>JAVYIG010001302.1:0-356968 GCA_035222895.1 Strongylocentrotus droebachiensis
CCGGTTGTGAGGCAGAAGCTCTACTGACAACACAGCCAACACACCGGTGAAGGATACAACCATGGATCATCATCAACATCAGGTGAATTGCTGTTTGGTCCAAAACCAGTGCGTCTACTACCCACTTATTAGTAGTCTATTCCCATATGGTCTACACCCAGCACGTCTACTATCCACAAGGTCTATTCTCCAATTAACTACCCATTTGGTGTATCAATCATTTAGTTTAATTCCCAGTTTGTCTAATGCCCATTTCGTCTAACAATCATTACATGGCAATAAACCAAAACATCTAGATGGAAATGATAAGATTTAACACACATTCTTCCAAAATCCTTCCAAAGTCGTATCGTATAGAGTGCAGTGGACATCAGACCCCTGTTGACATTGACCCCTGTCTCTAGTCTTCATTATCCAGACTTACCCTGGGTTTTATGCAATCCTTTTTTCTTCTTCTTCATACTCCTTAACCATTTCCCTACAGAATGCCCGCAGGTAAAGTTTTATGAGGTTAATCTTATACATTCTACTTGGTTTCAGGAGACTTATACACTTTAATGAAAATATGTGGAGAATTTTTGTTTCAGACGGTCAATTTCCTTGACCCCTGTTGAAATGGAACACTAGTCTACATCAACCAGACTTACCCTTCTAACCTAGACCCTGCATTGTCCTCTTCATCCTCCTCATCGTCACTGGATCCAGAGTCATCATCGTCATCATCATCATCGTCGTCATCGTCGTCGTCATCTTCATCGGAAGCCTCTGGTCTTTGCAAAGCTAGAGGCTGCTGGGCTTGGAAATGGGCTGCAAAATGCGATATCAAATCAAGATTAAAGGTAATACAAAGTTTTGGGAAATTCTGAAAATTGGGTGGATAGTGATTCTTTACAATTTTGATGTATTTGGATGCCTCTGTGGATGTATTATAAGCACTAGAAAATTTAGCCCCTAAAACACTTCTGTCTTCAAGAAAAATCGAATATGAAAATTTAAAGGTGCTCCCAGTAAATTGTGATAAATTTCAAATAGCGCCTACGGCCGTACAATGGTAACTTCGACTATGAAAATCTCAGAATATGTAGATGTGATATATAATTTCCAAACGGGAACAGCTAATCGGTCGATTTTAGTCAAGAAACATTGTTTTATAGCTTTATTAATATCTTGACCTTGAGAGGGAGCTGTACAACATAAAGAGTTTATTATTTACAATTTCATAATTTTAGACTTGATTTCGACCGCGACAATGATCACTGTATATTTTAGGATCGCATATGCTTCCAATATGTTCATTTGTTCATGACCCCATACCAAAACTTTGAATTACCTTTAATGCTTTTCATTTTCTATTTCAATCAATCTGAAACATTTCTTTCCTTTCTTGCCTTTATTGGCGGTGAAACATTGAACTGCAGGGACTCGTTTCACAAAGCCTTTTTTCATTGACAAATGACAATAATCAGTGACAAATCTGCTGATAACCAATCAGAAGCAAAGGATTTCCTGACTAGCTTATAACAAAATCTGTCATTTGTCACTGATGACAAGTTTTGGCGAAATACTCCAGTGGCAATTACTTTAAGGTGAGGATTGCATTTGGGCTTTAGGATAGCTTTAGTATGTTTTGAGGTCGCTAAGTGCGAAAATTAATCACACAAAAAATAACAGCGTTTACTATATATTCTTATATATCCCATGACAGGGAAAAAATTAATATTTATTTTTGGGGGGCTACCTTTCAAGGTTGCCTGCATGAAAATAACATTCTAAAATTTGTTATACATTGAACTCTATGCAAACTTATGGGGCTCTATTCTGATTTTCGGGGGCTCTTTTGGGCATTTCGGGGCTATTTCGCCCCAAGCCCCCGTTTATTTGTTTAACTGTCCCATGATGTGATGTACACACATTTGAAGTACATGTGCATTCCAAGCTCTAAGCCTTGGTTTCTACATTTCTACAGAAGGTCAAGAAATGTTAGTATGGGAGAACAACAAAAGAAATCCTTCAAGCAGAAAGAACTTCTCTCGAGGCTAAATAAGATGAACAAACTTGTCAGTTATTTGAGATTTGAGAAGCAAAACACAACACAGCAAACTGAATTAAGATGTCCGCAGAACATGCTTGAAATTTAAAGCGTTCATGCAGTCAATTTGGAGATACCGGTAGACATCTTTAAAGACCCTATCCATTGAAAATTGAACTTGATACCAATGGGTAGCTGAATGAACGTAGAACACAAGTTTAAAGGAATACCAAATATTTTCCTTCCAGTATTGCACAAAAGCAAAATTACATTCTCATTTTCCGCATCTCTCCATATTATGGGTCAACAGGGGTCAACAGGGGTCAAATTTGCCACATTTAGGGTGACAATATAACATGTGGATCCGAATGGCTCATCTATATAGCTGAGGCGATGAGTCGTGCTTAATTAATTGCTATTCTGCTACGACACACTTTTTAAACATCCTTCAATTTTTTTCTTGTAAATGTGAATACAGGTAGAAATGATAATTATCATGTTACCTTAATAATAACATGTGTACACTGTATGTCTAAATACTCTACAGTTTATAGCAATTGGCATTCTTTACAAATGGAGAAGTTTGCCCCTAAATTCTAATTAGTAATTTCAACCAAAAAAAAAACAGCATGCATGCAAAGCTGAAAAACCTATTGATTTTTAGAAAAAATAATCAATTCTAATCTGTATCAAAATTGCAAAATCAATCAATTAAGATTGAATGTAGGCTCTAAACTACAAAACATGGCATTTCTACAATAACAGGCTCGACACCAACATGCGGTCATGATGCATGGGTGCCCAAAATCTATATCCGAACCCCAAAGATTTTGAAGGTTTACATACATGTGTGTATTAGGGCTCATGCATACAGATTGAAAAACGTTCAATCTGGGCCCCCTTCCCCCAAAAGTTAGTGAGAATTAAAGGTAATACAAAGTTTTGGTATGGGGTCATGAATTTGGTTCAAATGAACATATTGGAAGCATATTCGATCCTACAATATTCAGTTATCGTTGTCGCGGTCGAAATCGACTCTAAAGTTATGAAATTGTAAATAATAAACACTTTATGTTGAATAGCTCCCTCTCAAGGTCAAGATATTTATTAAGCTATAAAACAATGTTTATTGACTAAAATTGACCGATTAGCTATTCTCGTTCTGAAATTATATACCACAACTATATACTCTGAGATTTCCATGGTCGCATCTATCATTGTACGGCCGTAGGAGCTATTCGAAATTTATCAAAATTTACCGGGAGCACCGGTAAATCTTTATATTCAATTTTTCTCGAAAGCAGAAGTGTTTTGGGGGCTAACATTTCTGGTGTTTTTAATACATCCACAGGGGCATCCAAATATATAAAAATTGTAAAGAATCACTATCCACCCATTTTTCGAAATTTCCCAAAACTTTGTATTACCTTTAAGCTCTGTTTTGTGTTGAAAGAATGAACTGTGAAAAGGAACACAATCGCTTGCTTCTTGAATGATGTTAGGAGCAACACAACTATTAATTGATTGATAAACATGTATATCCCCAAATACCTCCAGATGTGCATTCTCTTCTAGGTTAACATCAGGCGACTAGACAAAACAAAAACATACAAATACATATAGAACGTCTCACATGATGCACTACACAGTACATAACATATAGTGTACAGTATATAATTCGATCTTGTCCCAAGCTTTTCCCCAAAAATTATTATGTCATACTGACTCGAACCAATACCCAACAATGATAAAAGACAAAACGCCTAAGGGAAACAAATTAATCAGTTTGGTTGAAATTTTAGTCAGCCAATGGTGCACTTAGAAAAACCTGTATTAAGTGCCTAAAAAGTATTTATATCATTATTATTATTATATTTCAATGAAAAGTATAATTTTAAGGAAACCAAAATACAGTATTTATAAATTGGTGGTGTTTTCTAAACAGGTGGTTGCTAAAGCATGCTTTTTATCAAGTATGTGGAACTTAACCCTATTTAGCCTGGGCTATTTTGAAACTGCATAGCCCGGGGGGGTTTCTAAGGCCCCCCCCCCCCCCCCCCTATGATCTCGGCCGTGAAACGACCGATCGCCGCAAAAATTTGCATACATGTCAAGTGAAGTGTGTAGAATACTATGGTAATTTCAATTTTTTGAAAAATTCACTCATTTGCATATTTATGGTAATTTATGCAAATAAGGTCATAAGATTCAAATTTTTGCCCATAAATCTGACATTATTCATATTTATTAAAGCATTCTTTTTCACTACATATATTTGTTAGACCATTTGGAATAATAATACAACACACAAAATTGAATAACCAGGGTTATTCCTTATGTTACATGTATGTATTGTTTTGATAATTTCTTATGTATTTCTTTGTTTTTTTAACTTATGTATTTTATTGTTTTTGTTGTTTTATTTCATTTCCAACTATAATTCAACTATTTTGACCCCAAAATAAACACCTAAACTATAAACAAGACCAAATAACCAATGTTTTATCTTAAATTTGAAAAATGAGATTTCCATATGTTTTGTACACAAATCACAAAAATGAGCGATTTTCGGGCTGACATGCAAAGACAAAAGGACACGTGACTTTGTAATGGTAGGTACGATTTTCGAAAAATTTCTTTCAAAAGATGCGCAAGACTCAAAAGAAAAAAGTCAGAAAATTTCAGTGCAAGATTTTTTTGTGTTAAAAAATTATCGCAGAAAATGTTGAGGGGGGGGGGGGGCTTCTAAGCCCCCCCCCCCCCCCCCCCCCCCCGTTTTTTAGACTATTTCCCCTGAAAAGAAATGAGCTCAGATCAGCCTAACAGTGGAGAGCTTTGAAAGATGTCTGACATTTTCTAATTTAGTGTTCCAAATAAACAAATTAAAAAGAAAAATCAAAGTCCTAACAATAGTTCCAGAAGAAATGTAGAAAATATAAAACTGCCTATAAAGGAAGTCTCACTTTAAAGAATTGAAAAAAGTTTTGGGTTAAACATCGGGGGAAACAATTTCCGGGGCTACTTTTGAAGCTTGCTTGCATGAAAATAACACTATTTAATTTGTTTTGCATTGAACTCTATGCAAAATGTTTTGGGGGCTCTTTTTGGCATTTCAAGGGGTGACTTCGCCCCGAGCCCCATTTTTTGTTTTCCTTGTAAACATACAATAATTTTGGAGTGAATTTGTGTAATCACCTTGTTCTCCATGGGCCCCGTCTCAAAGTCATCACTCTGTTCCGTCATAGCTGGTGAGATGCCTCTGTTCTGACCTGGATAAACCAAAGAAACATAACATCAGAATGGACAAGTGCCTCTTGAAGACATCAGGGGAGTGTTTAATAATAATAATAATATTTAGCTTTTATACAACCCTTGATACGAATGTCTCTAAGCGCTTTACAAATATGGCCATGTAAAATTGATAACATGTTGATCGTCCGGATTTTTTGAAAAAGAGGAGGAGGGTGTACCATGTTATTTGATATTTGATATTTTTCAAAATGGCCGCTCAAAATGGCCGCTCGGTACATTTTCCCTGACAGTCGAGGCTATTTTTATTCAAGATGGCCGCCGATAATTTTTTTTTTTTTAATCAGAAATAGAGCCATTTTAGCAGTGTTTTTCATGTTTTTTTTCTTAAAAAAAAAAAAAAAAAAAAAAAAAAAAAAAATAAAAAAAAAAAAAAAAAAAAATAAATAACAAATAACAAAAAATAGGAGGCGGCCCCCAAAAAGGAAGCGGGCGGGGACGATCAACATGAAATCAATTTTACATGGCCTATACTATTACCCCGGTCATTGGTTTCAGTGGCTTGCCCGCAGACAATGTGTGCACAATCTCCACTCCCTGGGGAGCATTCCAGCCAGGCGTTACATGATACTCAAAAACTGTTTGACCAACAATGACAGTCGCATCCTACCAGGTACCCAAATACTTAGGTGGAGAGTACATGTAGCAAGTGCAGGTAAATATCTTGCCAAAGGATATTAGTGCCGTGTCGGGATTCGAACCCTGGACCTTCGTATCTCTAGTCAAGTGCCTTAAACCACTCAACCACGACACTCCCAAGACTAAGATCGACTTTATGTTTTGATACAAATTTTGCTGGGAAACCGCCTACTAATTGATATATTTGGTAAAGTATCATATCGATACGGCCTGGATAGATATCATGTAGTCCCATATACATCTCTCTGTGTACAGTACTTGTAACTTTACCAAGACTGGGCCAAATTTCTTATCATTTTGCTGATTCCAGAACCTTGCAGCTTCACCAATACTTCCATGTATGTGCTAGATGATCAACCTTTTCTGATCGATTCCACAACGTTTCTTTCACAATGCAATCGCCTGACCAGAACTCAACTTTATCTTTAAACACCTGGGCTGCGTTTCACGAAACCGTCATAAGTACAAGTTGAGCGACATCCCATTGAAATGCGTGTATTAAGTTTAACACGCGTTTCAATAGGATGTCGCTCAACTTGTACTTATGACGGTTTCGTGAGACGCAGCCCTGCTTTAACACTCTTCTGGCTCTGAACAGACCATGTGACATGCAACAAGAGTTAGATAGCGTTACCTAGCAGTCCACCTGGCAGTGCACCTGGCTGCCGAGGGCTGGGGGAGTAGAGGGATGCGACTTCTTCTGCGTCAGGAACTTCTAGCGATTCATCATAAGGTTGGTTACTCACAATTCTAGTCTGTAATATCAACGACACAAAAAGGAATATCATCTATCACAACAGATAAAGACAACTTTCAACTACTTTTAAACAAATCTTGAGGCTGCCCATGGCTACAGGGGTAATAGTGATGGAACTGTTTCTGTGAAAGGAACTTAGCTATAGCGATTCGTCCGAAGGTAGGTATCAGAGCTATCGAGGCTGTTCAAAGGCGTTTTACCCGATTCTGTTTCCCTTACGAAGTTGCTAATTCCTTATCATACACGGAACGGCTGTCTCGCCTCAACATGCCCCCTCTGTATAACAGACTTGTGTACCTATCAATGTCATTTGTAATTAAGAGCTTACACAGAATTTATGACATGCCTGAATATATGCTACCAGTCCCAAGTCATAGAAGAATCCATACACTTGTTTTCAATCATGAATTAGCAAGATGCAATAGCTTGAGATTTTCTTGTTTTTATGTTTTTCCCAGATTTTGGGAACACCTCTCAGAGGAAGACAGAGACTTGTGTCTTGGTACCAATGTCCTTCCTTTTCTGAATGTGCTCCGAAAGTTCCTCTTTGAATTGCCTCCCCTTGTAGAAGCATACTAGCTTGCTTTTTTTTTTTTTTTTTTTCTTTTTTTTTTCTTCCCCTTCTTCCTTTCTTCTCGATCATAGAATAACTCACACTTTGATATGTATTATTGATTTCTTAATGCGTATGTTGTTATTATCAAGTTCGTATTTAATGTACGTTCTCTATCAATGTATTCTATCACATCATTCTTACTTTGATTACTATGTCTTTTTAATTTGTATAGGAATCAATAATAATGTTTCCCAATTTTGATAAATTCCAATCATACAATGTATCAATAATAATGTTCCACAATTTGTATAACTTCAAATGAAATCAAATTATTAATAATAATGTTTTACAGTTTTGCTAACTTCCAATATTACCGTATCCATATATGACTGTATAAATAGACAGTTTCTGCATTTTGATATGTATTATTGATTTCTTAATGCGTATGTTGTTATTATCATGTTCTTATTTAATGTACTTTCTCTATCAATGTGTCCTATCACATCCTTCTCACTATGACTGTATAAACAGACAGTTTTCTGCATTTTGATATGTTTTATTGATTTCTTAATGCATATGTTGTTATTATTAAGTTCTTATTTAATGTACTTCCTCTATCAATGTGTTCTATCACATTCTTCTCACTTTGATTACTATGTATTTTAAATTTGTCTATAAATCGATAATAATGTCTCCCAATTTGGATAACTTTCAATCATCAATAATAATTTTCCATAATTTGGATAACTTCAAATCAAATCAAATCAACTCAAATTCATAATGTTATACAGTTTTGCTAACTTCCAATATATTACCGTATCCACATGACTGTATAAACAGACAATTTTCTGCATTTATCATACATGCATAGTTTGAACAGCTCTTTTTCGAATCCTTCTTTAAAATAATCCTAACAGTATTTAATCTACATGTATATTACCGTTAGTTTTAGTTACACATTCATTTATAAATTATGTTGACCTTATCTTTATATTTTGTTTTATGTATGCACCAGCCAATGTGGAGAGCCTCTCGACAGAATTTTTAAATTCTTTTAGGTGATCCTCAGGCATTGGCTGGTGCTAAATATCATTATGTTTACAGTATGTTCTATCATTTGTTAACCTTGTGATGTTTTGTATGTTATCATCTTGCCTGGAAATGAAATAAATAAATAAATAAATAAATTACTCACATTGTCATTAGTCTGAAATGTAGAAAATATTATAACAGGTAAAAATGTTGAGTTAGGTCTAATTCTTTATTAGTTTATAAAAAGATCCCTGCAAATTCAGTTCATTGATTAAAAATGCAAATACGGTAGAGGTTAGACCTATCCTCGTTTTTGCAGACAATCCTTATTCTCAAACCAGCGCCCCTACTTTTACTGATCATCTTTCAGTTTGACTATCTAGAGGTCTATCATAAAATATTGCAGAAGCAAGCAGACTCTTATTTAGTCTTAATCTTATTAATTTTATCTTGTTGCTTGTCTTTTCTTTTTTAACTTTAAGTTCAACATCATGTACGAATGTGCACACAAAATGAGGCACAATGCTGTCAACACATTCATTTGTCAATGCCATGACCTGGACACTGGACATGTCAATCAGAATCATGACATTTATTATTGACAAATGACAATGTCTGAATGTGATTAACGAATGATTGATCATTGTCATTGAATGAATGAATGACTTTACAAAAATGACTAATTTCTGAATCAATAAAGACAATAACATGTTTGATTTGGTCAACATGAATAGCGATTCAGTATTATTAGGTTATCCTATGCTTTAGTGTGTTTTATTATTTTGGGTTTCTAACTTCAGTTTAAACCCTAACCCTAACCCTAACCCTATGATGATATGCACGTAGAGTAGCGGCTCCGGTGTGCGGCCGTCCAGTGGGAATTGCCGATTTTATTTTTGATGCAATTACTCACAGAATACTTCAATACCGTCAATAGAGAGTTCATATATTTAGTTATTAAATAGAAGGCACAAATAACGTAACTGACCCACAGCGTGGTCAGTACTGTCCACTTTAGAAGACGTAAAAGTTGCCCGGTTTGCGGCCGTGCGTAACCCGGTTTGCGGCACGCGTACGTCACAAAGCTTTATGCGCTACGTCACGATCAAAGCATATACCAAATTACTACGGGTAACCCAAATTCTCATGTTTATCTGTTGCTACGGTAAATTTTACAAGTTTTAAACAATTTCACCTTTTTACTGAATGGATCATCCCATAGGGGGGTACGTACTACTAGAAACTATCGGGTCACAGCGGGTACACACATCAGCACACATACCATCATACACGATCCCGCATGTTATGTGTGTATTAACACCCCCCGCCGCAAACCAGAAAATCACGTAATTACGTGCCGGTTTGCGGCCACCCCATGCAACTGGCCATGCGTGGCACAATCAAAATATCTGCGATAGGAGACAGACTACAGCCATCATACTTCCACAAAAACATCAAATTTCACCTCCAATCGGACAAATATCGGACAAATAGAGCTACAATATTGATCTAGTCATGCCTCGATCTCTTCTTAACTTAAAAGTAAGCAGCTGCTGGAATTTTCATCGCGACTGGTGCCGTAGATTTCCGACATCGCTGACGGATACTCCGTACCAAGAGCATCTGCTACGGACGTTTTCGCAGCGCAGAACTTACCGGGGAATCCACGGTAGGTTTCAATGATTATTATCGAGTCATTTTGATTTTATTTTGAAAAGTGATACCCCTGGCCGCAAACCGGGCTATGCCGCAAACCGGAGACTCTACTCTAGAGCTGTTAAAGGTACTATGTCCCTTTTGCAGCCAACCTCAAATGCTGTAGAACTTTGCAGGAATTATGAATATGTCAAGTATGTCCTATCTGTGAAATTTAAACGTTAGCAGTGTCCTCATATTCAAATTATGCAAGAAAAACTGTTTACTTGCTAGACTTCACTGTCAGACACTATTGAGTGACTGACTGGCTTTTTTTCTTCTTTGGTAATAACATAAATGAAAAGAGTTGTAAAGGGTACATGAGTATTTGTCTACATCAATAACCCACTTCTTGTGATGGCCAAGATTAAACTGATTGAATCTTTGCGCAGCATAAAATGTATGACCATTCGGTACAATTGTCTGAAAATCAAGACTATTACTTTTGGGCTCTAGATCTTTTTCTAGATCTAACAGTTAGATCTATAGCCCTAAAGTCGATTTGACAACTAATAGTCGTTATTTTCCCACTTGAAGACATTTTCAAGCCCCACTTTTTTAGGGCAGTTCTTAATTAGTATTATCTTTCAAATGCAGTTGGAATTTATTAACTTTTTCATTTTTTTGGCCTGCAAATGGGACATAGTCTAACAGTTAGATCTAGTCCCTTTAACTGAAGTTAGAAACCCAAAATAATAAAACACACTAAAGTATAGGATTGCCCAGTATTATTGGAACTTTCCGGATTTTTAAATGAACTAACTTTGACAATATTGAATTTAAAAGCTCATCAATTGCAATCCATTTAATCTCTGCTCATATCGGTCCGACGAGTGACATCGCGTTGTTTAGCAACGCAACGCTCGTGCGAATCGAGCCCCAGCGTACCGCAGCACAACGGTGCAAGTCTCTGTCTGCCCCACGCCAAGTTAAATCTGAATTTTTACGAATCTAATGAAATTCAACAAAATTTCATTGATTCAGTACGTACATAGAATAAAGATGATCATAATACGACAATAACATTTTTGATAAAACAAAAGAATTTTACATACTCCTTGCTTTTCGTCGTCAGAGTCATCCGCCATCAGAGCAAGATCGCTCTTCGCTTGCAGGAATTTATCTCTCGCGAGAAATATGTAGTCTCGTAAATTACGAGATTATGGTTTGTCGACTCTCACTGAACGACTCTCTGCGGGGAAGGGGGGTATTATTTAAATATTATAATTAAAAATAATTTCTGCCTTTTCAGATAACAAGAATAAACTACAAAAGGCGAAGGTTATTAAAGTTAACGTGCTGTTTACACTCCAAAACGTACGAGATGGCAAGTTAAGGAGGAAAACAAAAGCTATCAAATTAAATTTAATCTTCTTTTTTTTAAATCAAAACGATTTTTGTTCAATAAAGGCATACACATGCCTCTTCGGCATGATACAGAGATGATAACAAAATTATTCCACCGTTTACAATCCTTTAACAATTTTGAGTTACGAAATTAATTTTTAAAAGTCGATTATAATCGACATTTAATATAACTAAAGGTGTAACAACAAAAATAATAATGCCTGACTCAGGCGCGAACGCAGGGGGGGGGGGGCCTTTAACTTTTTTTAAGTGTGTGTTTTTGAGGACCCCCCCCCCCCCCCAATTTGTTTTTTAATTAAAAAAATTGTGGTAATGGGTGACCCAAAACAACCCCCCCCCCCCCCCCCCCCTGCTCCAACGATCGATCGGCCAAATTTTCAAATTTTGGGACACACACACAACAATTATGTCCTCTTATGGTCTAAGTTCAGTTTCAGTTTCAGTTAGATTTTTTCAAATTTCATACATGTTTAAACACAAAATAAAATGTTTATACACACACACACACACACAAAATGGTACTAACAGACATGATTTCTATTGTAAAATACAAGCACAGAACATGTGGTCAGGGGGTCCCGTGGGGCTTTCTATTGCACCCCTGGTGGCTTCGGACCTGTATAACACGTACATGTAGGCTATTTCATTTCTGCCTCTCTGCCACTCCCCTTAATTGCCCCATTTTCACAGTTTTTTCTTAAAATATTCAACAACAATAGAAAAAGAGTACCTCATATCAACAGCCTTCAGGCAATGTAATTGAAAAGAAACTAAAAGCCCGAACCCCTCCCCCTCCCCAACTCAGTGTTATTTAGGGTATAATATTATGCTTGTTCCCTCCCTTGAAAGCACCCCCTATCTCAGGACTGCCAACATTTCTGAACCCCCCCCCCCTTTGGCGGGCTTTTACTACCTTGGGGACCCCCCCCCCCAGCCCCCTAAATCCGAAACTCTGCTCAATTCCCCTATCTATGATATTCAAGATATTTTATATCCCTTTTTAAAATTTCTCAGGAGTCTCCAAAGAGAGAGAGAGAGAGAGAGAGAGAGAAAACAAACACTCCTTTTAAAATATTTATAACCCTCTTTTTTAATTTTTCTGGAGTCCAAAGAGAAACAACAGGATAGGTTAACAAGAAATATTTGTAATTACATGTATTATCTAGATGAAATGCCCTCTTATCCTCACACCGTTTCTAAATTTCATAAGCCTAAAGGCAATATAAGTGTTTTTCAGAGACCACCCTCACGGGGGGGGGGGACACAGTGCCCCCGTTTTTTCAATTACTCCAAAAGGGCCCCTTTTTACATAGGAAAAGTGCCCCTTTAACTTTGTAAGAAGTGCCCCTTGTTACATAGGAAAAGTGTCCCTCCCCTTTCCTTTTGATCTCTGAAAAGTGCGATTTTTATTTTGGCACGTGCCCTTTTTCCTTCGACAAGTTCCCATTTCCTTTGCAATAAGACTAGTGTCCATTTTCCATTTTCATAAGTGCCCTTTTTAATCCGTAGTAAATGCCCCTTTTCAGGAACGAGAAGTTACTCCTTTTCACTTCAGATAAGTGCCCCCTTCACCCCCGATAATTGCCCCTATTCAAATATGAGAGATGCTCATTTTACTTTGACAAGTGCCCCATTCCCTCCTGATGAATTAATAATAATATTCAGTACTTGTATAGCGCATAACATGTTATGAAGCTCTATGCGCTACCAAAGAGCTTTGGAAATTGTTACTAGCTTTAGCTCCTGCAGCCGTTATCAGCGCTCAGTGAATTTCAAGGAATAATCCTACCAGGTACCCATCTACCCCACCTGGGTTGAGTGTGGCAAAATTAGATTAATGTCTTGCCAAAGGACATTAGTGCCGCGGCGGGACTCGAGCCGCGGACCTCGTGATCCACATTCCAGTGACATTACCAGTTTTACCACTCGACCACGACACCTCTTTTTCCTTGTAATAAGTGCCCCTGTTCCCATTCCGATAATGACCCCTTTCCATCTCTGATAAGTGCCCCGTTTTCTTTTAAAAAAGAGCCACTTCCGCCTTTCCAATAAAGCCCCCTTTCACCTCCGATAAATGCTTCTATTAAAAAAATCCTCTGGACGGCCATGCATTATGACTCAAGGCATGGGCACACAGAGGATTTTTTATGTTGGGAACCGGGGTAAAATGCAATAAATTATTGAACATGTATTGCATTTTCTTTGTTTTTTTTAATGTATGGAAACTGCCCCCCTACCCTAGCCCCCGCTGCGTACAGTCATGGTTCAGTGACAAAGCAATGGCCTCGTGACTGTAAGGCCCCAGGATCAAAAACCGTGTCGATGTGCTATATCAGTGCCCTTTTGTGAGGCATTAATCCTCATTACTGTCATTTATGACTTAAGGGCGTAGGTCCCATAGTTTATAAGAATAGTATCATACACATGCTTTAGCAGTCACGCAAAACACACATTGTCAAATTATTATTCAATAAAATCCGAGAATGTATACTATTATCTAGATCTATTATTTTTTAATTATTTTTAAAATAATTCCATAAATTTGGGTAAAACAAAAATATTCCAACTATATGAACGACAGTGTATTTTGTATGATGTATAAAGAGATACAAATATTGAAATCATCCCTGATAATGTCATCAAAATGTAGGGGTATATAGGCCTACCAATGTCTTAAAAAATTGTATATTTTCAGTTTGAGATTTTTCTTTGTAAGTGCCCTTGTGTTTTCACCATCGCAAATCAGGTAGTTTGGGAGGGTGGAGGGGTTAGGAGGGGTGAGCAGTGTGGGGGGGGGGGGGGTAGGAAGGGGGATACACAGAGGCGGGAGACTAGGTTTCTTGGGCAGGGTGCCGGAGGGGGGTGGGGCAGGGAGAACATTTTTTTTGTATTATCTTCTTCATTCAATGTTATGATTTGTAATTTATTTGTTGTTTTTGCTATTTTAATGTATTGTAGGAAATTATTATGATATCAAAATCAATGATTTTATATGTAACAGACTGTTGGATTTCTCGATTTGGATCCGCCCATGGAGGGAATTATGAATATGTCATGTTTGTCCTATCTGTGAAATTTAAACATTAGCAGTGTCCTAATATTCAAATTATGCAAGGAAAACCGTTTACTTGCTAGACTTCACTGTCAGACACTATTGAGTGAGTGACTGGCTTTTTTTCTTTTTTGGTAATAACATACAAAGTCATAACATGAGCTGTAAAGGGTACGGCTTGTGATGGCCAAAATTCTGATTAAATCTTTGCGCAGCATAAAACGTATGACCATTCGGTATAATGCTCTGAAAATCAAGACTTTTACTTATTGGCTCTATATAGCTCCTCAGTTGATTTGACAACTAATAGTCGTTATTTTCCCACTTGAAGACATTTTCAAGCCCCCCCCCTTTGTTTAGGGAAGTTCTAAATTATTATCTTTCGAATGCCGTAACTTAACCTTTTCATATTTTTGGCCTGCAAACAATACGTGAAAAATTATTCAGCTGCGAATAAGCAGGGGGGAGGGGTAGTGAGCACTATTTTATTTTTTTACTCAACACGTATGACCCCCTAACCCCCCCCCCCCCCACACTTCCCCTTGAGCCAGGGGAAGGGTCCGTTTTTTTGTTTTGTTAAAGGTTAAATTAACCAGTTTTTTGGCCAGGGGAGGGGGCCCGGGCCCCCCGCCCCCTAGATCCGCCACTGGAAGAATACAACTGAGTGCACCCCACCCCAACATTCCTGTACTAATTACTAATGAAAAGCTCTTACACTGTCTCGTTGAAAATCTCACGATGAATTAACGAGATTTTACAACGAGAAAAACTATGAAGGTCATCGTCGAAGAAACCCAATATTTTTCGTAAAAACGGACGTAGGATTCCTGCTAATTCCTCACTTCAAATCATTCATGGACCCAAAAGCAAGATTTCAATAGCTGAGGTATGTAAGGAATCAGTATGGTTCACAATAGTTTCAAAATTTTTTCGAATCTAAGTGTTATTTACTTTTTAAATTGTACTTTGTAAGGTTTATTCGCTGGCAATTAGGAAATTGCATTGCAGCAAAACAGTTTGTTTAGTCAAATTAGTGTGCACAGCTGAGTCAGTGTGCCTGTACTGTAGGGCGGAGTCGGGCTAACTCGGCCCACGGGACTACTCGGCCCAGCTGGAAAAACTGGGCCGAGATGTCCCGACCTGATTAATCGATCGAGAGATACCAATGTGTATATGTTTGTACTCTTTGTGACTTAATAATGCCCTTTCCAACCAAAATCTTTAATGTAATTGTGTTAAATGATACCAATGAAGACAATCTATAACTTATCTTTAGGTAAAATGACAAAAAAATGACATTTCGGACAATTTACTCACAGCTCGCAATCCCCATTGCCGCACGTACATTAAATGCGCGTTGTATCTACTCGGACCACTGAAATTCGAGCAGTGTTTTTGTCGGTAAATCACTGCAAAAATATCATTTTTATCTCGTATGAAGGTCTATTTTTTATTCCTGACACAAATTTCATTATTGAGAAGTCGAATATAGTACATTTTAGACGAGATGGTTGATGTTTGTTCACATTCTTTCGTCCTGGCCGTAAATTAGCAGACTACTGCCTAGTGCTACCGCAGCAGCTCAGCTCAGTGTGCAGCTAGCCGTACAGCGCCGCCGGCCGGGTCGGCGGGGGGAATTCACTGACTCGGCGCCCGTACCGGGCCGCTGCACTGCATTGCATGGTTGTACGACCGGTTGTACTGCCCAATTTGATCGAGTGATGTGAGTATAACTAATCAAACTTGATCTATATCTACTGTATTATCATTATTTATTCCGAGTAGAATATCCAATTTGATTTAGGGAGTAAACTAGACCTAGATCTATATCTAAATCATTATCAAATACTAGATTAGTCATTCAGAGTAGAATATTCGATTAATGAAGGAATGGAATTTTTCTTTTTCATAATCAGATAATCATATTTTACTCCTAAAAGTTAAAGACTTGATAAATAGCTAGAACTAACGTAAGGGCCTAGCCTAGTACTGTAAGAGAAGTGAGCTGAAGAATCGCCTTCTTATTTTTTTGGAGGGGCAGGCGCGTAGCCGGGGGGGGGGGGCAGTGGGGGCGGTCGCCCCCCCCCCCCCCCCCCCAAAAAAAAAAAAAAGAAAAAAGGAAGAGGACGTGGGAAGAAAAAGGATTAAGAGTCGAGAACAGTACAACGAATCTTCTTTCTCTAATTATTTATTGAAACATCAAAGCTTCCGCGCTTCGCGCGGGAAGGGGGGACGTAACTGAATTCAGATAAGGATAAAGAGTCGAGAACGGTACAACGAATCGTCTTCTTTCTCTAATAATTTATGAAACGTCAACGCTTCGCGCGGGAGCGGGAAACTGAATTCAGACAAGGATATAGAGTCGAGAACGGTAAAAAGGAATCGTCTTCTTTCTCTAATTATTTAATGAAACATCAAAGCTTCCGCGCTTTGCGCGGGAAGGGGGGACGGAACTGAATTCAGATAAGGATTAAGAGTCGAGAACGGTACAACAAATCGTCTTCTTTCTCTAAAAATGTAATAAAACGTCAAAGCTTCCGCGCTTTGCGCGAGAGGGAGGGGGGGGGGGGGACTGAATTCAAACAAGGTTTAAGACTCGAGGACGATATAACGAATCGTCTTCTTTCTTTGATGAGAGGGATGGAGACGAGAGGGATTGGTGAGGGATGGAGATGATGAGAGGGAAGGAGACAATGTTGATGATGTAAGGGATGAAGACGCTGTTGATGAGAGGGATTGGTGAGGGATGGAGACGGTGTGAGGAATGAAGATGATGAGAGGGATGGAGATGATGAGAGGGATGGAGACGATGAGAGGGATGGAGATGATGAGAGAGATGAAGATGATGAGAGGGATGGAGATGATGAGAGGGATGGAGATGATGAGAGGGATGGAGACGATGAGAGGGATGGAGGGATGGAGATGATGAGAGGGAAGGAGACGATGTTGATGATGTAAGGGATGAAGACGCTGTTGATGAGAGGGATTGGTGAGGGATGGAGACGGTGTGAGGAATGAAGATGGTGAGAGGGATGGAGATGATGAGAGGGATTGAGATGATGAGAGGGATGGAGATGATGAGAGGGATTGAGATGATGAGAGGGATTGAGATGATGAGAGGGATGGAGTTGATGAGAGGGATGGAGACGATGGAGGGATGGAGATGATGAGAGGGAAGGAGACAATGTTGATGATGTAAGGGATGAAGACGCTGTTGATGAGAGGGATCGGTGGGGGATGGAGACGGTGTGAGGAATGAAGATGGTGTGAGGAATGAAGATGGTGAGAGGGATGGAGATGATGAGAGGGATAGAGATGATGAGAGGGATGGAGATGATGAGAGGGATTGAGATGATGAGATGGATGGAGATGGTGAGAGGGATGGAGATGATGAGAGGGATTGAGATGATGAGAGGGATGGAGATGATGAGAGGGATGGAGACGATGGAGGGATGGAGATGATGAGAGGGAAGGAGACAATGTTGATGATGTAAGGGATGAAGACGCTGTTGATGAGAGGGATTGGTGAGGGATGGAGACGGTGTGAGGAATGAAGATGGTGAGAGGGATGGAGATGATGAGAGGGATGGAGATGGTGAGAGGGATGGACATGATGGGAGGGATGGAGAGAGTGTGAGGGATGAAGATGATGGGAGGGATGGAGATGGTGACAAGATGGTGAGAGGGATGGAGACGGGAGGGATGGAGACGTCTCCATCCCTCTAATCATCAATATCGTCTTCATCCGTTACATCATCAAAATTGTCTCCATTCCTCTCATCATCTCCAATTTTCCATCCCTCACATTGTCTCCATCCCTCTCATCATCTCCATCCCTCACATTGTCTCCATCCCTTCCATTATCAATATCGTCTCCATTCCTCTCATCTCCATCCCTCACCAATCCCTTTCATCATCTCTATCCCTTACATCATTAACATTGTCTCCATTATGTATTATGCCACGTTGTGGAAATACAATTTTTTTTTTTTTATTCATTATGTATTTATAGTATGTACATATTTACAGGTACACAAGATCAGATATAAATCTGTTAACTCCCAGCCCCCCCCCCCCCCTCCCCCCCCCAAAAAAAAAATTGTAACATGCAGATGACACACCATTCCTCGTGTTGTGGTATTGGTACGTATTATTTCATATGCAATTTACAAGGCAAAAAAAAATCTAAATAAAGTTAAAACAATTAAATAAAAATGAGGACACATAATAGCAATAAACATTATTTGTTTACGACTCCAAGATACAAATTCCAACAATATGACGTCAAGCTGACTCAAAATAACAAATGATAAGCAGGTGTAATCGTGTATTAATTTTATGCCACGTTGTGGTAATGCAATTTTGTTTTTTTATTTATTATTTATTTATAGTATGTACATATTTACAGGAAAACAAGATCAGATATAAATCTGTTAACTCCCAGCCCCCCCCCCCCCCCTCCCAGAAAAAAAAAATTGTAACATGCAGATGACACGCCACACCATTCCTCGTGTTGTGGTATTGGTACGTATTATTTCATATGCAATTTACAATGCAAAAAAAAATCTAAATAAATAAAGTTAAAACAATTAAATAAAAATGAGGACACATAATAACAATAAACATTATTTGTTTACGACTCCAAGATACAAGTTCCAACAATATGACGTCAAGCTGACTCAAAATAAGTGATAAGCAGGTGTAATCGTTTTTTAATTTCATGCCACGTTGTGGTAATGCAGTTTTGTTTTTTTATTTATTATTTATTTATAGTATACATATTTATACAGGTACACAAGATATCAGTTATAAATCTGTTAACCCCCAGCCCCCCCCCCCAAAAAAAAATATAAAAATCGATTTTGCTCATAGATCTTTGCCTCTGTTGCTGATTACATACCCGGCCGAGATGGATGGGAGGTGTGGGGGGGGGGGGGGGGGGCAGCTGCCTTTTTGAAATTGGAGGAACGATTAAATTAATGACCAGTTGACCAAAGGTCCAGGAGAAGGCTTACAAGAATTAAGATCCCCCTGCCCAGGGGCGGCCGAGCGACTTCCAAAGTGGGGGGGGGGGGCACCAACAAAAAAGGGCACTTTCTGGAGGAAAAAAAGGGCACCTATAGTGGGAAATCTCAAAGCGAAAATATACAATGTTCTAGACATTGGTATATACCCCTACATTGTGATTACATTATTAGGGATGATTCCAATATATGTTTCTCTTCATACATCATACAAGATATCGCTTAAGCATCATACTTTACAGTTGGGTGTGATGTCTGAATATGCATTTACGAGCGAGCGAAGCGAGCGTGAAAAATTTCAAAGATCTATGAGGTCGCAGTGCGAAAAATTACATCTTATAAAGAGGAAAAAAGCCAATCGTGATGGGGTTATAAGCACATTCTCATAACGGAAGACTGAAAAGACCTTTGATAAGTAATTATATCATCTTTAAATGCGAGCGAGCGAACTTTGGGGGAAATTGCTCTTAGTCGCCTTAAATAAGGGGCACGTTTAATGATTACATGAAAAGGGGACAATTATCGAAAGGGATAAGACACTTATAAGAAAAGGAAAGGAGCACGTGTCAAAGTACAAAGGATTATTATAAGAGGTGAAAATGAGGCATTTTTTCACCTGAAAAGAGGCACTCACCAGTGATGAAAAAGAGGCGTTTACGAAAATGGGAAATAGGCATTTGTTGACGGAAAAGGGGCACCCATCAGATTTTGATAGGGGCATTTATAAGAGGTGAAAAGGGGATAGTTCCCTTATTAGAAAGGAAAAGGGGCACGTATCATTATTAAAAGGGGAATTATCAGAGTTGAAAAGGGGCATTGACCAGATATGAAAAGGGGCACTTATAATAAAGGAAAATGTGCATGTGCATTTGTTGAATGAAAAGAAGGCACCGTTCAGATTTTTAAAAGGGGCAGTTATGAGAAGGGGAAGGAACTCTTTCTTTTTAATGGGGGCACTTATCATAAGGAAAAGGGGCACTTATTAGAAAATAAGAGGGGCACATGTTAAAATGAAAGGTGTGCTCATCAGAGTTTAAAAAAGGGGTAGTTATTAAAAGGAGAAGGGGCACTTCTTACAAAGAAAAAAAGGGGAAGTTGTCAAAGTAAAAGGAGCATCTCTCAGTTTTGAATAGGGCAATTATCAGAGGTAAAGGGGGCACCTATTTAAAGTGAAAAGGGGCACTTCTCGTACCTGAAAAGAGGCACTTACTAGAGATTAAAAAGGGCACTTATTCAAGATTATTTCAAGATTTATGAGAATGGAAAATGGACACTTATTGCAAAGGAAAATGGGAACATGTCGAAGGAAAAGGGGCACGTGTCAAAAATAAAAAAGGGCACTCGTCAGAGGGGGAAGGGGCACCTTTCCTATGTAAAAGGGGCACTTACAAAATAGAGGCACTCAAGAGGCACTCACCAGTGATGAAAAAGAGGCGTTTACGAAAATGGGAAATAGGCATTTGTTGACGGAAAAGGGGCACCCATCAGATTTTGATAGGGGCATTTATAATGTGAAAAGGGGATAGTTCCCTTATTAGAAAGGAAAAGGGCACGTGTCAAAAATAAAAAAGGGCACTCGTCAGAGGTGAAAAGGGGGAAGGGGCACCTTTCCTATGTAAAAGGTGCACTTACAAAATAAAAGGGGCACTTTTCCTATGTAAAAAGGGGCACTTTTGGGGTATCTGAAAAAGTGGGGGGCACTGCCCCCCCCTGCCCCCCACCCCCCCCCCCCCCCCCCCGGGATGGCCGCCTCTGCCCCTGCCCCTCCATGCACCGGCACGTCATTGCCAGATCATGTCTTATAATTGCTTTGCTTTGTATGTATCTCTTTGATTCCCAGAAAAAGGTAACAAAAAGGAGATTTTTTGGTTTGTTTGGGGGGGGGGGGAGGTGGTGGGTGCTGCATTATTTATAACAAAAAATTGAAGCCAATACCTTCTTTTCGTAGAATTTTTTTGAAGCAGCCCCCTCCAAAAAAATAAGGCGATTCTTCAGCTCACTTCTCTTACAGTACTAGGCTAGGCCCTTACGTTAGATCTAGCTATTTATCAAGTCTTTAACTTTTAGGAGTAAAATATGATTATCCATTCCTTCATTAATCGAATATTCTACTCTGAATGACTAATCTAGTATATGATAATGATGTAGATATAGATCTAGGTCTAGTTTACTTTACTCCCTAAATCAAATTGGATATTCTACTCGGAATGAATAATGATAATACAGTAGATATAGATCTAGTTTGATTAGTTATACTCACATCACTGCAGCGGCCCGGTACGGGCGCCGAGTCAGTGAATTCCCCCGCCGACCCGGCCGGCGGCGCTGTACGGCTAGCTGCACACTGAGCTGAGCTGCTGCGGTAGCACTAGGCAGTAGTCTGCTAATTTACGGCCAGGACGAAAGAATGTGAACAAACATCAACCATCTCGTCTAAAATGTAGTATATTCGACTTCTCAGTAATGAAATTTGTGTCAGAAATAAAAAATAGACCTTCATACGAGATAAAAATGATATTTTTGCAGTGATTTACCGACAAAAACACTGCTCGAATTTCAGTGGTCCGAGTAGATACAACGCGCATTTAATGTACGTGCGGCAATGGGGATTGCGAGCTGTGAGTAAATTGTCCGAAATGTCATTTTTTTTGTCATTTTACCTAAAGATAAGTCATAGATTGTCTTCATTAGTATCATTTAACACCATTCCATTAAAGATTTAGGTTGGAAAGGGCATTATTAAGTCACAAAGAGCACAAACATATACACATTGGTATCTCTCGATCGATTAATCAGGTCGGGACATCTCGGCCCAGTTTTTCCAGCTGGGCCGAGTAGTCCCGTGGGCCGAGTTAGCCCGGATTCTGTAGGGCCTATGGCGGTGTGACCATAGTTCGCTATGTCAAAAAATTGGTAAGATTTCGAAAATCTGAAATCACTATTTGAAAGAGGAACATAAAATTACCTACAGTGGGAATTTTTTCTGGAATCGGGTGTGAAAATTTGAAAATATTGACAAAAGATCGGCAAATTTTGCGATCATTTAAAAAATTGCGTCTAGCTGTTGACTGTTCTGAAAATATAGTCTAACGTTAGAGATCTAGATCTAGATAAATATCTAGATCTAGCATAGAAATTTGTAGAATCTACTAACTTACCGATAACGGTAAGGGTCTGGAAATCTTCATTTCAAGAGCAGATATCCTCAAAATTGTAAGTAAGTGGTACCGACTAATTTTATGATATCTTGCCTTGCAAATTATGAATTTGTCTACCGGGTCCTTATTTTCGATGGATCACATTTTAAAATCTAAATCCACTGTTTATATCGTTAACCTCTGTGCGTGAAGTTGGGTCTCATTGTTTTTAAGACGTTTTTTGATGCAGCGAGCACACACGCAAGATTGGACTTGGAATTCCTTATCAGTACAGACAGGAGGGGCAATGGTCAGAGAATGAAGAGCGTCCTTATCAACGAGGATAATCATCGTAAACGCGGACAAATCACGTCCTAAAATAATGATCGTCCACAAATTTTTTTTTTTCTTTGGCGCTCTGTAGGTGTAGTGTTCCTGACCCGTGCGCTGGAAATGCGAAAAACGGATTGTGCGTAATAAAATACCCCCGGGATCAGAGGATTTATCGGTCATAACGTTGAAAGTCTCAGTGCAAAGTGAATGTGAAATGCGTTTTTTCACATCGCCTACGCGCGGATCGAAAATAAGTATCGATCATTACATTTTTTAGAATGCGTCTGTCCGCGTTTACGGAGACAATCCTCGCTCATGCAAATGCTCCTTGCTCATGCTGACGATCCTTATTCTCGGACCAGCGCCCTTAGGCTACTGCTTATGACTTTTAATTTATGTTAATATTCAAAAGATTAAGTTTGCCAAAAAACTCATTAAATTCAAGTGAGACTAAGATTAGAATATGAATAAGAACTGTATTCTTCACAACTAAGAGGCGATGGTGTCATTTTTGAAATCGCAAAAACAAAATAAAAGATTGTATGAGCAGATATTTTTGTGGAGGTTTCATTGTCACCAATTTCGCAATTCACTCGTTGATCACAAATTTAACAATCCACAACACTATGTATTTCCAACAAAAATTCCAATAATTATTGAATGAACATATCAGAAATTCATTTTTCTCTGTTGCATGTCGCACATGGCATCTGTACGTACATGTAGTTAGTACTGTATGTACATGTACAGTACATGTACATGTACATGTACATATGCACACACACACAAAAACATTTTTTTTTAGCAGTTTCATGTTGACAAAATTTAACATTCATTTTACATTTAGAAATTAGTTTTCTTTTTTTGAGAAATACTGTACAACACTTTGATGTGTACAATGCAGCTAAATATATAAGTAATTATTGCACTCTATTTTCAGGCAACTGATTCCGAACTTCAGAATGTCGAACCCACAGAGGAGCAGGCCAAGCTCTACAAAACGAGACTCTACCGGAAGCGTCGGCCAAAATCGTTTAATAGACCTGGCCAACGTTCCTGCATCCAGCCCAAACAGTACAAATCCGGTTGAAGCCAGTGAAGGACAAGTCAGTCGGAATTCATCCTTTTCAAAGGAGGCTATCCAGGTGTTGCCAGACTCTCGGCCCTCCACGCCTCAGTCTCAGACTCATGAAGCGCCATCACTGTCGAACAGTGGGGGTATTGATATACCCTTGGCAACTGGTAGAGACGGGAGCCAAACGGGCGGGGCAGGGGGCGGGAGCTCATCGTCAGGAGGGGAGCATCAGTCCCCTTCGCTCTTGTCTGTCCTCCAATCCCCGTCTTCCGCGCCCAGTATGTCCTACCTGAGCAGCTTGAGTCCTGGTCCTAGTCCAGCGGGACCTGGATCTGGTGGTGCTGGACTGAGGGGAGGATCATCGTCATCATCAGACATGAGTGGAGCTGTTTTTACTGGGATTCTGCCGGGATCTCCTCTCAATGATCAGTCCTTTGGGTCCTTGCCAGGATGCACGGTGCCTACAAGTTCTATGCTTAATGCCAGCGGGGAAGATGGAAGGTATATTTCTGACGGATTTTTGTTGGTTTTTACCAAGTACAGTTTCACTAGTATTAAAAGCTGCACATACTGTACTGAGGCTGCGACGAGTAGTCAAATACTCAAGTACTTGCACTGTTAAAGGAGCTACACAAAGAAAAATTCACTACAACTAATAATTAGAACAAATTACATATGGATGGAAAGATTTTCTCTTGAAAAACACGAATAATTTGCTGAGAAATCATATAGAATAGATATCATTGAAAGGCGTAAAATGCAATTTTTCAAGACCCTTCTTAGACCCCCGAACGCCCCTGAACGTAAACCAAACACACAAGCGTAGTGAGCTCTGAATAGTGACGTCACACACTGAACAAACAGCTCAGTACCGGCCGCCTACTGGAGTCGCGCGTGTATTAGTCTGCAGCTAGCCAGCCGTGTCCCGTGTGTGACGTCACAAATATTGACGCTCTACAAAGGACCGCTGAAGGCTGAAAATCTGGATCTCGAAACTAACATTTTTGAGAGTTGATTATTACGGGCCCCAAACATATTTTGAAGAGGAGAGTTGTTGTATTTGATCAGTAAGGCTTCCCCTTCGCAATGATATGAGTTTTGCATCAATTCAAAACACTTTTGATTCTTTGTGTGTCTACTTTAACAACTACATGTACTTGAGTACGACTTCTCGTACTCGAACGCCATTTTTTTTGCCAGCGCCTGGCCCTGTCCAGGCTGACGCACACCCATGCCCAGGAGGCAGCGCCGGCATGGTACCGCAGGTTAAAATGTTTCCCAGCTCAATCACTGTCAACTCACCACTCAGAAACTGGGACCAAATGTCTGAATTTCTGTTTGGGCTCAGAGGAAAATGGATCATTCTATCATCTTTGGTTTTAAAAACAGCATTGTTTACTTTTATTATTAGTATTAATTTGGCGTCTTGAACCGCAACTCAAAGTAAATTAGCGTGAGTTTTCGTAGACGGACCTGGGATATTTCTACCGTTGTAGTATGGTGGTGGCAATTTTTATTTTTAATCTCTTTTTTTGGCCACCACCATACTACTACGGTAGCAATATGCCAGGTCCGTCTCCAAAAACTCACGCTATTTTACTTTGAGTTGCAGTTGAAGGTGCCGATTTTAATAATAATAATAATAGTAAACAATGATGTTTTAAAAACCAAAGATGACTTCACCTCCGAGTCCAAACAGAAATCCGGGCATTTGGTCCCAGTTTCTGAGTGGTGAGTTGACGGTGATTGAGCTGGAAACATTTTTACCCACGGTACCATGCCGGCGGCCGGCGCTCTCCCTGGTACGGGTAAGTGTCGACCTGGACAGTGCCAGGTGACCGGGATTTATTTATTTATTTTTATTTTTTTGCGGTCGAATATTCGAGTAAAAAAAATCGTACTCAAGTAGTTGTCAACAGTGTGGGTACTCAAGCATTCGACTACTCGTCGCAGCCCTACATGGAATATCAGAATTTTTTTAATTACATGAAATATTTGTCTAGGATCAGCTTGGGGGAAACTGGGCATTCTATATAGTGTTATGGATCATTAGACATTGTGTACAGCGCCGCCTGTAGTAAGCCTACATACATTTACATTGTTTACAGTGAAGAACAAGATTACTGTACATACAGTTTGTATACAGTGTATGTACTCATTACCGTACCATACTTTTAAATTGGTCGTTTTTTTTTTTTTGTAATTCGAGAAGGAGAAGTACTGTACACTAGTTGAATTAGGGCCTTTGACTTTTAGATGAGAGCTTTTATGTAACATTCTCAAGAAACATAAATTACCAGGACAAATCAGTTTTTTTTACATCCTTAAATAAATTAAAAAAACCTGGTAAGGGTGTGAATAAATTAGTTGTTATTTGTACAGTTGTATGGCTGTAGGTTCTATTTACTGGATATTAAAGTCATTGGTGGATACAGGGGGCAAGTGCCTTCCAACTCATAAAGTACATGTACCCATGCACTTGTTAATTAATTTCATAATGAAAAACAAGGGAAATTAGATTTAGTGATATTCAAGGTAAATTGTACAACATGGATAGTGAGTTTACTGTACTGTATGGCATGTCATACACGTACCATTCAATCAATTTGTCAATGGGAGCTTGTGTCTAGGGCATTGTTTCATAAAACTTGTTATCAATCAATAACAAATTCAAAATTTCTATGATAAATTTGCTCTTTGCCCATCAAATGCCAGGCCCATGATTTCAGTAGCTTATATTAAACAGTCATTGTACAGGTAACTTAATATCAATTCAAAAGTTTTATGAAACAGAGCCCAGGTTTCGTAACCACAAGATTCTCAACTACCAGGTGTTCTGATCACTTTCCTACATTCTTTGATAAAACTGAAACTTTTCATATTATTTTAGTATTATTGTTCTGCTATTATCCCTCTAATTTGTTTATCTCCCAATTATTTCCTAGTATCAAACTTTATATCAGTTACAACTGAACTCATGCAGTGCGTACAAAATAATTCACTAGTTTGTGACGTGTAGAAGATTGTCATTCTGTACTTCCAGGCAAGATTAATGGATGATCAATGAAATATTAACTAGCTTGTCTATTATTATCATCACTAATTAATTATATTATTTCAAAAAGCAGAGGGTTCTTATCTTCCCATCTCCTATCTAATAATGGTGGACTTTACCCTGCGATATTGCCAACTCGTAGCCTATTTTTATCCAACGTTAATAATTGTAGGTACATGTAGACAAAAAATTGGTTGTCCAGATGACGGAGATACAGTCTGAAAGCACACATGTGGATTTGGCCATGGACTTCATGTAGCATCTTTCTATTAAAATGTTCATTTATCGTGGGCGGAAAAAGAAAATGAAGTGAGTGAGGGGTTTTATTTAATTATTACATGTACCGGTACATCTTTTTGCCATTTAATAGAAGGTAACTGTTCCTACATTATTGATGATGTGTTACTGAAGAGACATGTACAGTAGTTTCATCTCTTTTTGTTTTCTTGGAATGCCGCCCTAAGGCATGATCAAAATAGAGTGAGCTAGAATATTGATTTAAATGTACATGTATGATTGTTTTTGGAAGGAACAGGTTCCTTTAAAATTGCACATGTTCTGAATTTTGACTAATGTTCCTGCAACATTTGATAGTAATGAATTATTCTTAATTTCTTCTTTTCTTTTCTTTGGTTTAGTTCCAAGGAAGATGATTCTATCAAGAGTGAACCGCCAAGGTAGGGGAATGATTTAAAACTCTCTGCTCCTTATCATTTTTTTTGGTTTTGTAGCATTTTTTATTGTAATTCAGTACAAAATATATTAAAAAAACATACAGCTTCATTGATACATAACATATCAAAATATAAAGAAAATTGTACATCCCTCAAAAAATACATAATACAGTTTTATACACAGTACAGAGATGCCAACTGTTCCGTTTTTGCCGTATTTGTTCCGTTTTTTCGCTATGAATACGGCAGTACGTTTTTTGTATGTTTTGTTACGTTTTTTTTTTTTTTTTTTTTTTTTTAGTGACGTTTTTCTTAATTTCTGAATATGGGCTTTGTGTCGTAAGTGTATTATGCACCTACATCTTCAAACGATGCACGCAGGATGGTGATACGGGCCCCAAACTGCGCACATTGCAAACAACCCACGTGTAGTGTATGCACGTCGCGCTCCGATCCGGGTACGTATACGTGGTACTGCCTGGTTTTTTAAGCTGCTCGATTGGGCGATATGTTAAGTTGAGAGATTTTTTCAAAAATACTGTTTTTTGTCCAAAAATACTGTTTTTTGCTCTTAAGAATACTTTTTTTTGTTGAAGAAGGTTGGCATCTCTGACAGTACAGTGTACATAATGTTTTCAAATTAATTATACTGAATGAATATTATAAATCAAAGCCTTTCGCACAGACTGACAGACACACATACAAACTTGCATATCCCCCTCCCCCCCCCCCCCTCTTTACTGCATTTCAAATGAACAAAAGATATCTCACATATTGTTATGTTGTCTCAATAGACCATTTTTGTAATGTTATCAAATTTAATCCATAGCAAGATTTTTAGTGTTAATTTTGAAGTACAATTTTTTAGGGCTTCAATATTACACCATATCACAGACACTGATAACACATAGGGCCATGCATCTCAGATTTAAATTGTTAAACGATGCCTTTAAGCTGCTCTCTGACACGGCCAGAATCTGACAGATCTAGGCTCTGCTCGAGGCTCTCGGCATTGTGGTCAAATGTCAAATTAGAGTCTCTGCTTGCAGACTAGACTCCACCAATAATTACATGTAATTGCTACATACATGTACTGTAATCTACCTTTCCCTGTTGCTTCCTGATATTTCCTTCACAATAGGCATGTCTTCATCATCTCGAGGTTGCCAAATACATGGAGCCCTCTATTTCTGATTTGGGAAATAATCCCAAAGTTATAAATTGCCTCCTCATCAGCTCAAGATTTGACCTTGAAACTTGAAACTCGAGCTAAAGAAATTAGCTCGAGATATTTTGCTTCGCGTTCAAACTAGCCCAAGATATCTTGGGATGATTATCTCAACTAATTGCAACTTCGGGCTGATGAAGACGCAAATTAACTGGATAATTTGCGATCGGGATAGTTCAAAAAGTGGGATATTTGGCAATCTCGAGCTGATGAGGACAGGCCTAATATGATACTCAACTGCAGCATTCCTTTTAGCAAATTTCTGGTGAAACCCTAAAGCCACAAAGCCAAGGATTACCAGTAGCATTACAGGCTTTTACAGCAAACCAACGACGATATCCTGCCTTATATAAGACCCATTTACACCGTTGAAAAACCAAGTGGCAAAACCATTAAAAAAAAAAATTACTATTTACACTAGTGGAAACACCCATTAAATAACCCTTGGTGTTTGCATGTTCTGTTTTGGGGGTGGGTTGTGCGCCTGTAGTGCCACTTGTCCTTGCTTTGCGTGCATTGGCAGAGTCTTGTGACTAAAAACCTATAGGCCTATAGTTCACCAATATTTAAAGCCGAGCATTTATATTACAAAAACCTGGGGAGTTTTAACCAGCGTTTAAAAAAATAACACTTCAGAGGTGGGTTTTTTCGATTTGGGTTATTTTAACAACTTTTGTGTTGTGTTTACGGTTACTCGCCTAAAAATTTCTGACAAAACTCTGGATTGTGAGAAAAAAAAAATCAATGTTATTTGCTTTCAGTGTAAATGGAGCTATTATTGATTGATAATGAAAGATAATAGAAATATACAGTGACAGCTGTCACTAAATTTTGCTACATGTAGACTGCTGCTTGCCCACAAATGATTTAATCAAACTGATTTTGTTAATGATTTCAAGATTATTGTTATTTTCAATATTTTCTGGTAGATATTTTATCTTGAAATCCTGAAATTACAGTATAAGGTGATTGGGTATTTTTCAGTTGCTTGCCATCATTTTTTAAAATGATTTCAAGATTATTATTATTTTTCAATATTTTCTGGTAGATATTTTATCTTGAAATCCTGAAATTACAGTATTATGGTGATTGTTTTTTTGGAGTCGCTCACCAACAAATGATTTTAATAATCAAGATTATATTTTTAATGATTTCAAGATTATTATTTTTCAATATTTTCTGGTAGATATTTTATCTTGAAATCCTGAAATCACAGTATTATGGCGATTGTTTTTTTGGAGTCGCTCGCCAACAAATGATTTTAATAATCAAGATCATATTTTTAATGATTTCAATATTATTTTTTTTCGATATTTTCTGGTAAATATTTAATCTTGAAATCCTGAAATTACAGTATTCATGGTGATTGGGTATTTTTTAGTCATTATGGCCATGGTAATGACCAGTAGGAATTAAACAGCTGTTTTCAGGCAGTATCAATTAGTCAGCGATAATCATATTGCACAATATCATGATTTAAGATTGTTGGTAAATATTCAACTAAAATTGTGGTAAATGTACATGGTGACTGAATAATTATGGCTATTGTGATGGCTTGTGGTGATTTAACAGCTGCTCGAAGATACATGTAGTAGCATGAAATAGCGTGCAATTGAGTTTTCAAAATGATTGCAAAATTTCTTGTTAAAGGGATCCGGTAACTTTGTCTCAGATTCTGAAACAAAATCGGGGATTTACCTCATGCTGCAATGATAATTATAAACCTTTAGGTCAGTCAGGAACTGCATGACTTTTACAAGCTGTTCGCCTGTCTGATTATCAAGATATTCATGATTGGAATTACAAATTTTGAAAACCGTTTGCTAAACGGTTTTCATTACACTACAGTCTATTGGGGAAAACGAGTATGGTAAAACCGGTCACTGAAAGAATTTTACTATTTTGAGGCACTTCTTGATCATTTTGAAGCGCGATTTTTTTTAAGGCTTCAATATTTATATCACAGACACTGATAACATTAACAGGTAGGGCCGTGTATCTCAGATTTAACATTGTTAAATGATCCCTTTAAAGCTCATTCTTTAACTAACAGTGAATGGTGCCTGAAATGATAGCCATCTTGATGACGTGTAATGATTGGTAACAGCTGATTGAAGGCAGTAGCAAGTACATGTACATGTACATGTAGCAGCTACTACTAGGAAGCATTAATCATGTTATAATTTCACAGTTATCATGAATCAAAATTTAGTACATGTAGCATTATACACAAACATGTACTGTGTACTTTTTATAATGGCATTTTTCCCCTTAATTCTGGTATACGGGTACATGTAGGTATTCATGTTAAGTAAATAGTTATACATGTACATGTATATGTATGTATTATTAAAAAATATATGACTTCCGAGTAATTACATAACTAATAAGTTATTACTTTGTTCAATGTACAATATGTACAGTTTGTGGAATATTAATCTGGTGGGTTGTGTCTATTGTGTGGACTGTGGAGCCAATTTTGTCCATGTTGTAGCCAGCTTGTGGTTTCAAGGTTTCAAGGTGTTTTGGCTGACTCCATTCCAAGTATAAAATAAAAGAAACTCTACATGTGTTTGTACTTTTAGCATAGTGCATGGCCATGCTGGCAATAGCATTTCACCAAGTCAGATATATACCGTACACAAATTGGCAACGTGCAGGATAATACAAAAGAAGCACTCTGTTAATATGGAATGGGAATTGACCTGTATTCGGTGTGTAAAATTATACTTTTATGTTCTCGGGAGCACTTTTAGGATTTGGTGTTGTACATACAATACATGTACATGTTGTACTATGAAAGAGTGATTTTCTCACAGTGATATTAAAGGTAAAAACCAGTATTGGGAACGCCCCAATTTCAAAAAATGAAATGGAAGCTCTTTAAATTACAAATCATGTGAAAGAATATGTTTTGACTAATACATGATGATACAAATTTTGCCCGGAAACCGCCTACTAATTGATATATTTGGTAAATTAGTGTATATATTGGACTGTGAGAGATAAACGCATGTGTCGAGCATGTGTGCGTAGTCCCATATACATCTTTCTGTGTACAGTGCTTGTAACTTTATGAAGACTGGGCCAAATTTCTTATCATTTTGATGATTCCAGAACCTTTCAGTACACACCAATACTTACAGATACTTCACAATGCAATCCATGACCATATTAACTGGTCTTTATCTTTAAGGTTAAACTTTTTTTTTTTACCAGAACGCTTTTGGAACTTTCAAGAGCTACAGTGTAAATCGCTCACTGTTCCTGTGTACGGTTTTGGCTGCCTATATTAATTAATTGGATCCCACTGTATTTCCAGCGAATGGTGAAGGCAAAAGTGTGAATTTGAGCCTTTTCACAAACATTTGTGGGGTCATGCCCCGTACCCTAGCTCTAGCTTTGCATGTACATGTGAGACATGAGAATATGGAGATCTATATCCCTGCCCTGTAACCCTACTTCCAGAATGGGCTCCTAAGAAAGGCCAAGGAATAAGGAGCAATATGACTCATACATGTATTAACGTGTACTCTGTGTAGACATAGCTCATAAACACTACCAGTAAATACAAAGTTGTGGTATGGGCCTATGGGGTCATGAATTTGGTTCAAATGAACTGGAGGCATAGTTTTATAATATTCAATCATCGTTGTTGCCGTGTACAAAAATATCTTTAATTTTTGTTTTTAAAGTTCCTTCTCCCATGGGGCACTAACGGTACTATAGACCATCCTGAGCAATAAATGTTAGACATTTTTAGAAAAATGTAAATGTTAGTCATTTCATATGTTGGAACAGATGGGAAATGTAGTCCAGCACTACATGTACATCACATTGACATTACTGCTTCAGCCAATTTAAAGTGCCCATACATTTACATAGTGATTACAGCTTTATTTTAGTAAGATTTAATAGAAACTTTCATCAGTTAATTTGCTTCTCTGATTTTTCTGCTTTCTTTTAGAGTACATGTAGTTGTCTATTTGGGTTGAATTTCCCTTTAAGATGTGTTGTTGTTTGTGACCAGCAAAAAAAAATCATGGGAGTGTTGAGCGAATTTAGCTCTCAAAAGCTCACAAAATACTCCTGTATAAGAGCTCTCATAAAAAATAATGAATAAAAATATAAAATACTGTAATACTTTCACCGTGAGAAAATGCACTTGAAACACCAAATCCTAAAAGAGCTCCCGTAAAGAGAAATATATTTTTAAAACTGTTTATCAAGTTAACTTACATCATAGTAACTTAGAGTTTCATAACCATGCATATGTGCAAAGTCCCCAACTACAAAATAACTTTAAAGGTACATGTAATACAAAGTTTTAGTATGGGGTCATGAATTTGGTTCAAATGAACATATTGGAAGCATATATATGCGATCTTACAATATTCAGTGATCGTTGTCGCGGTTGAAATCGAGTCTAAAGTGATGAAATTGTAAATAATCAATTCTTTGTGTTGTATAGCTCCCTCTCAAGGTCAAGATTTTAATTTAGCTATAAAACAACGTACATTGTATCTTGACTAAAACCGACCAATTACCGGTAGATTCCTGTTTGGAAATTATATATCACATTCACAACTGCATATTCTGAGATTTTCATGGTTGCAGAGCTCTACATGTACCATTGTATGGCCTTGGGCGCTATTCGAAATTTATCACAATTTACTGGGAGCACCGGTAAATTTTTATATTCCATTTTTCTCTAAAGCAGAAGTGTTTAGGGGCTAAATTTTCTAGTGCTTATAATACATCTACAGGGGCATCCAAATATATCAAAATTGTAAAGAATCACTATCCAGCCAATTTTCAAAATTTCCCAAAACTTTGTATTACCTTTAAAACCACGGCCTTAACTTTTGCGTGAACCTCACTGCATGTTTTGTGTTTGAGGATGTTAAGAGGTTAGTTGTAAAGCTCTTGATGGTGATTAGACAAGCCTCAAGGCTTACATGATTAGCATCCAAGAAAATGCATCTCTCAGACTTACAGTATTTATTAAACATCAACTAAAGTAGAAAAAGAGTATTTGCTTCTTTATTTTGTTACTCATTCTACAAAATAATATGTACTTGTATACTGTATATAAATACACAGATTTTAACATCAAGATGATTTTTTTGTTAATTTAATGATGAAAACAACAAATATTATATAGCATACTGCATACATTCTTCATTCTGTTTTGATAAAAATAGTGTCACACAAAATACATTGTACATATTTACATTATTTCCAGAATTTTAGTCAATAAATTGAGTTTGAAACTTGCAATGATCATAAATATATTTTGCAGATATGATATTTAGTAAACAAATTCCTTTTCCAGAATGGTCAAATTAGACTTTCAGATCTTAATAACTGTACATGTACAATGTACATGTTTAATAGTAGATAGTGAACCAGTCACCTGAAAACTTTTTTTTTTTTATAGCTAAAGTGTATACCGGTACCGGTAAATAAACCTTTACAATATTTATCTTACATTCTATATGTACAGTTTAATAATTGTGAAAGTACAGGATTTATAACATACATGTAAAACCCCGCTTTACAGAACCCAATTCCAGCTTGGGTTACACTTTACATAATGTACTGTACATGTACATGTACTTGCGGACCATATTCTATGTACTGTAAGTAAGCACATATGCTTGCATTGACTAGTCTACTCATATTGATGATGTATTAAACTGCTATCCCTTTGCAATATTTGAAGCTCATATTTAATCACAGTATACATGTAGATGTGGAACCCCTTTACATCTATACATGTGTATGTAGAGCAAAACATGTTTTAGTGATTGGTACACTTTAAAGTTTTGGGGGTGTTTCGCAAAGACTAAGATCAGCTTTAAGTTGGACTTAACTATGGCAGGCCATTTATGACACAGGTTGCTCTCACCATTGGTCTGTCAATTATGATCTTTAGAGTTCAGATAATAAATTTTCTTTCAATAAAGAACTATCAAAAAAGGTAAATTCTGAAGATTTGTGACCACAATTTGTAAGTCCCTTGAGAAACTAATGCCAGGAAATGGTGAGAGAAAACAGCGGCATGAACGGCCTGTCATGTTAAGTCCAACTTAAAGTTGATCTTAGTCTTTGTGAACCCCCCCCCCCTGCAATTAGATTTTATCAACAGTATCTTGTCTAATTTACATTATAATTCTTTTCAGTCGCCACACCCCATGCTTCATATCAACTTTCACCTAATTTTGTCACAAAGCGTCATACACTATACATTGGCGTGTACATGAAGGAAATTGCTCTTAATACTTACTGATAACGTTACGTCTGATGAAAGTAATCCACTCTCAAGATAACTTCCTTTTGTGTCGTTGTATTTTTCTTATTAATTACATTTCAATTACTTTCAATTGCATGACATTGTCAAGGGTGGTTGAGATTTGTTACAGAATAAGTGAGTCACAACCGCTTTTCCCCTTTTTGGGGGGTAAGTTCATGAAAGATGTATGTTTGTTGTGAAATTGGCAGGAATAGTCTTACATGTATACTTTTGATTTTTAAAAGTGCAAATTTGCTAGGAAGAGTTGTATACATGTAGGTTATATAAAGTTGATCAGAGACTGATTTCTCTCTCTCCCTTTCTTTCTCTCTCTCTCTCTCTCCCTCTCTCTCTCACTCTCCGTCTCCCTCTCCATCTCCCTCTCTTCTTCCCCTTTCCACATCTTTCCCTTACCAAATATCTCTCTGTCTTCCTCTACTTCCATGTCTACTCATCTCTCTCTCTCTCTCTCTCTCTGCCCCCCCTCTCCCTCCCTCTCTCTCCCGTTTCTCTCCCACCACAGAGGGGCGAGCTGTACCCCTGACCCGATGCACCCATCCCAGTCAGAGCCCATGTTCCTCAAGCCTGGTGAAGCGCCCTATTCAGACTACCAAACACCGGCCGGTCGTGAAGACCGCTCACCCAAGTCTGCCAAGAAGAAACCCAAATCCTCTCCCTGGTACAGTGTAAGTATTAAAAGACAAATTAATAATAATAATAATAATGGTAATATTGGATTAGCGCACATATCCACCATGCATGGTGCTGGAGGCTCTCCAACTATTATAATTTAAAGGATATAGGAGGTGTTTCACAAAGACTAAGATCAACTTTAAGCAGGACTTAACTATGGAAGGCCGTTCAGGCCACTGTTTTCTCTCACCGTTTACTGGCATTGGTCTCTCAAGGGATGTACAATTCATGGTCACAATTCTACAGAATTAACATTTTTTGATAGTTCACTATTGAAGGAAAAAATGTTATCTAAGGATCATAATGGTGAGAGCAAATAGTGGCATGAACGGCCTGTCATAGTTAAGTCGAACTTAAAGTCGATCTAAGTCTTTGTGAAACACCCCCTGGATACTAATATGAGTATTTATGTATCAATGATGCTGTGAAGATGAAAACATCCTTCAATCAAATTCATCTTGATTTTTGTTGGTAATAACTATGTTAAAAAAAAACATTTTGACGGACTTGGGAACTTCTTCCACTCATGTATTCAATAATGCAACCCTTGGCAGTAGTTGATCAGGAATGACCAGGTTATCTGTGTAATTAGCAAAGTCTTAGAAACAGATGGATTTTGGACCCTGTAATCTTTTGAGAAGAATTTATTTAAATTTGAGCTTTTTATCTCCTTTATTTGAGAGACAGGGTCATGAGGGTGTCATTTGAGGATAATGATACTATAGGCCTGTCTTCACTATCTTGAGATTGCCAAATATCCAGCTATTTGAACTATCCCGATCGCAAACTATCCAGCTAATTTGCGTCTTCATCAGACCGAAGTAGCAATTAGCGGGATATTTGGTCGGGATTGTCATCCCAAGATATCTTGGGATAGTTTGCAAAATATCCAGCTATTTGTCCTGTGCGTCTTCACCAGACCGAAGACTCGCACTATGCGCTATTAAACGCTGAGCAAAATATCTTGAGCTAATTTCTCAAGGTCGAGTTTCAAATTTCTAGGTAGAATCTCGAGCTGATGAAGATGCGATTTGTAACTTCAGGATTATTTCCCAAATCAGATATAGCGGGCTTTTTGGCAATCTCGAGATAGTGAGGACAGGCCTAGTGTACCTGCAAATTTTTATCATTTTCAAACGTAGTACTGTAAACTACATTTATAATTGCATACAAGTCCATCCCAGGGGATGCTCAAGGCACATACAGAGTACTGTATTATTCTTGAGAGGTTGTTCTCTATCTTTCTGACTTGTTTCAATAAGATATGGATTACACTTTTTGTTTGTTTATTGCTCTTGAAACATTTCTTGAGAGAGGTTTTGCCCTGCCTTTCTGAGTGTACTTTACAATAAGCCTTTATTGTACATGTTAAATGAACATTTCACCATCGTTCCAGAAACATTTTGTGGAAGAATTTGCTCTGTCTCTGTGATTAAATTATGAAACACATTAGCTGGACTACATTTGCTTCATAAATACTGCACTACCTTCATGGGGTTGAAATTTTTTTTCAGGAAAGACCCATTTTGTTTATGAGACTTGGATGGTGTTTATTTCTAAACCGCAAAGTGCTTTCGCCGGAAGAGTGTATACAATGAGGAAATACACTGAAACCAGAATTGCAATGGAATTTTATTGCAGCTTAATGAAAGTTTAATTGCCGTAATACACATGCCATTGCAGAAGATCGTTGTATGCCATACACAATGTAGATGTTCTCAAATTTATATACAGTATTGCTTGAAAGAAAGTAGATAGTCTCACACTGTATCACGCGTGACTGCATGTATTATTCCATAGACTTTGGTGTGCCTTGGTGGTATTTGTCTACTTTATTTCAAGCATTACTGTTCCAACAGTTGTTGCGAACAGCGTTTAATTTTTATACAGAGGAGATCTATTGAAGTTTTAGTTAGCCGCAGAAAGTAGAAACCAAGTAAAATTGCGCGATTTATTGAAGGAGAGAAACTAAAGGACAAATGGCAGAAGGACCTCGTGAGGTTAGGCAGGTAAGAAATTCATTGAGCACAATAATGATAATGATACATCGTATTTCGTTCTTGCATAACATATTCTGTTGTGATGTACATACAACATGTACCCAAGGCTCAAAATACACGGGGCGATATGGGCGATTCCCCCCGTGAGCTACATAATTGCCTCCATCAGATTTCTCACGGGGGCGATTGCACAATTAAAAATCGCCCTCGTGGAAATATAAATAAAGATTATCTTTTCTGTTATAACTTTCACACAATATTCAGTTTCAACTTTCAAAACTTAAACCAATGAAATGGAACTATGGAAGATAGATTAGCGTGCATGGTTTCTCCCTCGAATTTAGCGGTATCTAGGCCGCCATATTGTAACGTGTAATGTACGCTTATTCGCCGCAAGATCTTCCTGTATCATATAAAGATCTCCCATCTCCACATCTATGAGTATTACCTATACAAACAACGAAAGCTCGCAGTGCAGTGCGGCCGTCAGCTGTGGTTATGCCATGAAGTTTTAAGAGATGGAGTTATATCTAGCTCATTCCCTTTTCTAAGGGATTTTTCTGTGTGACACCCCCTGATGCCACCATTATTGAGTTTAAAACGCACTTCTTCTGGTCAAGAATGGCAGAAGAATCCATCTCAATAAAAAGTATTAATCCTTCACTGAATACGGATAGTTACATTTCTTCGCTCCAGTGATCTTGAGGCAGCAGACAGCAACTTCTGAGAAATTATGTAAATAATAAAAGGTCCACAGGTGTGCTTGTTAGAAGTTTTGAGTATACATTTGTAACTCCACCCTCTCTAATTCCTTACAACAAAAGGTTGTATTGGGAACCACTTCTATCTTTACGGATAGGGTGCAGTGGGAGAGCCTTTGCCTGGAGTCTTGGGGCAGAGCCCCAGGAAGTTCTTGAATTTTTAAAAAATTAGGAAATTCAAAATATGGGCAGGATTATGAGCAAGATTTATGACAAGCGACTGGATGCCCAAACAGCCGAAAACTAAAATTAGTATTAAAGGTAAAGACCAGTATTGGAAACGCCCCAATTTCAAAAAATGAAATCGAAGCTCTCATTACCAATCATGTGAAAGAATATGTTTTGACTAATACATGATGATAACAAATTTACCGGGAAACCGCCTACTAATTCATATATTTGGTAAATTTGTTTCTCTCATGGTCGTGTGAGAGATATAGGGTAGTCCCATATACATCTTTCTGTGTATAGTGCTTGTAACTTTACGAAGAATGGGCCAAATTTCTTATCATTTTGATGATTCCAGAACCTTGCAGATGCTATATGCTAGATGATCAACCTTTTCTGATCGATTCCACAACGTTTCTTTCACAATGCAATCGCATGACCATTACAGGTCTTTACCTTTAAAAAGGAAACCTGTTGGCAAGGAGGCGACTGTATGGGCTTGGACCAGACATTTTGTAAAGAGGGAGGAGATCTGACCATTACCTGCATGTAACGTGTAAAGTTGTAAGAGGGAAAATGCTGACTGAAATAAATAATAATGATGAAATAGCAAGGAATTTAGGAGTATCATGGGTACCGATTCAATGGAAATTTGTATAAAAAAAGAGCCCCGTCAGTACTAAAAGAGCCCCCATGAGGAGGCTCATGGGGGCTCTTTTTGGGGGGGAAGACCCCCGGGGACAAAAAATTAATTTAAGCCCTGCATGTACCTGTAACCTGTTTTACACCTGCATGTGCTTCCAAATGACTTTGGTCACAACCAGGCTTTAGCTCTGGCATGGCAACCATACCGCTCAGGGTGTGCTCTGACCAGGTACCTACATGTACATGTACGTCCTACACCTGGGTCTGATGTGGCAACTGTAGATTAATGCCTTGCTAAAGGATGGTACATACATGTAGTAGTGTCATGGAAGAGAATCGAACCCTGTACCTTGTGATGTAATATACGGTTCGGTTTATTAAAGATAAACTTTAGTACTGGTAATGCGATTGCATTGTGAAAGAAAAGGTGTGGAAAGGATCAGAAACAGTTGATCATGTAGGATGTAAGTATTGGTGTGCACTGCAAGGTTCTGGGGTCATCAAAATCATAATAAATTTGACCGAGTCTTGGTAAAGTAACAAGCGCTGTACACAGAAAGCTATATATGGGACAACACACATGGTGTCGGGGCTAGTACTACCTTGATTTCCTTGTCTTTCTATGCTCATTACTCAGCCAGTATACATTTTCTTCCAAAATTGTTTGGCACATGTCACTTATTTGTAGTCTTGAACATTCAGTGTAAGTTTTGTTTGATTCTGTGAGAATGAATTTTCTTTTTTTTACCAGTACTGGGGGGTGTTTCACAAAGATCCTAAGTAGAACTTAACTCTAAGTTGGACTTAAAAATTATGGACAGCCATTGGAGCCTTAAAATGAAATATATTAAAAAGCAGAAATTTAAGTATTTTAGACTTTTCATAAATTCCACATCAAGAACATGAAATCTCCCATGATAATAGAACATATTAATGATTTGAATCAGCATTTTATGCCTTTTAAAATAACTTTTACACAGTATTTTCAAAGATGCTAATGGCTTTCCATAATTTTTAAGTCCAACTTAGAGATAAGTTCAACTTAGGATCTTTGTGAAACACCCCCCTGGAGTTTATCTTTAATCTACAGTTAACAACTGAATTATTCATACCCTTTGTAAATTTGATGTGTTTTTGTGTTCTCCTAACTCAAGAAGGAAAGGTGGACTGGTTGAGTTAGGGCTTTTGTTAAATACTTTTAGATGCAAACTTTGATATGTCACATTCTAAAGAAACATATAAATTAGGACAGATACATTTTTCACATACTTAATACAGTACAAAACTTGGTCGGAGTATGAAACTATGAATCATTTAGTTGTGTGTCTGTGTTTATGATATACATACTGTACATATTTGTAAAGCGCTTAGAGACATTTGTAAAGCGCTATATACAAATTAAATATTATTATTATTATTATTATGATGATGCACAATAGTATGCAATACGGACATGCAATCTACATGTACTTGTAAATGCCACTTGTAATCAATCTTGCACTTGTAACCGTTATGGTAGATGTTCAACACTATGATACCATATGCCAACTAAGCACCTTTCCTCTGTCTGTTGTTATTGGACAGCTGACAATGTAATACAGTGCAGTCAGACGCTGCCAGTTTGCCTTGTATTGTTTGTATTTGAATTGTGTTAGTCAATGAAGGATCTGTCTAATATCTAAATGAAGGCCATACTGTGTGTTTGGACTCTGGAGCCAAAAGGGCATTAAAGAGAAGGTTGAGTTCTGGGAAGAGGTGAAAAATAATTTGTGAGCATTACTCATTCTTATTATGCAAGTGTGGAAGAACATCAGTTAAGACATGTTCCCTGAAAAGCATGGCTCTTCAAATGCCTTCATATTCTAAATATGCATGTAACATCGTAAAAATCGGGGGGGGGGGGGGGGGGCGGCTTTTTACGCCACGTGTTCGTGTAGTCCCATATACATCTTTCTGTGCAAGTGTTTGTAACTTTACCAAGACTTGGCCACATTTCTTATCATTTTGATGATTCCAGAACCTTGCAATACACACAAATTCTTATATGGTAAATGATCAACCTTTTCTGGTCAGTACGTTCCACACCGTTTCTTTCACAATGCAATCGCATGACCAGAACTCAACTTCATCTTTAACTCTAATTTACAGAGAGTTAATGCCCTTCTTAGAGGGATGGGGGGGGGGGGGGGGGGGGGTGTATTAGGTTTTTTAAAGGTGATATGAGAGGGAGAGGGGGAGGGATAGACAGACAGACAAAGACTCTTAATCATGAGTAAGACAGATAATAGGAGACAATAAACACAGTTTTGAAAATCCATTTGAGAAAAATGTAATCTTTAAAGTGACTCAGTAACATTGTTAAAGGTTGATGACAATTTTGGATGAAATGTTACTTATTAAATATTCCTACTACTGTACTAACCCTCTAACATGCACAAAATCCTGAATTTTTTTCTTCAAACCACAAAGATATTTATGGTTTTCTTTGAAGGTGTCACTGTGCGACACCCTCTAACAGTGAATTCTCCCAACCATTTTTGAATTTTCCCAACCGTTTTTCCATGAAAATAAGACAAGCTTTTAAAGATCTTTCAACACTTAAATGTCTGGAATGGTATATAGAGCCAATTCATTGCTTTGTGACAATTTACATTCACCTAGAATGTAATTAAATTGTAATGATATAGTTGGGAGAATTAAGGAATCGATCAGATCAGTTTTTCCTAATCTTTATCATCAATAATGGTCTGTTTTTACTCACACTTTCAGATCATCTATTGTACATCTAGCATTGAAGTCACTACCTTTAATAGCACCATTTTCTCTCATCTGAACAATGTTACAAGGTCTCTTTAATTAAGTTGTACAGGTTTTCATGAACCACACATGTACTTCATTCGCTATCAGGCTCACAAAGAATAGGGTATTCACTGCATCCAAACACCAAGGTTAATTGTTGGCTTATCAACACACTCCCAGGTCATTACTTGTGACACCTCGACAAGAATTGGCTCGGAGATCGACGACGTTGTAACACAAAGTTCAAAGAACTTGCTTTTGATCGCATTTTGTTGGCTCGGGTACTGTATTCTGCTATCAATCTCTAAACACAGACTCAACGTATGGCACTAAAGTTGTCCGATAAGTTCAGAGAGATTCGCTTAACACATGGATGTAGAGTATTTACTTTTGTAATGGTTTTATGTATTCAAAGATAAAGTTTGGTTCCAGTTGTGTGATCACATCGTGAATTTTTTTTCTGACAGCAACTGGGATAGGATGATTAAATAAAATTGGTATGTAGTATGTGGTTTTGGAGTCACCAAAATAAGATGAAATTGTCTTGACCTTGCTGAAAGTTACATGCCTGGCCCAGGAAAGTTGATATACATGTACATGGGACTACACATGCATGTGACATGAAAGTTTAATCCAAACTCTTCATGTGTTTCTAATAGTATTTCAATTATGAGTGTATTTGAAGCGCAATCCTTTTTTTCAGGGGGGCATTTATAGTATTAAATTTTCCCAAATTGACATAAAAAGAAAAAGAAAAAGAACGCTCATGAATTATTTTCTACTTTTTCCAGAACTCAACCCGAGGAGAGGGTATACCCATTGGTCATGAATATGCATGATGAATCATTTAGTTGCCATGGAGATGATATAAACTACACATTGGCCTCGTTATTAACCAATCAAAAATGATCTTGATGTTGTGATTGCCAGCTGGCTAGCCATGAACTGCTCTTGCATGTCGGAGTAGAGGAAGCCAGAATTTCAAGTTGTTTTTCCTTGTCAATGATATCATTGTGTGGAATCATTTTGACGGATTAATTTCACTGCAACAAGTCATTCTAATGTTGCTTCTCTAAATATTCAGTGGTTATACAGTGTGGATTTTTTAGAATATATCGCTTGAACTACAGCAGCATTTTGCTTTTCTACTTGATGAATTGTGATTATTTTATTATCTGATGCTGGGATTCAAAGATAAAAAGTGTGGAGGGATTATTTACTCTCCTTAGCTCATTGTGCGTAATTGTTCACATCACAGATTTATTGTGGATTTTGTCAGTTTTTGAAGCTTCTGCAGCTTTAGTAATATATAGATTCCTCCATCCTTTAAATCTGAAAATTGACCGACCGACCCAAGTGCTGGCACCTATCAAACTATTAAAAGGACAATACAACATCTTTGTTTGTTTAGGCGTAATTGACTATCACAACGGGTCTCATTATAAATTGAATTGCAGCTCCAAATCTTGCATTAGATTGAATCATGTGGATTTTCTCTTTAAATGCGTTATTAGACTGATAGACTCGAGCTGCAATTTTTTTTCTCTTCATTTAATGATATGGAGCAACTCTTACTTTCTTCCGGCTTTCAACGTTTTCAGGAAACTTATTACTTCTAACTTCTGCCGAGACTTTGCTGCTTGAATCTTCTCGCTTTCAATGGCTGTAAGAAACATTTGTATCCATCAGGACTATTGACTTTGCCACTTGATTCCCAGTGTTGTGTTTTTTTGTTGTTCTCTTTAAAGCGAGGAAAACCATATTAAAGAATGAACTACATGTACTGTAATGCAGGATTTTTGTAGAGTGCGTTATACCACTGCGTTCAAGGCTTTAGTAAAAATGTCAGAGGAATTTGAGCTTCATACCAAACAGGTGAAAAGCATGCAGGAATAGAAATTCAGTATACATTTTTTTTCTTTTTTTTTTTCTTTCTTTCTTTCTTTTTTTTCTTCGATTTTGTTATACATGTATCCACTCATCTGGCCTGTCTTCTTGTTGAATACTTTAATGCAAATAACTGAAATGTACACAATCTTATTGCAAATAATGAATGGTCTGGTCTGTCTGGTCCAGTGTAGATATTGTTACATATTTCCTGTATAAACATATTTACTGTACATAACAATTGTTCAATCTGTTTCCAATGTTCATTTCGATGCTCTTTATTATTTATTACCTATAAACCTGTATATCCTTCTAACCCTTTATCATTGTTTAATTTCAACATTTCTTTTCACCTCTGTATCTCTTTCTCTATTTATTTTTTCCCCTATGATTAATTCCAGCCTGAATGTCCACTCTCTACCCTTTCTTCTCTCTCCTTTTTACCACTGCCTCTCTACATGTACATGTATCTACATTTGTATGTCTTTGTGGCCCCCCCCCCTCCTCACTGTCTCTTACCCCTTCTCTCTATCTCTCTCTCTCTCCCTCTGTCTATCTGTCCCTCTCTCTGTCCCTCCCCTCCATCCCTTTTCCTCCTCTCCTTCCCTTTTCCTCCTCTTTCTCTCCCTTATAATCTCTCCCTCTTTCTATTTTGTCTCTATTCCATTTCTCTTTACCTACCCCCTGCCTTCTATCTCTCTCTCTCTGTCTTTGTCACTCCATCCTTCTTCCCTCCCTCCCCTTCCTTCCCTCCCTCCCCTTCCTTCCCTCCCTCCCCTTCCTTCCCTATCTCTCTCCCTTATAACATTTCCCTCTACTGTATCTATTTTGTCCAGTATCTCTTCTCTTTCTCCACCCCCTGCCTTCTCTCTCTCTCTCTCTCTCTCTCTCTCTCTCTCTCTCACTCTCTCCCTCTCTCTTTCTGTTTAATACACACTTCATGATATCTTTCTTGTTCAATACAGGTGCTTGCATCAACCTACAAGTCAAAGTGTGAGGAGTTCAGAAAGCTCTTCAAAACCATTCCAAGCAATGAAAGGCTGCTTATGGGTATGTTGATCACTTCTATTGGACATACAATACTGTATTTCAGTTTTATGACAAGTAGCTTAAGATTATTCATAATGCAGTTGAACAAATTTCATGTAAAGCTTATAGCTGTAAGGCCAATATCAAAAATGAAGTGTTTCTCTTCCCTGTCTGCCTCCTTTTTGGCCGTTTATTTAGGCCTACTATTTACTATTCAGAAGAACAAAAATACCCCCCCCCCCCAAAAAAAGCCTGTGATATACATTTTGTTTAAATAGCTTCTAAAGTGATACAAATCATTTTTGCTGTCATCCATTGCATCAGTATACTCACATAGCACAATATATGTGAATAAATACATGTAGGCTTGGCCAGCTATAGTTAGCATGGCAGCCATCTTGGAAAAAAATAGCAAAAAATAGCAAAATAGTAAATAGTAATGCCCTGCCTCCTCCTGTTTTTTTAAAAAGTCTTCTTCTTCGGTATACTCCTCAACGTCCCGTTAGTAACCAAACGAGGAGGATGAGGGGGTGCACACTGTTGCCTATTAAGTCCTTGTTGTTTGAGTCTTGGTTGCAGAAAAAGTAAACTACCAACCAATTCATACATGTAGTAAAACATCTCCTGGATGTTTATGTATTACTACTGTTCTGTCTTATCAAATTATTACTCTTTGAATGTCAGGTCAAATTACTTCTTTCTTTAATCTAAGTATTTCCTCTGCATTATATTTTTTCTTCTGTCGTACAGATTATTCCTGTGCCCTTCAGAAGGATATTCTTGTCCAAGGGCGCATGTTCATCACAGAAGGCTGGTTGTGCTTCTATGCTAACATCTTCAAATGGGAAACTGTGGTAAGTGCATTATAAGCTTCCAATTAACCTATAGCCTTTACAAAGCTGCCAACCATTCCGTTTTTGCCGGAATTACTCTGTTTTTTCCTCCCAATTACGGTATTATGTTTTTTCTTCATAAAATATGTTTTTTAATAATTTTTATTTTTTTATTTTTTTTAACAATTATTTTTAACATACCACGCGTCAAACAACTGCCCTAAAATGGTGATTTGATCACAAATTCAATAGAAAACTAATTTTAAAACATACTTGAAGAGAAAAATATTCTCAACAAAAATGAAATGCCGATAAAACCAAAATAACCACCCAAAAAATGACCTGCTTGTATGGAAAAAACAGCATGATGAATGAACATTTCTGCATTGGAAGTGTGTCGCACTTGGTTGTAAGTTTTGTTTTCATGAATCCCTTTCTTTGCTTGAAATTCCTTTTTTTTTGCCGTCATGATTCCTTTTTTTGGTCGCACAAGGTTGGCAGCTCTGCCTTTAAGTGTCATGATAATGCTCTATATTCGAGAGGTTAATTTCCCTTTAAGGAAGAGAGAACTTCAGTGTGTATGTAATATAATTAAAAGAGAAGGCACAGAAAGAAGAAAATGGACTACAAATTGAGGAAAAGAGATGCAGAATGGTACGATGGGGTGACCAAAGTTTGCTGATATTTTTAAAGATATTAGGAAATGTGATATTCGATCCATGATTTCTCATATTCTAATACAACCTAATTTAGTTCAATTATTACCAAATTGACTGCAAAGTTGTCCATTACAAATTGGTGCAACTAGAAAATTGATTGTCAAAGAATTTTGGAGGTAACGCGATGTCATATCGGTATGCGCTCCAACTCAAGAAAAAGTCATTAAAAAAGTGAGATTCTAATTCAGGAGTTTACACCTGGTTTATCACAAAAAGCGATCCATCAAATATAAGATAATTGCATATTTTGCAAGGCAAACTATCATACAATCAGATGGTACCACCTTTTACTTACAATTTTGATGACATCTGGTCTCAAATTATAGATTTCCAGATCCTTGTCGATAAGTTCATATTTTTTCGGAATGGACACAAAAGACTGCAAAATTTGCCGATCTGGGTAATTATAGGTTCCTCTTTCCATTGGTTGTATCAGATTTTCTAAATCTTACAGATTTTGTGAGATAGCGAACTTAGGTCATGCCTGAACTTTCGTCACACCACCATACGGCATACATGGACCCATTCGATAGGCGGACAGGTAACAATAGTACCAGCATGTTACAAAATCACCAAAAACAGAAGTAGCAGTACAATTAAATCTAGAGCCAAGATTTCCGATATCCGTAGTACTATTAGTAGGCAAGGCACTTTATAGCAAGGGGTTAAGCGAGGCAGTTTTCAAACAGAAAACAGTGGTATGTGCATTATTTATAGGCCATGATTTAGTAGGCAAGGCACTTGCTAGCAAGCGGCAAAGCGAGGCAATTTTCAAACGGAAAACAGTGGTATGTGCATTATTTATAGGCCATGATTTAATTTGTAGACCATTTCTAGTCTTAATATTTTGGAGTAATAGGTCAATATGTTCATCGTAGGCCATAATTCAGCCATCAAATACTTCAAGTCCAAGGTAACTTGAGGTTGAAACGATTGGAAAGACAAGTTAAATGAAATTGTAATCATTTGTATATGACGCTTGGAAGTGTATTTGTGACTCTTCGCCAACGTCTTCAAATGGAAAACAGTGGTGTGTGCATTGTTGGCGCTGATTTGCAACGTACTTGTAGATACCTTCTATTAGGACAAATTAAAATGAGAAACAGTTTGGTAACACATTTAAGGTGTAATTTGTGCTTCTATGCTATGGTATTTGAATTGGAAACCGTGCTCTGTTCATGATGGTCAATAACTCTTGTGAAATTATGCCCAGTGCACATCGTTTTAAAACGATACAACAGTGTATTTTCATTCGCCAATCTTTTGTTAAAACTATTTAATTTTCATGTCTCACAATGCCTGTATTTCAGTTGACAATACGTTTCAAGGATGTGACGGCAATCACGAAAGAGAGGACGATACGATTCATTCCAAATGCGATACAAGTCAGTACAGACAGCGAGAAGGTAAGATGCTTCCTTACTCCTTTAAAAAAAAAGGAAACACACATTTATGTACTTTCAGATTTCTTTTGTTGAATGCCGTTAAGAATATATGCCCAGGGCTGTCGTTTAAAGCCGGTAACCGGTAAAACTTGCCGCCTATTCACTCGTTTCTTACCGGCTATAATTCCTATAATAAACCTTGCAAAAATCACAGAAAGTAGATCTAAATCAATGCTAATCCAAAATTTCCTTAATTTCGTCCAAGATATAATTAGTGCCGCACATACACGGCCGCAGTCGACGAAATCCCTTACGATCACGAACGCGACGTCGTCCGTACTTACCTAGACCTATCTATCTAACGTTACATCGCAGTTCTCCCCCCACAGCGCGGCGGCCAAGCCCGCCCGTCCCTACCCCATTGCGATCCCGATGTGCACGCGAGAAGACGATGCACACTGATCATAACAAAACTGAAGCTAGCTCGCTGTAACCAAACTATCCGTTGCCGATTTGACATTTGAAGATCACGGAAACCGGGGCCTATACACGTGCGTGCAATGTCTAGAGACAACGTACTTTAGATTCTGAGATGCGCAAATCGGCAACAGAGTTTTGAACTCGGCTGAGTTTAGGCCGGCCACGGCCGTCCCCGGCGGACCCCCGCAGCTAGCTCGCATGATATATGCAGGCTCGCGCTCCGCGAATATTCAAAACTAACTTCCGAGTTCCGATCGCACATAACTTATTTCCTTAAAAAAGTTGAATAAACAAATATACAGTGTCTTCACTTTGTCAGGAAAAACAGTGATATAACATTATAAAATGAACAGGAACTGAAGTAAATTCTTAAATGTATTCAATAATTTCATGTCAAAAAAAAATAATTAAATGAGAATTCATATGGGGAGCCAAATAAAAGTCACAAGTAAAAAAAAAAAAAATCAAAATCTAGCCTCTGCTGCCCATTATTTAAATACTGTACATGTATTCAACAAATCATGATGTAGAAAGATTGAGTATGGTACATCATCTCAGTTTAATTAAAAATTACAAAGTAATGGTACAAAGTGATAAATAATTATCAACTTAATAACTTTTCTTATGAGTTATGATTGTTCATGTAATATTAAACATGAACAATATGTGTGTTTATTACAATATATGTGTAATACAAGGTAGGAAAGATAACTACAAATTTTCTTCTTAGGTATGCACCAGATTGCACGATTTCAAGTGGAAAATCCCAAAAGGTCCCTACCGTGGCAGGGGGGATACCCCCCTCCCACACCCTCCCCCCTCGGTCGCTTCGCTCCCTCGCAGTGATGGTACCTCCTATAAAATTCAAATTACCTCCTTCAAAAATAATTAACAAGACCCCTGTATATGCCTACATAATTTTAAAGTCTCATTTTGAGAGAAAAATTACATTTTTTGTATAGTTATCATGCTGTGTTTAACAACTTGGATTTTTAGTGTCAAAGCATTATCACGCTCAGAGTTAATGTTATTGTAAGACCTGTGCTCTGGCAAGGTTTTCTGCACTGGTCGTAATCCTAACCTCAACCCTTACCGTAATCATCGTCGTCGTCTTGGTGACCTCTGTGATCTTGTTGATGGTGGTTCTCTTGGATGGTACTCTAAATGTAACCTGGGGAGTGTTTCACAAAGACTAAAATCAACTTTAAGTCGGACCTAACTAGGGCAAGGCCGTTCATGCCACTGTTTTTTCTCACCATTATGACCTTTAGATAATATTTTTTCCTTCAATAATGAATTATCAAAAAATGTAAATTCTGTAGATTTGTACATCTCTTGAGAGACCAATGCCAGTAAATGGTGAGAGCAATGCCAGTAAATGGTGAGAGCAAACAGTGGCCTGAATGGCCTGCCATAGTAAAGTCCAACTTAAAGTCGATCTTAGTCTTTGTGAAGCACCCCCCTGAACCAAATTGCACCTCTACGTCTTTCACAAATAACGATTGGAGAAAATGTGAGATCACAATCATTATCAACCTTTTGATGTTTTATTTCTTTTCATCCCTGTTCAGTTTTTTTTCACCTCTTTCATGTCGAGAGAGAAGTCGTTCCTGCTTTTATTCAGAATCTGGCAGAACGCTTTGTTGGAGCAGGTCAGTATTTTAAAGGGTAGCGTTTCATGAAGCTGGCCCCAGTTATTCTATTTTAGGTCCATATTCGTAAAGTGTTCTTCACTTGTTATGAAACCTTGTAAAGTTAAGATCCTGCATGGGGAATTTTTATCCCCTGCTTTTTTCATGACCAAACTCTTTCGTGAATGACTGAAAATGCAGTCCCGGTTCAGACCAAAAAGTCAGTTATTCAGTCACTGTTTAGAAGAAAACATTTCAAAATTTGTGAAAGATTCATGCATGTGGAAGTTCTGTATTTACTATATCTAAAATTATAGAAGTCCCATACAGTGAAATAGAAGATTTGTGCACTTAGAAGTGAAGGAAGTATCGTACTATACGCTAAAGTAGACAGAGTAAATTTTCGGCACAATGTAGTTATTTTCATGCAATCCTTATTATCACCTCGCCGACGAAGTTTGAGGGGATATACTCAAAATAATGCTGCCGTCCGTCTTTCTGTAACAAATCTGTTTTTTGTTTGATAATTTTGGTAATGTTTGACAGATTTTAATAAAATTTGATATGAAGGTACATGGTATCAAAATACATCCTAATTTCGGTTTCAGAGAATGTAGGTCAAAGGTCAGAGATCACAGCTCATAAAATAAGCCATTTATGACCGGCGAGGGGATGTTCCGCTTTGCGTTGACTTGTTAATATTTGTTGCCAGGAATTTTTTGATGGAAAATATGTATTATGAATCTTTGGGTTGGTAGTACATTAATACAGAAATTCACATTTTCTCAACATTGAAAAGTCTTTATTTTTTCTATTTTCTTTTTTGTTACCATATTTTATGCCTATTCATGTATTTTTTTTAATCAGTGTCGACCTAAAATATGTGTGTGTAAACTAGTCTAATGTTTTGAATTTCATCTTATTTTGTTAGACGATGCCCTCATCAGAGTACTGGAGCTGGGTTAATAGTAACTATGGGAGTGACCTCGGTAACCAGGGGGAGGAGCTTCCGGCAGACTTCCTTGAAGCCGAGGGTCTGGATAACCTGGACAATGAGGATAGTACAGAAGACATCTCAGAGAGCTTGGGATCGGAAGACGTGAGCTACGATGAAGTCTTTCCGGGGTCAAAGGTTAGTCCAATCAAACCTGTCTATAAAGACCATCCAAGAGGAAACTGCTGGCCACCATCTCTATAGATATTGGGTATCGGAAGTTAAAGGTTAAGTTGATTTGTATGAAAGCAGAAAAATAAGAAAAACAGAATGGCAAAACTCCCCCCTCCCCCAACACCTCCCCCTGCGACATAATTAAATGACATTGGAATCGTTGTGTCTTTCACATTTGTATATAAACATGTACTTTTTTTCACATAAAATCTGTGAATATATTCTAAAATTAGAATTTGTGAGTTTCCAGATTTGTAAAAGTTCCATGTCAAAATTTTACAATACTTGAAAAATTGTAAATTCATTTTGTTTCTTTTTGAAGGATGAGTCCCAGACTGATGATGGGGATGGTATCACCATGACGATCCCATCTCTGGACAAGAAGACTGAACCTGATGGTGCATTAGATGCCAGTGAAGACATCGGAGAATGTAAGAGACTGATGGAAGCGTAATGAATAATTGTTATACAGTAGGCTTGCGGGTGCACCATGTGAGAGAGAGAGAGAGAGAGAGGATTGAGGAGTCCTGAAAAGGACTCTGACTCTGTAATTTTTCTTGGGGGTGTGTAGTCCTGAAAAGGACTGTTTGTTATCTTTCTTAGCTTATAGTTCTAAGGAGAATAATTGTTGTGTTTTGTTTACCCATGGTGGGCACATCAGTATTAAAGGCATTGCTTAAAGATAATACAAAGTTTTGGGAAATCTTGAAAATTGGGTGGATAGTGATTCTTTACAATTTTGATATATTTGGATGCCCCTGTGGATGTATTATAAGCACTAGAAAATGTAACCCCTAAAACACTTCTGCTTTCGAGAAATATTGAATATAACAATTTACCGGTGCTCCCGGTAAATCTTGATGAATTTCAAATAGCGCCTACGGCCGCACAATAGTAGCTGCAAACATGAAAATCTCAGAATGTGTAGTTATGATATGTATTTTCCAAATGGGAATAGCTAGTCGGTCGATTTTAGTCAAGAAACATTGTTTTATAGCTTAATTAATATATTGACCTTGAGAGGGAGCTATACAACATAAATAGTTTATTATCTACAATTTCATAACTTTAGACCCGATTTCAATCCGGGCAACGATCACTGATGGTGGTAGGATCGCATATGCTTCCAATATGTTCATTTGTACCAAATTCATGACCCCATACCCAAACTTTGTATTACCTTTAACAATGTTTCCAGTTTTACAAATCTGAGATGCATGGCCCTACTTGTTATCAGTGTCTGTGATATATTGATATATTGATGCCCTAAAAAATTGCGCTTCAAAATGATCATGAAGTGCCTCAAAAATTAAAAATCTTTCAGTGTCCTGTTTTACCATACTCATTTTCTCCAATAGAGTGTAGTGTTAAAAAAAAAAAAAATCTGGATTTTTTTTCTTCAAAATTTCGAATTCCAATCATAAATATCTTGAAAATGAGACAGGCTGATAATCAGATCGGCTTGTAAGAGTCAGTCATGGGATTCCTGACTGACCTAAAAGTTTATTATAACTGCAGCATGAGCTAAATCCAGGATGTTGTTTAGAATCTGAAACAAAGATACCCATACTCTTTAATCCTTTTGCAACAATCATTCCTCATTTTGTAGTTTGGCTCAATATAACTTTTGATTCTTTGATTTGTTTGTGTCTCTCAGTTGTGGATCCTTTAAGTTCACTGGACTTTGGAGGGAAGGAGATAATCAATGAAACTTTCAACATTCCTGTAGATAGACTGTTTACCGCCCTCTACGGCAACCAGCATCCATTCTGCAAGAAATTCTTGGAATACAGGAAGTGTACAGGTAAACAACAAAAAATTGTACATACTTCATTCAATTCCCTCTCTCTGTCTCTCTCTCACTGTCTTTCTCAACACCTGTCTTTTTGTCTGTCTCATCTTCTTTCTACTCTCTTCTTCTACTCTCTGTACTCTTATATCTTAAAGGTAATACCAAGTTTTGGGAAATTTTGAAAATTGGGTGGATAGTGACATAGAGTTGCTAATCGGTTGGGTTTAGTCAAGAAACAATGTTTTATAGCTTAATTAATATCTTGACCTTGAGAGGGAGCTATACACCATAAAGAGTCTATTATTTATAATTTCATAACTTTATACTCGATTTCAACCGCGACAACGATCACTGAATATTGTAGGATCGCATATGCTTCCAATTATGTTCATTTGAACCAAATTCATGACCCCATACCAAAACTTTGTATTACCTTTAAATTTTCCTCCTACTCTCTCTCTCTCTCTCTCTCTACACCTGCCTTTTTGGCCATCTCCTCCTTCCCCTTTACACATTTCTTATTATACTCTCTGTACTCTTATATCTGTCTCTTCTCCCCCCCCCCCCTCTTTCTATCTCTCTTTCTGTCATCTTTACGCATGTCTGTTGTGTCGCAAGATCTGACTGATAATTGTTATTTCCATTCTTCCAACAGATATAGAGATTGGAGACTGGGCGAAACACGACTCTGATCGTAATAAAAGAAAGTTCAGCTATGTACTTCACCTTAACACCACTCTCTCTCTCCCCCCCCCCCTTCTCTTTCTGTTCGTATGAAAATGTGCCATGTATATTTGGGTTGTGTTATTAAATCATACCGATTATTTCATTTTTTCCTTTCCTCCTACAGACATAGAGATTGGAGATTGGGCGAGACACGACTCGGATCGTAATAAAAGAAAGCTCAGCTACGTGCTTCACCTCAACACCACTCTCTCTCTCCCCCCCCCCTTCTCTTTCTGCTTGTATGTAAATGTATCATGTATATTTTGGATGTGTTATTAAATCTTACCAATCATTTCATTTTTTCCTTTCTTCTTACAGACATAGAGATTGGAGACTGGGCGAGACACGACTCGGATCGGGATAAAAGAAAGCTCAGCTATGTGCTCCACCTTAACACCAATCTCTCTCTCTCTCTCTCTCTCTTTCTCTCCCCTTCTCTTTCTCTCCCCCTTCTCTTTCTCTCCCCTTCTCTTTCTCTCTCCCCTTCTCTTTCTGCTTGTATGTAAATGTATCATATATATATTGGTCGTGTTAATAAATCTTACCAATCATTTCATTTTTTCCTTTCTTCTTACAGACATAGAGATTGGAGACTGGGCGAGACACGACTCTGATCGTAATAAAAGAAAGCTCAGCTATGTGCTTCACCTTAACACCAATCTCTCTCTCTCTCTCTCTCTCTTTCTCTCCCCTTCTCTTTCTCTCCCCCTTCTCTTTCTCTCCCCTTCTCTTTCTCTCTCCCCTTCTCTTTCTGCTTGTATGTAAATGTATCATGTATATTTTGGTTGTGTTATTAAATCTTACCAATCATTTCATTTTTTCCTTTCTTCTTACAGACATAGAGATTGGAGATTGGGCGAGACACGACTCGGATCGTAATAAAAGAAAGCTCAGCTATGTGCTTCACCTTAACACCACTCTCTCTCTCTTTCTCTTTCTATCCCCCCTTCTCTTTCTGCTTGTATGTAAATGTATCATGTATATTTTGGTTGTGTTATTAAACCATACCGATCATTTCATTTTTTCCTTTCTTCCTACAGACATAGAGATTGGAGACTGGGCGAGACACGACTCTGATCGTGATAAAAGAAAGCTCAGCTATGTGCTCCATCTCAACACTTCTCTTGGCTACAAAGCTTGTGGTGTGGAGGAGAATCATGTGAGTATATTTGCTGATTTTAAAGCCCCCCTGCACTACCTATAGCTACTTGCGCCCTCTATATAGCAAACAATGCCTAATCGGTGCCTGTTGGTCCCCCATGATCCTCTCTTATGTTAATTGAGAGCTGATTTGATGAGATAACCACCTGTCAGTGACCTTGCAGGAAGGTCCAATCCGCCCCTGGCGAAAATAGTGCAGATGGGCTTTAAAGACGCATAGTACTGGGCTCTCATGGGGAGTTTGACACCATTTGGGTGTTTACCCAATAACAGGTGTTGTCAATCATCAGGATTAGCCTTCAGTTTTATGAGACCCTCTACATTTTCCACCAAACGCCCCATATGCATATGGAAAAGTCATGATTAGCTATGAGTCCCACTCTAATCACATTTATCTGTTTATTTTAGATGTTTCAAAAGAATTGGAGTAAGACTGGGCAGAGCTACATTGTAGAGAAAGAGGTGTACAACAAAAACGTGCCTTATTGCGACTACTTCTACGTTCACACTTGCCAGGTTCTGACCATGATCTCCCCGACCAGCTCTCGATTAAGGTAAGTGTGAATGTTCCTTTCTGTAACGGCTTCTATGTTTTCTCCAGCCATGTTTTAACCATGATCTTCCTGACCAGCTCTCGATTAAGGTAAGTGTGAATGTTCCTTTCTAGCACGGCTTCTATGTTTACACCTGCCATGTTTTAACCAGGGGGGCCTTTCACATATGACAGTTTTTGTTATAAGCTACCGAAATCCTTGCTTCTGATTGGTTATCAGCAAATTTTTCACTGAATTTTGTCATTTGTCATTGAAAAAAGGCTTTGGGAAACGCCTCTCTCCCCCCCCCCCCCCCCAAGGACCTCCATAACCAGCTCTTGATTGAGGCAAGTGTAAATGAAGTCCAAAGAGTAATCAAGATTTTCCTTTTCTTTTCTTGTTCTTTTTTGGGGGGTTCAAATCCCACCATGGTACTGGTGTCCTTTGGCAGGACATTAATCTACATCTATTATATCCGTCCTCCATTTGTTACCACAAACTATTTCACTGGGGCCTACAGCTTTACAAGCTTGCTTTCATGTAGGTCCCATCATATTTCTCTTAGTTAAATCAGTACTCCGTATTGACCACTTATCGTTATGTTATTTATTATGTATTATTGAAAAAAACAATTTGTACTTTATTTCAAATGTATATGTAACATGAGAAATATGAAAATAAATGAAATGAATGAAATGTGCCACTCTCCACCCAGGTGTGGTACATGTATATGGGTACCTGTTGGAAATTTATTCCTTGAAAGCCTTCACCGCCTTCGGGCAGCATGCCTAAAGCCAGGTAGTAGTACTTTGTAGGTGCCTTGACCAATCCCTGCGATTTATATGTTTACAATGTGAATGTAGCTATTATCATTATTGTTTCTGTTTGTCTCTTTTGCAGATTCATCATGAGGATTGAGTTCCTGAAGTCAGCGCTAGGCTTGGTCAAGAACTTCATTGAGAGAAACGTAGAGTCGGGCGTAAAACAAGGAGAAAGAGAACTAGGTAAATCATACCAGTATGAGAAGGATAGCTCTCGCTAAATCTGCTTTTTTTCAAAGTGAGGCAAAATTCTGACGAATCGAACAATGAGTATGAGGACCAGAATAAGAGTACTGAATTGTTACATCTACCCAGTACTAATGTATGGTAGTGAAACATGGACTTTACCCTTTGATACTAAAATGCGCTTGGAAAGTTGCGAAATGTGGTTTTTAAGAGGAATAATGAATATCCCCTGGACTGACAAAGTTAGTAATGAGGAAGTTCTTACACGAGCTGGAGTGCAAAGGAAAATGATACGTGAGATGTTGATTAGGCAGTTGAAGTTCATGGGTCACATTACACGTAAAGAAGGCTTAGAGAATCTTGCTTTGACACGGAAAATTGTTGGTAGAAGGAGTAGGGAAAGAAGGAGGATACTTTGGATGGACAGTCTGCAGAAACTGTTGGAAGAGAGAGATGAGTGAAAGAACTGGGAGGGGTACTAATACAGAAGGCTAGGAGCCAAGAGTTGTGGAACAGCATGATCGCCAAAGTCAAACGATATGGCACTTAGAGAGAGAGAGAGATGACAATATAGTTTCAGAAAAAATAACATTCTACCAAACAGTTTTAGCACACAACCCATACATGTTCAAGTATTTGATGAGATATTGTTTTGTATATATAATATTGTGATATCAGAACCCAAGTCAATGGGCATAAGGTGTATTATTTCATGGTTTGATGAAAGGAATAGAAGTATGGCATTTGTTGTTCTGAACCCAATTGCCATTTAATTACCCCCTGAATGATGAAGGACCCCAAGTGACGGTTGATCAAAATTGCCTTCCAATATAATTGTTTGATTAATAGACTTGAAAATCTAATCTTTGTAAGTGTTATTATTTCTAATACGGAATCGCTCCATTGGTGCTTCTTGTTTTGTTTCTTTTTCAGTGAAGTTCATTCGAGATCATCTGGAGATAGCAATACCTCTGAAGAAGAGGAAGGGAAAGAAGAGACGATCACAGCATCCGAACAGAGAAACAGAGGAGAAGAGAAGAACAGAAGTTCCACCACAATCCAGTACTCAAACAGGTTTGTAGATATATAGATGTTTACATGTAAGTGTATAAGAGAGAGAGAAAGAGAAAGAGAGAGAAAGAGAGAGAGAGAGAGAGAGAGAGAGAAAGAGGGGGAGGGAGGAAGAAAGAGACGATCACAGCATCTGAAGAGAGAGACAGAGGAGAAGAGAAGAACAGAAGTTCAACCACAATCCAGTACTCAAACAGGTCCGTAAATATATCTTTAGGTGTTAACATGTAATTGTATCAGAGAAAGAGAGAGAGAGAGAGAAAGAAGGGGGAGGGAGGAAGAAAGAAAGGGAACAAAAGAGATGATCACAGCATCCAAACAGAGAGACAGAGGAGAAGAGAAGAACAGAAGTTCAACCACAATCCAGTACTCAAACAGGTTCGTAAATATATAGATGTTTAAGAGAGAGAGAGAGAGAAAGAGGGGGAGGGAGGAAGAGAGAAAGGAAGGGAACAAAAGAGACGATCACAGCATCCAAACAGAGAGACAGAGGAGAAGAGAAGAACAGAAGTTCAACCACAATCCAGTACTCAAACAGGTTCGTAAATATATAGATGTTTAAGAGAGAGAGAGAGAGAAAGAGGGGGAGGGAGGAAGAGAGAAAGGAAGGGAACAAAAGAGACGATCACAGCATCCAAACAGAGAGACAGAGGAGAAGAGAAGAACAGAAGTTCAACCACAATCCAGTACTCAAACAGGTTCGTAAATATATAGATGTTTAAGAGAGAGAGAGAGAGAGAAAGAGGGGGAGGGAGGAAGAGAGAAAGGAAGGGAACAAAAGAGACGATCACAGCATCCAAACAGAGAGACAGAGGAGAAGAGAAGAACAGAAGTTCAACCACAATCCAGTACTCAAACAGGTTCGTAGATATATACATGGAGGTGTTTACATGTAAGTGTATCAGAGACAGAGAGAGAGAGAGAAAGAAAGGGGAGGGAGGAAGAGAGAAAGGAAGGGAACAAAAGAGACGATCACAGCATCCAAACAGAGAGACAGAGGAGAAGAGAAGAACAGAAGTTCAACCACAATCCAGTACTCAAACAGGTTCGTAAATATATCTTTAGGTGTTAACATGTAAGTGTATCAGAGAGAGAGAGAGAGAGAGAGAGAGAGAAAGAGAAAGAAGAGGAAGGGAAAGAAGAGACGATCACAGCATCCAAACAGAGAGACAAAGGAGAAGAGAAGAACAGAAGTTCAACCACAATCCAGTACTCAAACAGGTTCGTAGATATATAGGTGTTTACATGTAAGTGTATCAGAGAGAGAGAGAGAGAGAGAAAGAAAGGGGAGGGAGGAAGAGAGAAAGGAAGGGAACAAAAGAGACGATCACAGCATCCAAACAGAGAGACAGAGGAGAAGAGAAGAACAGAAGTTCAACCACAATCCAGTACTCAAACAGGTTCGTAAATATATAGATGTTTACATGTAATTTTATCAGAGAGAGAGAGCAAGAGAGAGAGAGAGACAGAGGGAGAGAGAGAGAGAAGGGGAGGGAGGAAGAAAGAAAGGGAACAAAAGAGATGATCACAGAATTTAAAGAGGGAGACAGAAGAAAACAGAACAGGTATTACCGCAATCCAGTACTATGAGCGTCTCTTCTTTCCCTTCCCCCGTTTGTGAATTTAACAGGTTTCAAGAGTGTTGGCCTTTCGTACATTTCAAATGATCAGAGTAGGAGGTATTGTGAGAGGGAAGGAGAGAGAGAGATAGAGAGAGAAAGGGGAAGGAAAAGATAGAGAAGGGGCAAGATCTGGAGAGAGGGGAGAAAGAAAGCGAAATGTCTGTGTGTGTGGGGGGGGGGGGGGGGGGTAAAGAGATGTTTTAGGCATCCCAACAGGAACACTTAGGAGGAGATAAGTAATTTGACTAATGTCATGTGTTTTATTGCCAATGCAAGCAAAATTAAATTGAATTGAATTGAAAAACAAATTTAATTTTCCTAATGAAGTATTCCTCTGTCTTCCTTGCAGGGTTCCTATCTAACCTCACTCCGGTATGGTTCCAACCAAACTCAGAGACTAAACTCAGTCTACACAGCACCATGGCTTTCATATCTGTCATGTAAGTAAGGCTTTACAATACACCAGTTTATGGTTAGGGCCTTAGGGGTGCCATTTTAATTGGCTTTGAAAACAAAGCCAATGACCTAGAGGTCATGTATTTATCGTAAATGAAGATTGCGCCCATGCAAATTATGATGATATCACTGCCTACGCGCTGCGTTGTGCGCGCACACCATCATTTGCATGGGCGCAATTCTAATTTACGCATAAATAATGACCTCTAGGTCATTGACTTTGTTTTCAAAGTCAATTATTAAAAATTGTGCCCATGTCTGCGCTGGCGAACTGATGTAACTGTAAACTGGTGTATTCCTTGCTTTTTTCACAAACAAATACGAGTACGGTTTGGTAGCCTTGGCCCATTTGTATACACTTTGATGTAGTTTTCTTTTGTAGAGCCTTGCAAGTGGGAGGTATTGTAATAATAACTGTACTATAGAGGTGTCGAGTGGATACGTCGCTGGGCTGTCGATCACAAGGTCTGCGTCTCGAGTCCCGCCGCTGCACTAATGTCCTTTGGCAAGACATTGATCTACATTTGCCACACTGCACCCAGGTGAAGTAAATGGGTACCTGGTAGGAATTTATTCCTTGAAACGCAGCGCGCGTAACAGCTGCACTGCTAAAGCCAGGGTAATTATCCTGCATTATTTGTAGAGCGCTTAGAGACTTCTGATGAAGTAAGTGTTAGGCGCTATATACATGTAAGCATTATAATTATTATTATTACGTCACCGGACTGTGGGTCCCATGGTTCAAGGTAGTAATGTCTTTCAGCAAGATATTAGTCTACATTTACCACTCTCCACCCAGGTGAGGTAAATGGGGACCTGATGGGAAGAAATCCCCTGACCGCTTGAGCACATTTTCATTGTAGGTCGGCTAAAGCCGGGGTAATAATATGATTGCAGGGCGCTCAGGGTGAGCAGTATGAATATTGATGAGGCTACCTTGGATAAACATGACATATTATTTATATTATTATCATTATTATTATGTTGCTTTACAAAACCAACAATGACTTATGTCTCAGGACAAATAGGTGGCAGGACTTTTCATTAATTTGCTGGGGGAGGGGGAGGGGGGTTTAACCATTTGTCTGAACAATATTTGATGTCTTTTCTTGTTTTGTTTTGTTTGTGACAGCTTGGCTGTATTATGTGTCTTCAATGTGTCGTTGTTCCTCCAACTGAAGTCATTGGAAGAGGGAACATCGGGAAAGCAGGTGTGGTCCAGCGCAGAGTTTGTCCAAAAACTTGGGTAAGCACAACAATTGCAATGATTGCATCACCACTTTGTTGAGTTTGAGTTGAGTTTGAGTTTGAAGTTTATTATCCAAACAAAAGTACATCAATATAACAATCAAATGTGAATGGTTAACATTGAAAGGATAAATGGGACCAGAAAATAGCATTTAATGATAATCGTGTCTGGTACCACTAACACACAAAATTATCATAGCAATGAATGAGAATGTAATGAATAAATATGAATAACTATGAATACATACTTCAGCTACTAGCTATTTTTTTTCTATTCTATTCTTTTGACCGTTAAAAAAGCAAAAACAAAAATACTTTGGTCATAGGTCCTTTTCATGCTCTGCTCCACGTTTGTGGAATTCTCTCCCAGCCTCCATTCGTTGCATCTCTGATATTACTTTGTTTAGATCAAAATTAAAAACCTACCTAATGGAAAATGCATATTCAACCTAGTTCTTAAATTGTTACCTAGTTCTTAAATTGTTGGTTGCCTTTTGCCCAAATATAAACCCTTCAATTTTTAACAGGTTAGATCTGCAATATGACACTTTACTGTTACACACAGTAGTAACAACATTATTTCTTCATCAAATTGTGATAGCATGGATTTTAACAATGGAAAACCTTGCTGTCTGAATATTAAAGATAAACTTGAGTTCTCACCGAATCAAACAAAACTTTCACTGAATATTCAAGATTACAAATAAATGTCATTTGCCAAACAATTTTGGTAGAACATGTATACTGGCTGAGTAATGAGCATAGAAAGATAAGGGAATCAAGGTGAGTAGGCCTGACACCATTTGTGTAGCCCATATACATCTTTCTGTGTACAGTGCTTGTTACTTTACCAAGACTGGGCCAAATTTATTATGTTTTTGATGACTCCAGAACCTTGCAGTCCACACCAATACTTTCATGCTACATGATCAACTTTTTCTGATCCATTCCACACCTTTTCTTTCGCATTACAATCGCATGACCAGAACTCAACTTTGTCTTTAAGCGATCGTATTGAAAATTTCAAATGCTCAAACTGCAACCCAATCATTGATTTCCTAAATATATTTCCATTTTTGTCAGGGAGTTACCAAAGTCTGAAAAGGATTGGACAGTGTTATTACAACAGCAACAACAGATGCATGCCAAAGAGATGCAGAAATGGAGAGATATTGTGGATCTTTGTATACAACTTATAAAACAGGTATGACGTGCGTCAGGCAATAGTCTATCGAGAGAGATAGTATACAAATATTGACTGCTCATGAGGATGATGGTGGGAATTATCACTCCCAAGGTGGTGTTCATACCCGCCCTTGATAGAAGGGCCGGTATGAACACGGCCGAGGGATTTTCATCCACCATCCGATTACAGAGCAGTCCATATTTGTTTTATATACCTCATCCTTTTCATTGATTCATGAATAGGTCTAGAAAATAAATCCAATATCAAGAGTCTATATGCTCATCACAGTAATATATTTACAGTCTATTGAAGCTCAAAACAGTTTCAAATATCCAACGCTAAAAGAAATCCAACATACAGAAATCCAATCTATACTGTACATGTTTACAGGTACTGCAGTAAGGCAATGCAGTTGCTGCGTGCAGCCCAGCGTCAATTGCATGGCTTGAGCGCGCATTTGAAATCTTGTACGCTCTGTGTGTGTGTAAAAGTCGCGGAGGGGTTAGGAGTACTATCACAGTATCAAATTTGTATACATTTATATACTGGTAAATTTGTATACATTTATGTACATGTACCTTCATAAATCCCTGTTTTCAACTTGTTAAACAATCAGTTTTCAGTGAGATTACGATTAGTTATGTCTAAATTTGTGTCTATGGTTGAATCCTTGCAGGGGAGTTACCAGTACTCCAACTTAAGGCCATTTTTTAGTCCACTCGTTTTTTGAACCCCAATGCCTCAATCTCTCTATCCTACATAAATTTCTAACTTTTTATTAAAAAAACAACAACAATAAGGATTAATCTCATATTGTTCATCCAAATTTTTACAGAGCGCACTGTTCGTCAGATTTGTATACCTGTAAGATGAAGGTTATCACTTTTTATATTCCAGTAATTCCACATATATACTAACAATCTTGGTCTATGATTGGTCAAAAGTAAATCATGTGATGAAAGGTAGTTTGCCCATCATTGATGGGAGAAGAAAAGTTTGTTGCACTGTGTAGATAGTAGTACTATCTACACAGTGCAACGCATTTTCACTGAAGATAGAAGTACTATCTACACAGTGAAACGCACTTTAATTGTATACGTTGCGTATTGCTCTCCTCTTTAAGCGTTTTTAGTGTTAGTACGCGAACTTTGGTCACAGGCGAACTATGGTCACACCACCATGCTACATACACAGTTTGTTTCGTACACGGTTTGCTAGCTGTTAAATGATGACTTGTTGCTCTAAAATAACGGAAGAAGTGAAATGTTTCCGATGTGGAATATAAAGCAAATAATCACCTTTAGGTTTTCAGGTGATGGCAAACTATCACTTCTTCGGCCATCTGAATGTATACGCTATCTTTCCTCAGCAACATCCAGATCGCCTCGGAAGTGATAGTTTGTCACATCACATTCACCAACGGTAATTATTTGCTTAATATTTCCTGACAACTGTAATACACATGACTTTACTTGGCCTCAGTCAGTAATGGGTATTGTTGTTATTGTTGTTGTCCTTACAGATGGAAACTACGTTAGGTGAATTACACAGTGGAATCTCTCCGTCTGATGCCATTCCAAACATCAAGGAACTGCTTCACTCTTCAACGCTGGACAGCAAAGCTGAACATCAAACGGCAGATGGAGGATAGTCATTCCTATCTTCATGGAGAGAATAATATTATATTCACCATGAACAACATTCATGAACTATTTCACTGTAAATTGAACATTCAGCATCAGTTGGAGGCTAGTAATTCCTATCTTTATGAACTTCAAGGATGCTGATATTATATCCATCAAACCTAACGTTCAGGAACTATTTCACTGTCAATTGAACATTCAGCTGCAAAGATGTTATAGTAATGTTATATTAATGAGGATAGTAGTAATATATTCATCATACTTAACATTCGGGAGCTGCAGCACTTGACCACACAAGACAGAAGAACTGAACATGTGACTTCAGAGGTATGATAGTATACAAATAATGAATGCTTATGAGTTCAATGGTGCAAATATTTTCATGAGCTATTAACGTTCTATTCAACGAGGCATCAGCCGAGTTGAATAGAATTAACGTTAATCTTTCAACGAATGAAAATATTTGCACCATTGAACAAAGGAAAAACATTCATTATTTGTTTTATACAACTTCTAAGTAGATCTAATAGTCATAACGTTAATCTTTCAACAAATTATGCTTTGCTCCTTATATTAAAGATAAATTAAAGTTGGAGTCAGGCCTTCCCGATTACATTCAGATTGCCTTCACGTACGCGCAAGGCAGAGAGGTACGCAGTCTGCGTATAACCAAAAGTGCATGCTCGTTGTATAGTACTACAGCGAATATTACCAAAAATGCACGCCCGTGCAATAGTATATCTATTTGATATCATGTGACCAACAATCCTCCAATCAAATGACAAGGATCTACTTAGGTGTTGCATAATAGTGCTATATTCATGGAAGATGGTAATACTATATTCATCATACCTAATATTCAGGAGCTTCTTCACTCTACAATGTCCAACAGCAAAACTGAACATGTCTGTGACATCAGAGGGAAGATAGTAGTGCTATATTCATGGTGCTATTTTACTCCACAGCTAATTTTGAACACCCAATAGCTAGCACAGGGAAACTGTATAGTAATGCTTTATTGAAAATGCGATGTTCAAGAACGGAGGGACGGTCGTAAACAAGACATCATAGCAATCATGCAGGAGTTAACTTGCATTACTAATTTCATTGATGAAAATTAGTTACCAATTACTCTGAACGTTGATTTTCAAAGTGGGGATGAAATACGTTGATGACAATTTTCTTCAGTTTATTCGTTTGTATTACAAATGTATATTTTACATCTTTTGTTGTCGTAACTGTATAGAATGTTCTATTTAGTTGACAGCTTTAATTTATTGAATTTATTGATTCACTGTCAACAATCAATCATAATTTATATTGATAATCGATTTAAATTGTCTGCACTCGTTCATTTAAGACGAACGTTGTACAATTAATTTACATAAGGACGCATCATGGTATAGTGGTTCATTCACTTGACTCTTAATCCAAGGGTCGAGGGTTCAAATCCCAGCCCAGCACTGACGTCCTTTGGCAAGACATTACTCCACATCTGACTCTCTCTACCCAGGTGTAAATGGGTACCTGGCAATTGCTGGTGTAATAATAATTGCAGGGCCCTCAAAAAGAACAGCATCGAAGCTCATGAGGCTTCCCTGGGTAAACTAAAATTGTTATTAAACATGCATTATAATTGCAGGGGATGTCTTCATTACAGGCTCTGTAAAAATTGGTATATCTAATCATTTTTTCTTGTTACATCTAATGTGGCATAGCTGTAAACATATTATATATCATGAAGTAGCTTGGCAAGATGTGGCATGAAGATGAAGCCGTCTGTGGCGCAAAGGGCATCAAAGTAGATATTGTCTGTGAATTAAGAGTTGTTATATGACACACATGTATATGAATGCCAGTTTATGAAGCTTAAAGCAATAGTTGATCAGAGGTACAGTGAAAGTTATGAAAAGACTGCTAGTGGGATACAAGAAAAAAGCAGTCTTTCTAGTGTTAGACAGGTGGTCTTTATGTACAGGTTCCTTTTGTGCATATTTCAATGGGAAACAATATTTAAGGAAAACAAAAAATATGGTCTTTATAGACAGGTGGTCTTTACCATCTTTCTGTACCGGTAGTAGCTAAAGCAGGTTTTACTCCATCCTACAGGGCCCCGTTCATAAAAACTTGTTATCAATAACAAAATTTCCATGACAAATTAGGTCTCAGACAATCAAATGCCACAATTACAGTTTTTTAACAGTTATTGGAACTGGTTATTGATAAGAAATTTTAATTGACAGGGCTATGTTCCATGTCATAACAGTATGGTTATATATCTATCTCTCTTCGCGATCGCATAGTTCTTTTCAACAATGACTCATTTTTCGTGTTGGGTGATCCTTTTCACGCCATTACACATTCATTTCGCTGAGCGTCTCAAACGGGAAATCCACCCTGATATTAAGTTGGTTTTAATAGAAGTGGGAAAAAGAAGAGGAAGAGGTCATTAAAAGTTTGAGCAAATTCCAATTAAAAATGAAAAAGTTATAGATTTTTAAAGTTGCGATTAATCAAACACAATTTTGCAACTATGTATCTTGCGAGCTCCCCTCCCTTTTGCTCTGTACTAACAAAATCAGAAATTGTTATTTTCCTTCAAGATAATTTTCATGTCAAGAACATTTTCAGCATACATGAACCCTCAATATAATTATTACAAATATGTATCTATTCAACCCCTGTATGGAAACCAAAAAAAATCCGTCATCAATAACAAAGGAAATTTAATCTTATAACATTTTATGTACAGAGCAAATTGGAGAGGTGCCTCACAAGTGTTGCCAATTTGTGTTTGATTGATCGCAACTTCAAAAATTCAAAACTTTCCTATTCCTTATCGGATATTGTTCAATCTGTCACTTACCGTTTCCTCTAATTTTCCTGCTTCTATTAAAACCGACTTAATAATAGGGTGGACTTCCCCTTTAAATTAAGGACAAGGAGAATTTATTTTTTTAAGATGTATATTATTATTATTATAAGGTATATAGTATGTTAAAATGGATAAGGTACATAATGCTTATTTTTGTATTTTGTTGCTTTCCAATGCACGTACATGAACCTAAATAACCTGTTTCTCTATTTATGATTACACCTTTTGATGACATGACTTATATTCAGAAGGGTGTGCTGACTGAGGGTTTTAGATGAAATCTACGCTCCAGATAAATCTTTATACAGTTTCTGAAGTTGATTTATTTGTAGAGTTTTGTTACGTATATGCTGTGTGACAGAGCCAAAGTAAATTAGAAATGTGCAATATATGATATACACAGCATATACATTTACGTCAGGTCTTATTGTACTACATGTATATAGAAACGTTATTGTGTACCTGGCTGTAGTTCAGTTATAGTTTATTGTGCTTCATGGGTGATTTTTTTTTCTCTCTTTCTTTTTTCTGTGTTATGAAATTATGTTTTTATTTGTGAGAGAGGTCTTACAAAGTTTTACTGATGAAGGTGAAGAACTTTCCTCTCTTTCAGAGTCGACGTTATGTGGTACAAATAACACGATCACAACGACTTTCAAGAAATAAAATTAAGGGCAACTCTAAAGCTTATTGTTTGCATATTGAAATCATGTTCAGATTGTATAATAAACCATTGTTATGTGCACACATTTCAAGAGATAACGCTCAAAGCTATTGAAATAGCCTCTTAGATTGATTTGTTTAAATAAATTCTTTGCATTCTTGTTCAATATACATTAAGGATCTTGAGATATATGACTCACAGTTGACTGCATTACAAAGGAATTTCTTGATTTGATTGCTATGAAAAGGTAAACCGAAAGAGAGTGTGCTTTTCTGATTCTTTGTCCAGGGGCGGATCTAGCTTTTTGCTAAAGAGGGTACTCAATTTTTTTCTTCAGTTTGCCGCCCGAATTTCAAAAAAGTGCTGACCAATATATATATATAAAAAAAATTGGCGGGGGGGGGGGGGGGGGTGGGTGGGGTAGAAAGCACTACCAACAAAAAAATTGGCCCGACATTTAATTGTTCTTTTCTTCCGACCAGCCCAAGGGGGGGGGGGGGGGGGGTAACCCCCTAGATCTGCCCCTGTCCGCACCTACATTCGTCCATTGATCAAACTGAATAAGCCAATTACCGAGCTCTGTGTTATAATTAACAGATATGTGAAGCGTATTACACTTTACGTCATCATTAAAAATCGCTACGGTTTTGCCTTGTCATATCTGAACAAGAGTTTGGGATGGTTTTAACTATTTCATGCCCATCACACATGGCATAAGAGTGACTTGTTTTTGTTACAATATTTTGCGCTGATCAATAGTAATTTAACATCAAATCAGATAGGAATGAAATGACAAATTATCTCCTATCCTTTTCTCGTATAAATTAGTTGTGATACATTCTCCTGCTGCAATGTTATGTCCACAAATGAAAGTTGTGCTTGGAGACATTAAACAGTTTCATACGCTTAGTTATGTTGTGGTTGTGATTTATACGGACACAGCAAGCAATTATTAGCGAGGGAGAGAGAGGGGGTGCCGGAAGAAGATTAGAACATTTGGAAAGAGAGTAATATGAACTAGAAATGCAATCGTGTCAGAACGATGTGCGTGCAATGACGCCGTGTTTCTACGTGTCAAACGAAAGAGCTTCTCTCGGACTATCCAGAGCAATTTGCACGAAGTCTGTAGCTCCTGTGATATTGGATACAGGTAGGGCGAAAGAAAGGCATCAACAGTGACCTTGATGGGATGGTACTATGCCTACGAAGTTTGAAAGAAATTGGGATAGGGGAAAGAACCTAGAAAGGGCTCGCAAGCACTGCGTGCACAAACCAATGGGATTTGGTGCATGTTTCACATTGCAATCAAGTTCGTTCTGGGGGCCAAAAGCGTGAACCCGATATGCCCCATAGACAATGCGTGTAATGAATGGGCGGAAAACGTGCAGGATCTGTATTATGGCCGGAGTTAAACTGTTTTTTCTCTCTCTCTTTACGTCTCTTTATGGGCCGTATTTGGTATCATTAGAAAGAGAATTTCATGGTTGTTATTGTAAACCACTCTTTTTTTTTTCTATGATAATCCTATCGAAACACGTGATGTAAAATAGATGTATAGGACAAAATGGCGTCTTAAATGGCCCCCTTGACCAATTTCAAAAATCCGGCCAAGAGGTGCCCTGCGTATTGGAACTCGGCATGTCACTGCAAATTTTCAAGGAAAAAAAAAGGACGTTTAAGGGGCGAAAAGCAGTCTGAAAAAATGACGTCATAGCCGAAACGTGTTAGGTTCGGGCGGAAATTTGGCGGAATTCGTGTAGTGATCTTTGTTCAAATGCGATTTACTCACAATTTTCTGTGTGAACATATATAATACTTGGTATCATCCGAAAGGGCACTTCATTGCGGTCAGTTTGACACCATTGTTAACTGCGCGCAATGTATTGCGCGCATTGAACGCGCTATTACGTAATCCATAGTAAATTCATCATTTTTGGCGATAACTTTGCGCTGACATATTCGAATTTTACCAAACTTAGTAAACAGTTGTCACGTATATGGATACATATGTCTGCAAAGTTTCATTGATGTAGGTATAACGATCGCCATTTTAGAGCAAGTTGAAGTTATTTCTCAATTTTCTTGAAAATGGCGAAGTTGGAGGGCAATTTTCTCAAATTTGGTCAGTGATAGGGTATATAATTTTGTATATGGCTGGAAAGGGCATATCTTCAAGTATCTAAATCCAAAAAAGGGTACGGGTTTGCCAAGCCATTATGGAGATACGGCCACAGACAGAAAGCCAATTCCCAGAACTTTAGAGGGCGCTATTTATGTTGTGCAAAGCCATTGGAGCGTGAAATTTGGCATGGCTATGTGCAATTATGAGATAAAGATACTGTGAGATTTAAATACAAAACGGAATTTATATGAGAAAGTTATGGCAGTTTTAGATTATTTAGGGGTCCATTTTTCAAGAACTTGAGAGATTTTTGACGGAGTCGGTTTTAGATTTGAATTTCGAGTATGAAGATGGCATTTTGAAGGTCAAGTCATTCGTCGCAGATGAAAGAACATCTCTCAGACTATCTAGAGGAATTTGTTAGAAGTTTGTAGGATCTAGGATAGTGGAGATAGGAAGGAAGATATAAAGGCCTTAAAATGGACCAGAAACGGACAAAATGGCGCCTGGACGGTCATGCATGAGTGATTTCGAAAATCGAAAAAGTAGGTGACCTTGATGAGATGCTAGAGATGATGCCTACGGAATTTGAAAGGAAATGGACATGATGAAGGCACCTAACTAGGAATAACAAACACTATGTGCAAAACGAATGTGATTTCCGGACGATAAGGAAAACAAGGAGGAGAATATTAATGGGGCAGAATGTGAACGAAAACAAGGCAATGACGAAGGTTCGTCATTGCAATGAGACTTTGATGACGATGCTAATAAATGATGATGATGGTGATGATGATAATGATGGTGATGATGATGGTGATGATGGTGATGATGGTGATGATGGTGATGATGGTGACGATGATATTGATGATGATGACGATGATGGTGATGGTGACGATGATATTGATGATGATAATGATGACGATGATGGTGATGGTTCGGCCCCTGATACTAGACTTATTCAACCCTCGTGATCGTCTCAAGCATTGATCTCCGCGGGTCACTTATCAGAAATGGTAAAGGGCACTTCTTTTACCTGAGAATTGAAAGGGGCACACAATACAAAAGGAAATGGGCACTTGTCGAGGGAAATAGGCATCTATCACTTATCAGGGATGTCAGAAATGGCATTATGAGAAGGGGAAGTGGCTTTTATTACAAAGGAAAGGGGGCACTTATCAGAAGGAAAAAAGGGCCCTTATTAGAAATAAAAATTAAGGGGGCACATATCAAAACAAGAAGGGGCACTAATCAGAGGTGAGAAAAGGGATCTTGTTGAAGTAAAATGAGCACCTCTCAGATTCTTATAGGGACAATTTTCCTAAGTGAATGGGCACTTAATTATCAGAGCTAGGTGGTAATAGAGGCACGCATAAGAATGTGGAACGGACTACTAGCTATAATATTAGAAATAAAAAGGGGCAATATGCCCCCACGGCTCCGCCGACTCTGGTCTGGGGGCAGGGGCGTCGCTAGACCTTTTTCAGTGGGGGGGGGGGGGGGGGGTGTAGAGGCCAACAATTACCGACAAAACTAGCCCCCAATTACCGACAAAATTAAATGTCCCAATATTTACAAATTTAACCCTATATACCCGGGGCCGAAGGCTAATTTTTTTTTCCTATGGACTACCTATAATACTTGCGTATGCGCAAATGGTCATTTTCCTCGTCGACATAAATATAAGAATTATTTCGTCAACTTAGTCAGCATTATAGCTATATATTTTAATGCAGGTCTTATTTTAGGGAGAAGCGGTAGTGAGCAAGCGAATCACTTAAAGGGGTGTCATTAGGGGGTGTGGATGATAGGCCTTCCGCGCAAAGCGCGGAAGCTTAGACGTTTCCTTAAATTATTAGGAAAAGAAGACGATTTATTGTACTGTTCTCGACTGTTAATCCTTGTCTGAATGAAGTCCCCCCCCCCCTTTCGCGCAAAGCGCGCAAGCTTTGGGGTTTCATTAAATTATTATAAAAAGAAGACGATTTGCTGAACCGTTCTCGACTGTTAATCCTTGTATGGATTCAGTTTCTCCCCCTCCTGCGCAAAGCGCGGAAGCTTTGAAGTTTCTTTAAATTATTAAAGAAAGCAGACGATTGGGTGTACTGTTCTCGACTCTTAATCCTTGTCTGAATTCAGTTTCCCCTTCCCGCGCGAAGCGCGAAAAGCTTAGACGTTTGATTCAATCATTATAGAAAGAAGACGATTCGTTGCACCGTTTTCGACTCTTATTAAGCCCTATTTATCTTAATTCAGTTTCCCCCTCTCGCGCGAAGCGCGGAAGCTTTGACTTTTCCTTAAATTATTAGAGAAAGCAGACGATTGTGTGTACTGTTCTCTACTCTTAATCCTTGTCTGAATTCAGTTTCCCCCTTCCCGCGCGAAGCGCGAAAAAGCTTAGACGTTTGATTGAAGTATTAGAGAAAGTAAACAATTCGTTGAACCGTGCTCTCGACTCTTAATCCTGGTCGCAATGAAGTTTCCGCCTCTCGCGCGAAGCGCGGAAGCTTTGACGTTTCTTCAAATTATTAGAGAAAGCAGACGATTGGGTGTACTGTTCTCGACTCTTTATCCTTGTGTGAATTCAGTTTCCCCCTTCCCGCGCAAAGCGCAAAAAGTTTAGACGTTTGATTCAATTATTATAGAAAGAAGACGATTCGTTGCACCGTTTTCGACTCTTATTAAGCCCTATTTATCTGAATTCAGGTTCCCCCTCTCGCGCGAAGCGCGGAAGCTTTGACTTTCCCTTAAATTATTAGAGAAAGCAGACGATTCGTTGTACCGTTTTCGACTCTTGATAAGCCCCATTATTTTGAATTCAGTTCCCCCCCTCTCGCGCGAAGCGCGGAAGCTTTGACGTATCCTTAAATTATTAGAGAAAGCAGACGATTCGTTGTACCGTTTTCGACTTTTAATCCTTGTCTGAATTCAGTTTCCCTCTTTCCGCGCAAAGCGCGAAAAGCTTAGACGTTTGATTCAATTATAATAGAAAGACGACGATTCGTTGCACCGTTTTCGACTCTTATTAAGCCCTATTTATCTGAATTCAGTTCTCCCCTCTCGCGCGAAGCGCTGAAGCTTTGACGTATCCTTAAATTATTAGAGAAAGCAGACGATTCGTTGTACCGTTTTCCAATCTTAATAAGCCCCATTTATCTGATTTCAGTTACCCCTCTCGCGCGAAGCGCGGAAGCTTTGACGTTTTCTTTAATTATTAGAGAAAGCAGACGATTAGATGTACCGTTTGCGACTCTTCTAAATGAAGTTTACCCTTCCCGCGCGTTGTTGAATCTTTATCCTTGTTTGAATTTAGTTTTCCCAAAAATTTTAAACCTCTGATTTCTTTAGCTGATATGGAAAGTGAAACGTCGAGAAAATACAAGCATTTTAGTTGTAGTCACTCTCGGAGTCGTCACAGCGGATAAAAAGTCACAGTTCGTAGGGAAAAAACTTGTCGGCCGACCGACAATATACATCTCACCGACTTCAAACTTCTGCATTGATATAGTACACGAGGATCGAGCAAGAATACCAACACAGCTGACCCGACACAGCAACGGTATTTACCCGTGTCTTTCTTGTTTCCTCGACGAGACGACTCAACCCAACAACCCCCCTCCCCCTCTCTTTTACTCCCACTCCTCCTCTCTCAGGCTCTTACCTCCCCCTCTCTCCTCTCTTTCATCCCCCGTTTCTTTTGTTTCCCTTTTCTCTTGTTTTCCTTTTCTTTCTTTTCTTTCTTTTCTTTCTTTTCCTTTCTTTCCTCTCCTCCCGCATCTCACCGACTTCAAACTTCTGCATTGATATAGTACACGAGGATCGAGCAAGAATACCGACACAGCTGACCCGACATACCCGTGTCTTTCTTGCTCCCTAGACGAGACGACTCCACCCAACAACCCCCTTCTCTCTTTTACTCCCACTCCTCCTATCTCAGGCTCTTACCTCCCCTCTCTCTCCTCTCTTTCATCCCCCGTTTTTTTTTTCCTTTTCTCTTTTTTCTTCTTTTTTTCCTTTTCTTTCTTTTCCTTTCTTTCCTCTTCTCCCTCTTTTTCTTTTTTCTCTTTCTTTCTTCTCTTTTTCCTTTCTTTTTCTTTCTTTCTTTTCTTTTTCTTTTTTTCTTTTCTTTCCCTTTCCCTCTCTTTTTCCCCCTTCCCCTTTTCTCTTTTTTCCCGACGGCAGCGCAATTTTACCGACAATATCCTGACAGGTGGAGGGGTGTCGCACCCCCACACCGCCCCTTTGGCGACGCCCCTGCCGGGGGGGGGGGGGGTTCTCGCAGACACAAGTGCTACGTTAATTTCTGCGTCCCGGACGCACCAAAAACCAAATCTCACGCACAAATTTTGCAAAAATTATACGATGTTGGTTTCTGGAAGCTGGAGGAGAATCAATTTTCGCATCATTCGATGATTTACACATCTATACATCCAAACAGTCCATTTAGTGTAACAGTATAACGACCCATCTGTGAAAGTGACAGTGACACTAAGACGATGTGCATGGGCAGTGGTAGCCTATAATCTAGGCGGAGTGCCGAGCTTTTTTCTTTGCTGCTAGACTAACCCTAAGCAGAACGTCTGATACGGCGAGACTACGAACCGTGAGTCGCGAAGCGGCTCACGGTGCGCGGCTCACGGTTCGTAGTCTCGCCGTATCAGACGTTCTGCTTAAGGTTAGTCTAGCAGCAAAGAAAAAAGCTCGGCACTCCGCCTAGATTATAGGCTAGGGCAGTGGCGGATCCAGGAATTTCTTACCGGGGGGGGGGGGGGGGGCACAAAATCGCATAGGGTGAAATATATGAAAAACGATGGAGCGAGGCGTCAGCGGCGAGGGAGCGGAGCGACCAAGCGGGGGTGGGTCTTGCTGGTAGGGGGTCAGAATCCCGCCCTTGAGTAGAAGAATTTACAATTTTAGAACCACATTGGGCGCATTTTCAGGCACTTCCTGGAGTAATATGACGTAAAATTGCTTTCTCCTACCCCCTCCAAGAGTAGGGATCTTTTGCAATTTAAGAACCACATTTGGCGCATTATTGACCACCGGTGCTTCCTGGAAAAATCGAGGCCTTCTGATTGGTTAGAAGTTTTAAAAAAGTGATCTGTCACGTCGCGAGACGTTGTATATGCTTCGTTGCTGCACAAGTATGGTCTGGCAGTATCTCGAGTGTATAAACTGTGTTGTTATCAGGGGCATAGCTAGACTTTTTTTAGTGGAGGGGGGGGGGTGTAGAGGCTACCAATTACCGACAAATATATTAATGACAATGTCCAAACGTATACATGTTTAACCCTATAATCCCAGGGCCCGGGAACTAAGTTATTTTTCAGTTTCACCCCTCGATCCCGCACGAAGCGCGAAAGCTTATACACTTGAATAAATTATCACAGAAAGAAGACGATTCGTTGTACCGTTCCCGACTCTTAATCTATGTCTGAATTCAGTTCTCCCCTCCCGTGCGAAGTTTTCACGTTTCATTAAATTATTAGAGGAAGCTTTAATCAGGGCCGTAGCCAGAGTTTGATGTTTGTTTGTTTGTTTGTTTTTTGTTGGGGGGGGGGGGGGGGCACGTGCAGGAATTATGAATATGTCATGTATGTCCTACCTGTGAAATTTAAACGTTAGCAGTGTCCTCATATTCAAATTATGCAAGGAAATCCGTTTACTTGCTAGACTTCACTGTCAGACACTATTGAGTGACTGACTGGCTTTTTTTCTTCTTTGGTAATAACATACATGAAAAGAGTTGTAAAGGGTACATGAGCATTTGTCTACATCAATAACCCACTTCTTGTGATGGCCATGATTAAACTGATTGAATCTTTGCGCAGCATAAAACGTATGACCATTCGGTACAATTGTCTGAAAATCAAGACTATTACTTTTGGGCTCTATAGCCCTAAAGTCGATTTGACAACTAATAGTCGTTATTTTCCCATTTGAAGACATTTTCAAGCGCCACCTTTTTTAGGGAAGTTCTTTTTTAGGCCCTGTGCCCTCCTGAATCCGCCATATTGATGATTTTGTTCGGTAAAATTTGCATATAATATTATATGCGCAGATTAAAAAAAACTTCCGTCGGTGCACCTGTATAACTGAATGAAGTGTTTTTATAGTCAGATTCTGGTGATAAAAGTGTTTAATTTTCTAAACAAATTAGGCTTTCTGCGATTATTTTTGGTCTTACGGAACTGATTTTGAATCCACAAACTGTCGAATTCGGAAGCTTTGCAGACTTGCTTGACGAGGCCTCCGTGTTTCTACTTCTGGTATTTGCTTCCATTTTCGCGCTCATACTGAATTAGGTTCGATAAATCGCGCTTTTATAGGTAATGTGGTGTCGCATTTAGCAGAAAAAATATTGAGTTGTTTGCGGGGGCCTTGCTTGGTTGGTTTCTTCATACTTTTTTTCTCAAAAAGGCGGGGGGGGGGGGGGGTTCAACTTGTTCAAGTCCCCCGAGCCCCGCCGCGTCGTATAGCTACTATGATTCAACCATAGAGATATATACTTAATAACACTAGAGGGCGTACTCGCTCAAATTGCTGTTCGGACCTGGAGCGGTGGCCGCCATTACTAAGGAGGGCAGAAAAACGAACGACCCAACAAGATACTGTGCACAACATACGTGGAAAAAATTGGAGAAGCCAGGTTCGTGCGTTGCATTGGGATGTTCGAACCGAAGAAAGAAAGGGAACTGCATAATATTTCACAAGTAAGTTCTTCTTAATGTTATGTTGATTAATAAGGAGATTTTAGAGCTAAAAATGTAGTTTATGCAGTGACTGTAGTCTGTACCCGGGTTGTCTCATGACAAGCCACCGCAGCTCCTGCAGCAGCGGAGCGCGCCAGTCCACGCCCGCCGGGCTGGGACAGGCATGGGTTAAGGTTCTGGGGATGGTGATGGGAAAATTCTGCTGCGCTGGAGTCGCTCGCAACTCCAAGAGCCAGAGAGTCCAACTCGGAAATATAACTCCATGAGCTTGATTCTATTAAAGAAAAGTCTAGAATAAAATGATATAATTAATTTTATCTTATCTAATTTCAAGATATAAATCAAATAATAATAATAATAATACATAACATTTATTAGGCGCTTAATACTGATGTTTCTAAGCGCACAGTGTTCTGATTAAGAGAAGACTATAACCCGTAGAATTAAATTAGAAGAAAAAGCAAAAATACAAAGGTAACATAGATAAGGTAAGAAAAACAGTGGCAATCGACTAAATAAAGACAAATATGGTGCGCACCTCCATTGACCGACGCACAACTGCAATTTACAATTTGAAAAGATAGGTTTTGAGTAGAGATTTGAATTGAGATACAGAGGGGGCGCAGTGAATAAAGGCGGGCAGTTTGTTCCAGAGAGCGGGGGCAATAACTGAAAAGGCGCGGTCACCATACCGGGTGTTAGTGCGGGGTCCAGGTGTTAACAGTAATGTGGAAGATGAACGAAGTGTTCGTGACGACGTACGGGAACGTAAGGATATGAGATCGGACAGGTAAGAGGGGGCTAAGCCATTGATAGCTTTGTAGCACAGGAGAAGAATGTCAAATGTCAACTTCTTTATATTTTAACTAGTAGACTAGACTCTAGATCTAAGATCTAGACTCTAGACTCTAGATCTAAACTCTAGTCTCTAATTTCTAAAGCCCGAAAGGCAAAGCCAGGTTAGACAGAAATAACCGTCTGATATGGGTCATTTCTTTAATAAAACTGACATTTGTTGACATTCCCCATAATATAATCAGAGGTCTAGTGGAGCCAGACGCAGTCTCAGTAGAACAACCGACGAAATAGAGAGACTGAAGCTTTTGGTCTAAGCCAGGCTAGCCTGCCATATTTCACATCACAGGAGTTATCCAACTAGGCTAGGCTAGCCTAAAAATCCCACCGCACACTACACTATTTCTATCAAATTTGCTTATGACTTGCTGATGATTTGGCTGGAAGCTGCTTTCAGTCTTAAAAATCACATGAAATAGCATGAATAGTAGAACAATTGTCATGTTATGAGAAAAAACTCATTATTGTTTCCTTTTGCTTTTATTGTAATGCAGGAATACACTCAAGAGAGGAAAGGATGTTACACACCACATCTCATTCCTAGAGCTGTGCCTACTGTCTTTCCTTGACATCCTCCCTATAAACAGACCCATGGCTCAAGACTCCCAGCAAAACCATGTACAACATCCGAAAGTGTTCCCGTGCCTCCAAAGAAACCCTATGACATTACAAAAGAACATGACTATTCTTTTTCTGTCTGAGTTGATTAGAAACTGAATATAACCAGACAGCAAGTGCAGGATGCCAAGAAACAGCTTAAAGTGGTGAAACAAGCTAAACAGGAGAGATGGAAAAGCCAGGACTCTCTTGCAGGAAGTCCACGAAAGCAAGCTCATTAGCCAGGATCAGCTTGACCTACTTCAACACAACTTTGGAGAGAACGCATTTTCAGGAAAAACAAAACAAAACATATAGAACTTCATTCGTACAAACTACAAAGACAGATCGGTCTTTTATATTTTGCCTCTTGTCTGCATAGCTTATCCACTGGATGATTGACTGTGAAGCCATTTAAAACTGGAGAGAGCTTTCAATAATCTTTTAAAAAAACAGAACAATCTGAGACTTTTGTTCTGTGTAATGAAATAAAAATTTTGGGACACATTGTGACAGTTGCACAACCTAACCATAATTTTCTGTTTGTTAACTTTACACGAAGGCAAACTAAAGTGGAACTTAGAAGAGTTGATTACATTAGGGGTTAAACAAAATGTACTTGAATTTTGAGTTGTTGTGAGGTACACTGTATTTGAATATTTACTCTATAAGCTTCATGATTGTACCTGCTGTATGTGATTCAGTTGCTATAATTTTTGCAAATTATTTGCACTCTACATGTGCTTTGATTCTGCAGGTACAGTATGGATAACCTGAGATAAACATGTAGACCTTTTTTATAACATTGTCTGGATTGTTCTCAACCAAGTGATTTACATCATTAGAGATGAAAAGCAAGAAATTCACATCAAGTGAGCCCATTTTCAATAGGTTTGAATTTTGTTCCAAAATGGAAAACTGCTTTTGAAGAGATTTGATAACAGAAAAATTATATGGAATAATGTCACTAGATGTAAACCCATAAGATTGTGCACTCTTTGGCTTGTTGTATCTACTGTGTACATTTGAGGGTAATAAGTTTCAAATTTATTATTATACCTGATGAATAATGATGTCAAAAGACCATGTTACTATGAGGTTTCACTGAATAGTGTAGTGCAGTATCCTGAGATGTAAGTCTCTTCAATTATAGTTCTTCATAGCAATACAGGTGACTTGGAGTATATATGCTCAATTACTATTTCTGGTTTGCATTTATTACTCGATGAAATGTCTTTGTATTATTAGTAAATGTGACACGCCTGCGTGCGCTTGGAGCCAAGACTAGTTAATAAAGTGTTCGTTATCGCTGACATCTTGACACATAGACATTGGCCTCCTGACATTTATGTTTTGGGAGTTATTGTGGCGGTTTGGGGATGTGTAATGCTTGTCGATCTTTGGTGGCGAATCAATTTAACGTGGTTGTGTTGCCTATGATCCGTGACAGTAAATTTGGGGCTAAAATCTGAGGTGTTGTTTTTGCAATGTCTGTCCTTTCAATTGTGATGTATTATTGCAGTATTATGTCCGATAAAATGTCAAAACTTAAATGCCTATGCTGTAGAATATCAACACACGTGTGCCGTGTGGTAATAAAAGGTTCATTTATTCATTTTTTTCTTCAAATTTAATTATAAGTTTATTTTCTAAAACTGGTTGATGAAGAAAATAAGAAATACACTGTATCAAGGAGAATATTATTTATGGAGAAAAAAAGTGGTGTGAATAAATAATTATTACATCAATGATCAGCTGTTTTTAAAGAATATTCATATATATTTATAGTGAACTGTAAAAAAATGAATTATTCTTTCAGACAAAAATAGAGATTTTATAGAGATAAGAAATGGGTGAAAGACATAAGGTGTGAATTTGATATAAAATGAGTGAGAGAAGAAAAAGAATGTTTGGATGGATGGATGAATGATTGGATGAGTAAATAACATAATTTTTTTTAAATAAATGTGTATAATTCTTTCCTTCCCCCTCTTCCTATCTTCAGTATCGTCCTTTATCTGCATTTCCATTATCTACCTATCCTTCTATATTATATCTATCTATCCATCTATTTATGTGTCTAGCTATCTACATACCCATCTCTATCCCAAATCTATAAGTATCAATCTGTTTATAATAGCCATAAACATAAAATGAATATATTACCTTTAAAGCGTTTTAAATCAATAAACCCTGGCTCTCATAATAACTGAATTAGAAAGACATTAGCCCCCGGCATTGGCTCTGTAGCATAAAAATTTGTTTAATATCATGACATAAATATCAAATACAAGTCCCAAATGCTTGATTCTGATTGGTTGAAAGCCAAGTAATATTTGATGTCATAATATCGCAGTTTTATATTGACAAAGAGGAAGAAAAATTGAAGATATACTGAAATATAAATAGCTTTTTGTGTCCCTTTTACCTCACCATAACACCCGTAATTAATCTTGACCTACACCAGATACCATGACTGAGGCATGAGTAGGGTTCATGCATTATGCAAAATACCACAATTATAACGTTTCATACTCGAAAACCGATAAATCAACCCGAAAAATGAAGCTTCACATTGCATATCAGTAGCACAGTTTCGAAGGGAACATCCGGGTATTTCTCGATGTTTTGCCCTCCTTAGTAATGGCGGACCGCGCTCCATGCGCGCACAGAGCTTTGAACGGGCGCGTATGACGAGTCCGCACTCTAGCCTTATTAAGTATATATCTCTATGGATTCAACTCATTTCCACGCTTCAGTTCAACCGCGAATTAGCGTAGGCACGCGCTGCCATACAATTTTAGGGGATTCCCCATGAGGTAATTAAGCGGGCGCCCGCCCGCGCGAACGACGTATACTACTGTAGTGTAGTACCACACATAGGAGCATCACTATCCTGGCTGTGTAGTAAAAGCTATGCTTTTGATTCTCAACATTTCAAACACCACTGTACAAAACTCAACTAATTTCACTCAATATCGGTACTTTAATGACAATTGATGACACCTAAATAGCAGTAAAATATATTTTTTTCAACTTACTGATGTTAAAAAGAATAATTTAAACATTCAAATTGTAAGTCTACTGTCAAACTTTGCTTACAGCCGCATCGGCATAATTGTGTGCATTTGCGTGTTGTGAGTGTATTGACTATTCATGTATTCAAATGCTGCCTATTAACACGTAGTGCAGTGCTAAAGGTCAATACGCATTAGCATTGACTCTCTATGAGTGGTGTAGTACCGTTAATAGGGCGTGTCATGCCATTGCGGGATATAAACATTTCCAATGTCGCAGTCACTCATTGCGTCGTATTTTCAGCTAATTTCTCACTATTGAAGTAGAATCATCCAAGCTGCCACAGCTGTTGATAGAAACGGCATTATCGTGATATAGGAGACCACCATCCGATCGATCCGCATAGACAGTACTCTGTTCTAGTACTAGCGCTGCATTGCCTTCCCTGTTCCCATGCCATGGTTCCCAGACTCAACACACAGTGTATATGTGTATATGGATCGAAGAACGAGTGGTCTCCAAAACCTTGATAAAGCCACAGAAAATGAGCATTATGATCTGGTAAGTATGGCGATATCTCTCCTCAAACTAACATTTGTCAACCTTATGTAGACCCTAGCCCTAGGCTATTTATTTGCTTTTTAACATATTTTTACCATGCATCCTCGTAAACCGTAATTTGTTTTTTGGGTATTCTATTTTACCTCTGACGCCCTTGGCGGCGGAACTCCCTGGAGGCTGGATTTGGCTTTACCCAAGAATCTGGAAGAATGTTGTTCAGTGTAATTAGCTAGTCAGGCTTCCAGTCACGGGCATTGCTAACTCCGGGAAGCTCCGACGCCGATGCCGAAGACGTCGGAGCTTCGGGTGGTGTATCAAAAAACATTCTAACAGCAGGTTGGGCGACATTATCTCATAATATGCACAGGGAGTAATTACAATTTTGACTTAGTCTACTAGGTTGCTCGACTCCTCTGGGCATGCATCTATCCGGCAACTTGAAATTATAATTTGAAGAAGTCTTTGATGGGAAAAAGGAGTTGATTCTTTGTCGTACCCCGACGATTCTTCCATGTTGTATTGTCGACTCAACATGGCGAAGAGAAAGTATGCACTACGGTGCATGCATACTTTCTCTTCGCCATGAAGCACATGAACCACAACGCCACGAACTACCCGTCGGAGCTTCCTGGAGTTAGGGCATTGCTAGACCTTTTTCATGGGGGGGGGGGGGGGGGTGTAGAGGCTGCTGATTACCAAAAAAAAACTAGCCAACATTTACCGACAAATACATTAATGCCAATGTGCAAATGTCTACAAATTTAACCCTATAACCCTGGGGCCTAGGGCTATTTTTCCTAAGAACTATCTATACCTTGACCTATAAATATGTGATTAATTTGGTCAAGACTAGTCGGCTTCGTAGCTCAAAAATGTGCTTTCGCTTCATGCAACTATTCAGTGCAGCTTGAAAACCAATGACCCGGGTCCAAAGCTCTGCATCCAATTCCTTTTTTTTGTTGCTGATATAAGGTTGACAACGACAATCAACAATAATTGTTAAAGGTAAAGACCAGTAGGCCTAATGGTCATGCGATTGCATTAATTGTGAAAGAAACGTTGTGGAATCGATCAGAAAAGGTTGATCATCTAGCATCTAGCATCTGCAAGGTTCTGGAATCATCAAAATGATAAGAAATTTGGCCCATTCTTCGTAAAGTTACAAGCACTATACACAGAAAGATGTATATGGGACTACCCTATATCTCTCACAGACCATGAGAGAAACAAATTTACCAAATATATGAATTAGTAGGTGGTTACCCGGCAATTTTTTTATCATCCTGTATTAGTCAAAACATATTCTTTCACATGATTGGTAATGAGAGCTTCCATTTCATTTTTTGAAATTGGGGCTCTTCCAATACTGGTCTTTACCTTTAATTATTGCTGGTGCAACTCGAGAAAATACAAGTATGATAGTTGTAGTCTCTCTTGAAGTCGTCACAGCGGATAAAGAGTCACAGTTCGTGTGAAAAAAATAATATGCCGTCCGACCACCATTATATATCTTACCAAGTTCAAACTTCTGCATTGACATCTAGTACACAAGGATCGAGCGAGAATACCGACACAGCTGATCCGACACAGCAACATATCTATCTGTCCGTATCTTTCTTGCTTCCTCAACGAGATGACTCCACCCAATAACCCCCTCCCCTCTCTTGCACTCCCACCCCTCCTCTCTCATGCTCTTACCTCCCCCTCTCTCCTTTCTTTCATCCCCCCATTGTTTTCTTCTCCTTTTTTCCCCTTTTTTCTTCTTTTCTCTGTTTCATTCTTTTCATTCGCCGACCGACCGACATTATACATCTCACCGAGTTCAAACTTCTGCATTGATATAATACACAAGGATTGAGCGAGAATACCGACACAGCAACAAAATCTATGCATATTTGTCTTGCTCCCGCGACGAGATGACTCCACCCAACATGACCCCCTCACACCTCTCTCTCTCTTTCACTCTCTCTCTTACTCCCATCCCTCCTCTCTCATGCTCTTACCCTTTCTCTCCTCTCTTTCATCCCCCAGTTTTATTTCATTTTCTCTTTTTTCCTTTTTTTTTCCTTTCTCCTTTTCTTTTTTGTCCTTTCTCCTTTACTTTCTTTTTTTTCCTCTCTTTTTTCCATCCCCCTTTTCGACGGCACCGCAATTTTACTGACAATATCCTGATAAGTAGGGGGGAGGGGTGTCGCACCCCCACATCCCCCTCTAGCGACGCCCCTGCTTCCAGTTCCCACTTGTGTATTCATCCTTCTCATTTTTACGATGTCCGATATCCGTCTGTCGTTGTTGAATAAATAGTATCTCTACCTTAACAAACCAGTCTGCCAACTCTCTATTATATCCTGAGTTATCTACCATTACCAAGCTCATCATGGTGGCAGCCGCTGGGATCTTTGAAATCAACTTGAAATCAATGTGTTAGTGATCGACCTTAAGCAAACATATCCAGGTCAGTTTGATGCTATTTATTTGCTTTTTAAAATATTTTTACCATGCATCCTCGTAAACCGTAATTTGTTTTTGGGGTATTCTATTTTACGTCTGACACCCTTGGTGGCGGAACTCCCTGGATGCTGGATTTGGCTTTACCCAAGAATCTGGAAGAATGTTGTTCAGTTTAGCTAGTCAGGCTTCCAGTCACGGGCATTGCTAACTCCGGGAAGCTCCGACGCCGATGCCGAAGGCGTCGGAGCTTCGGGTGGTGCATCAAAAAACATTCTAACAGCAGGTTGGGCGACATTATTTCAAAATATGCACAGGGAGTAATTACAATTTTGACTTACTAGGTTGCTCGACTGCTGGGCATCTATCCGGCAACTTGAAATTATAATTTGAAGAAGTCTTCGATGGGAAAAAGGAGTTGATTCTTCGTCCTACCCCGACGATTCTTCCATGTTGTTTCGTCGACTCAACATGGCGAAGAGAAAGTACCCCCTCTCGCGCAGAGCGCGGAAGCTTTGAGATTTATTGAATTAGTACTTTTAATATTTGTCTTAATTTAGTTTTACCCCCTCTTTACCCCCGCTTTGATGTTTAATCTAATTATTAGAGAAAGAAGCCGACTCGTTGTACTGTTTTCGACTCTCAATCCTTGTCCGAGTTAAGTTTTCCCCCCTCCTGCGCGAAGCGCAGAAGCTTTGACGTTTCATTAAATTATTAGAGAAGGAAGTCGTGGTACCGACTCTTAATCATTGTCTAAATTTTCAAAATAAAAAGTCACAGTTCGTAGGGAAAAATTATTGCCGGCCGACCGGCATAATTCATCTCACCGACTTCAAACTTCTGCATTGATAACAAGTACACGAGGATCGAGCAAGAATACCGACACAGCGAGCTCGACATAGAAACATCATAACTTATGCGTATCCTACTTGCCCCGTCGACGTGGTGACTCCACACAACATCGCAAGTGCCCCCTGGCCCCTGTGCCCTCCTGAATCCGCCATATTGATGATTTTTCGGTAAAATTTGCATATAATATGCGCAGATTAAAAAAAAAACTTCCGTCGGTGCACCTGTATAACTGAATGTTCAAACTTCTGCATTGACATCTAGTACACAAGTATCGAGCGAGAATACCTACACAGCTGACCCGACACAGCAACATATCTATATATCCGTATCTTTCTTGCCTCCTCAACGAGATGACTCCTCAACGAGATGACTCCACCCAATAACCCCCCTCCCCTCTCTTGCACTCCAACCCCTCCTCTCTTGCACTCCCACCCCTCCTCTCTCATGCTATTACCTCCCCCTCTCTCCTTTCTTTCATCCCCCCATTGTTTTCTTCTTCTTTTTTCCCTTTTTTCTTCTTTTCTCTGTTTCATTCTTTTCATTCGCCGACCGACCGACATTATACATCTCATCGAGTTCAAACTTCTGCATTGATATAATACACAAGGATCGAGCGAGAATACCAACACAGCAACAAAATCTATGTGTATTTGTCTTGCTCCCGCGACGAGATGACTCCACCCAACATGACCCCTCCCACCCCTCTCTCTCTCTCTTACTCCCATCCCTCCTCTCTCATGCTCTTACCCTTTCTCTCCTCTCTTTCATCCCCCAGTTTTATTTCATTTTCTCTTTTTTCCTTTTTTTTTCCTTTCTCTTTTTCTTTTTTATCTTTCTTTCTTCTCTTCTCTTCTCTTTCCTTTCTTTTCTTTCTTTCCTTTTTTTTCCTCTCTTTTTTCCATCCCCCTTTTCGACGGCACCGCAATTTTACTGACAATATCCTGATAAGTAGGGGGGAGGGGTGTCGCACCCCCACATCCCCCTCTAGCGACGCCCCTGCTTCCAGTTCCCACTTGTGTATTCATCCTTCTCATTTTTACGATGTCCGATATCCGTCTGTCGTTGTTGAATAAATAGTATCTCTACCTTAACAAACCAGTCTGCCAACTCTCTATTATATCCTGAGTTATCTACCATTACCAAGCTCATCATGGTGGCAGCCGCTGGGATCTTTGAAATCAACTTGAAATCAATGTGTTAGTGATCGACCTTAAGCAAACATATCCAGGTCAGTTTGATGCTATAGAAAGCTTTAGTGGAAGAGCAATGCATCTGAAAGATGATGCAGAGCCCACCATAGATGCACCTAGAAAATGCAGTGTCCACTTGAAGGACAAGATCAAGGCCAAAATTGATATTATGGAGAAACAAGGGGTTATCAGAAAGGTAGAACACCACACAGATTGGTGTAGCTTGATGACCACTGTTGTGAAGAAAGAAGGATCTATAGGGATGTGCCTTGACCCTAAAAGGTTGAACGATGCCTTGAAAATCAAGGTGTCCACACAAAATTCCAACCTTGGTAGAAATTGAACCGATCTTCGCAGGACCTCCATTCTTCAAGCTAGACGCAAAGCCTGGATACTGGTCAGTACACTTAGCAGAGAAATGCCAAGACCTGACCACCTTCAGAATGCCATTTGGAAAATATTATTTCCAACGATTGCCCTTCGGCTTATGCACAAGCCAAGACGTCTTCCAGCAACACATGGATTATAGGATCGTCCAGAATGTGCCTGGCTGCGTATGCATCGCAGACGACATTGCGATTGCAGGAAAAACAGAGGAGGAACACGACAAGAATCTCCACTTGCTCATGGAAACAGCAAAACATGAAGGTTTCGTGTTCAACAGCTCAAAGTGTACTATCAAGAAGGAAGCTATCAACTACTTTGGATCCAAGCTACACAAGATCTGGAATCTTCCCAGATCCAAGCAAGGTTGAAGCTATCACGACGATGCCTTCACCCAAGGACAAGGAAGATGTTTAGAGGTGCCTAGGACTGTTTACGTACCTAGTATAGCAGCATACATTCCTAATCTGTCAGAGAAGTCAGCACCACTTCTTGAACTCCTTCACAAGAAAATTCCATTCGTCTGGGATGAGGATCACGAACATGCCTTTAAACAGCCTGAAAAGCGCAGTCTCATCAATATTTACAGTTTTTTTTTCAAGGGACCGACACACAATATCTGTGTCTTATTGATGTTAAGATTTAAAACCTGACTCCTGAGAAAAGAAATCCAACAGCTCTAGAGCATCATGTAAACTTTTTTGTACTATCGACACACAACACTATATCAGCAGCGTATTTTTATTGTGGGATTTTCTGACTAACATGCCTAAAATCTCTGTGCATAATAGAAACGAATATGGCAAAATTAGAACTCATTGCGGCAACCCTTTTAATATTAAAACGGGAGGTTAAACAACCGTTAATTAACACATTTGAAGCAGAATTTGAATGTAAGAATTTGATCAATTTTATAATTTCATCCCCATAATTAAAGAATTGTAATACATTCCATAAAAAAACATGTGAAACACAATAGAACGCCTTTTCAAAGTCAATAAAAAGCAATATCCCAGGAATATTTTTATAATCTGCATAAGAAATTATGTCGTAAATTATTCTGATATTCTCTCCAATGTACCGGTATCTACCGGACAAAAAGTCTTTTTGATCTTTATGTATGTTTTCGTCTAACTGTGGTTTTATTCTGTTTGCAATGCAACTAGAAAGCATCTTATATTGGACATTGAATAAAGATATAGGGCGCCAGTTTTGAAGTAGTTTGCGAGGTTTGTCACCTATAAGCCTCGGTCACAAATGCCATTACGAACTGCTACTAACGCTGTACAAACGATTTTCAGACAATGGAAATTCGGGAAAACAATGGAAAAGCGGACATTTGTACGAAGTTATCGTTCATACAAACTTTTGTGACCGTAGCATTAGGTAAAAGAGTTATAATTCCCAAATTTGGAAAATGTGAAAATCTTCCACAGTTATATGCTGCGTTCAAACTCCTCATTAAATAAATCCCTATATCCTTAAGAAAAAAACTTGAAAAGCTCTGCAGTCAACCCATCCTGTCCAGGTGATTTACCAAGTTTCAAGTTACAAACAACTTTACGTATTTCTGTAAAGGAAATGTTTCTACCCATCTTCTCTCCTTTTCATCTGGAATCTTATTGTATGCCCCGGCAGTATGCCGGTGGGGTACTTTGGATTTAGCAGCGTTACGCCGCCGCGTACGTCCGCCGCGTACGTCCACCGCGTTATATTCTTGTGTGCGCTCTAACTGCCACATTACTTGACGGATTTCTTGTAAATTTTGTATGGAGGTGTGTTACACCCACAAATGTAATAACATTTTACCCACAAATGTAATAAGACCCACAAATGTAATAACACTTTACCCACAAATGTAATAATTTTGAATCACCCACAAATGTAATAATGACTTTACCCACAAATGTAATAAATTTGAAGTGATATTTTGTCGAATTTGTTCAAAACTAAAACCCTGTAATAAAGCATGGGTATAGCTAACTACCACCTAGCTAACTACCCCCCGGACATCTACCCTCAGTCAACTACCCCCTCCCCGGACATCTACCGCTGTTTTATATCAAGTTCAGTTGATGTTATCAGGTTCAATATTGCCCAAATTATAACCTTGTTTGCTTGTAAAAGACATGTGAGTTACTCCACCTTTTTATACGTAATAATTATTTTGGTTCTGTTACCGTCTGTATATTAATGAAACAACCTCTTCATTCGTTTGGAATAAAATACTTTCTATCTTACAAAATCTATGTATCCATCATTGCATCACTATAAAACCATAACCTCTGCAATTTACTCACATTGATTGAGAGAGTATATAGATATTTTATCAGTCAAAGGGTTCTGCAATCGTTCATTCAAAACATGCAAATATGTTTTGCGTGATCTCGTTATACAGCTATTTATGATTTGTTATATGAAAGTATGCATTGTTATTTGCGTGTTAACCGATTATCATTTCAGACTTGTTCTTGTTTATATAGCTGCTTGAGTGTTTCAGAAGTAGGGAAAACTGTAATATAAATGTGTTTTGTTTGTATTTGCCTTTGAATAAATTTCGTTCTCATGAATTCACACCGTGTTCCGCGTACCAATTGGTAGTCTTCAGTATAAGTAATTGATACGTTCATCACACAAAGAAAGGTAATTCATCCACGCACTCATGAAAATATATAACATCGCAATCCAACGTTTCAATGTCACTAATAGCGTACATATATATATATATATATGTTACATATCGTGAACATATTTCATAATCACATGCATACAACAATCAGCGTCAATATTTAAATACATTTAAGGTCACTTATTCTATTACTTTTTTTTCTACGAACATTGAATTTCAGGATATTTGTGGGCGTTAAAATATTTACATGATTAACAAATCGTCGACGGTCAACGAACCATCGAATCGGTCCCTCCTCTGTGTGTTATATATATATGGACCATTTTGACTGATTCGTCAGTTTGTGTGACCGCCGACCAATCATTTATTTGTGACGTGTTGTATCCACATATGGGGCCTGTCACCACGAAATGAGTCCAGTGTCGCAAACAAATTATTCCTGTTTTTAAGTATTATATGAATCTACATTAAGTAAGCTTTAAATTAAAGGTAAAGACCAGTATTGGTAACGCCCCAATTTCAAAAAATGAAATGGAAGCTCTCATTACCAATCATGTGAAAGAATATGTTTTGACTAATACATGATGATAACAAATTTGCCGGGAAACCGCCTACTAATTCATATATTTGGTAAATTTATTTCTCTCATGGTCGTGTGAGAGAGATAGGGTAGTCCCATATACATCTTTCTGTGTATAGTGCTTGTAACTTTACGAAGAATGGGCCAAATTTCTTATCATTTTGATGATTCCAGAACCTTGCAGATGCTAGATGCTAAATGATCAACCTTTTCTGATCGATTCCACAACGTTTCTTTCACAATGCAATCGCATGACCATTACTGGTCTTTACCTTTAAGGGGTCACACATTAAAATTGATAAATTATATCCAGAAATATGAACAAAAACCTAATTGGACTTTATAACAATGGGATTACCCAGTTTTGAGATAATTAGGTGTAAAGTTAATGATGCGTAACATATTATAGTCTGTTCAACAACAACATAGCAACAACACACTTCCCATCATTCGATTTCAATGAAACTTTCAACAAACAAAGAAATAAGTCGATTTTTGGAAAAATCTTAAATGTGGTAGGTGGGTCAATTTTCAGTACATACACACTATACATCGCTATTACTACGATTGAGCTAATGCGACACTGGACTCATTTCGTGGTGACTGGCCCCATATGTAATTAATGTAATTTATTTTTAAATGAAAAAAAAAGAGGAATAACATGGTGGGTCTTAGTTTCGAAGATTTATTTAAAATTTCTATTTCTTTTGAAATAACCGGGTCTGGAGGAAAGACTACGCTCTATACCCATGTTATTCCACAGGAATGAGATGGTGAGGTCTTAGTTTGAAGATTTTTTTTTTTTTTAAATAACCGAGTCTGAAGTAAAGACTACGCTCTAATCCCTAATGGAGGGGTCTTAGTTTAAATTTTTTTTTTTTTTTTTTTTTTTTTTTATAAAAACTTTTGAATAACCGGGTCTGGAGGAAAGATTACGCTCAATACTCGTGTTCTTCCACAGGGAATAAGATGATGGGGTCTTAGTTTTGAAATAACCGGGTCTGGAAGAAAAAGTACGCTCTAAACCCATGCTTTATTACCGGGTCTTAGTTTGGAAGATGGTGGGGTCTTAGTTTAAAAGTTTTTTGTTGTTTTTTTACTTTTGAATAACTGGGTCTGGAGGAAAGACTACGCTCGATTCTCATGTTATTCCACGGGAAAAGGATTATGGGGTCTTAGTTTTGAAGATTTTTTTTAATTTTTGAAATAACCGGGTCTGGAGTAAAGACTGCGCGCTATACCCATGCTTTATTACAGGGTTTTAGTTTTGAACAAATTCGACAAAATATCCCTTCAAATTTATTACATTTGTGGGTAAAGTCATTACATTTGTGGGTGATTCAAAATTATTACATTTGTGGTTAAAGTGGTTATTACATTTGTGGGTGAAATTATTACATTTGTGGGTAAAGTGTTATTACATTTGTGGGTGTTATAACATTCATTACATTTGTGGGCGTTATTACATTTGTGGGTGTAACAAGGTGTATTGTGGTATAATCTACATCTATAACTTTTGGTGATGCTGCCCTATTAAGTGTGCCGTCTTCTATAGGGTAAAAGGCAGTTTGTGTGCGCTCTATATGCCACATTTCTCAAGGGATTTGGTTCAAATTTTGAACGAAGATGTATCTTGGTATAATCTACAAGCCTATAGATGTTGGTGATGCTGCCTCTAGAGTTCCGTCTTTTATACGGTCAAAGGTCATATTCTGATGGGTGATTTGTGTGCACTCTAGTGTGCAGTCTTACTGCATCATTCCTTGATGGATTTCTTTCAAATTTTGTGTGGAGGTCACAGTGTATCTTGGTATAATCTACACACCTTCAACTTTTGGTGATGCTGCCCCCGGTGTTCCGTCTTCTATAGGGTCAACAGTTTTTGTGGGTGTATAGTGTGCGCTCTACAGGTCATATTTCATGACAGATTTCTTTCAAATTTTGTATAGAGAATTAGAAATGTATCTTGGTACAAATTAATCTACACTTTTGGCCGTTGCTGCCCTCATTGTTCCGTCTTTTATATGGTCAAATGTTCAATGGAGGTATGTCTTACTACAATCTACACATCTTTAGTTTTTGGTGATGCTGCCACCTTTGTTTTGTCTGTTATAGGGTCAAAGGTCATATTTTGGTGGTTGTTTTTTGTGCGCTGTAACTGCCCACATTTCTTGACAGATTTCTTTCAAATTTTCTGCAATGATGCATTATACTCTTAATCTACAATCTACACTTTTTGGCAATGCTGCCCTCATTGTTCCGTATTTTATTTGGTCAAAGGTCATATGTCTTTGTCATTGTCTCTTATATACGAGTCATAACAACTTTTCAAATTATGGATTTATAATTGTATTATTATTCTGCCACTTTTTGGTAATCTACATGCAGGGGCGTCGCCAAAGGGGGGGTGTGGGGGGGTGCGACACCCCCCCCCACCTGTCAGGATTTTGTCGGTAAAATTGCGCTGCCGTCGGGGAAAAAAGAGAAAAGGGGGTGGGAAAAAAAGAGAGGGAAAGGGAAAGAAAGGAAAAAAGAAAAGGAAAAGAAAAGAAAGAAAGGAAAAGAGAGGAAAGAAAGTAAAGAAAGAAAAGAAAGAAAAGGAAAAAAAAAAAAGAAAAAAGAGTAAAAGGGGAAACAAAAGAAACGGGGGATGAAAGAGAGGAGAGAGAGGGGAGGTAAGAGCCTGAGAGAAGAGGAGTGGGAGTAAAAGAGAGAAGGGGGTTGGGTGGAGTCGTCTCGTCGAGGGAGCAAGAAAGACATGGTCTTGCTCGATCCTCATGTACTAATACCAATGCAGAAGTTTGAAGTTGGTGGGATGTATATTGTCGGTCGGCCGACAAGTTTTTTTCCCTACGAACTGTGACTTTTTATCCGCTGTGACGACTTCGAGAGTGACTACAACTACAATACTCGTATTTTCTCGAAGTTTCACTTTCCTATAATATCAGCTAAAGAAATCAGAGTTTTAAAATTGTCGGGGAAACTAAATTCAAACAAGGTTTAAGATTCAACAACGGTACGACGAATCGTTTTCCTTTCTCTATATTGTGATGAAACGCCAAAGATTCCGCGCTTCGCGCGGAAGGAGAAAACTTAATTTGGACGAGTCGAAAACGGTACAACGAATCGTCTTCTTTCTCTAATAATTAGAGGAAACGTCAAAGCTTGAGAGGGGGAAACTGAATTCAGACAAATATGGCTTATTAAGAGTCGAAAACGGTGCGACAAATCGTCTTCCTTTCTCTATATTGTGATGAAACGCCGAAAACTTCATTTAGACGAGTGGAGAACGGTACAATGAATCGTCTTATTTCTCTAATAATTTAAGGAAACGTAAAAACTTCTGCGCTTCGCGCGGGAGGGGGAAGCTTCATTCAGACAAGGATTAAGAGTCGAGCACGGTTCAACGAATCGTCTACTTTCTCTAATAATTTTATGAAACGCCAAAACTTCCGCGCTTCGCGCGGGTTGGGGAGAACTGAATTCAGATAAGGATTCAGAGTCGAGAATAGTACATCGAATCGTCTGCTTTTTTCTCATAATTAAATGAAAGGTCAAAGCTTCCGCGCTTTGTGCGGGAGGGGAAAAACTGAATTCAGACAAGGATTAAGAGTCGAGCACTGTTCAACGAATCGTCTACTTTCTCTAATAATTTAATGAAACGCCAAAACTTCCGCGCTTCGCGCGGAAGGGGGGAGAACTGAATTGAGATAAGGATTAAGAGTCGAGAACACTACACCGAATCCTCTATTTTTTCTCATAATTTAATGAAACGTCAAAGCTTCCGCGCTTCTCGCGGGAGGGGGAGAAACTGAATTCAGACAAGGATTAACAGTCGAGAACGGTACAGCAAATCGTCTTCTTTTTATAATAATTTAATGAAACGTCAAAGCTTTCGCGCTTCGCGCGGGAGGGGGGGGGGAACTTCATTCAGACAAGGATTTACAGTCAAGAACGGTACAATAAATCGTCTTCTTTTCCTAATAATTTTAGGTAACGTTTAAGCTTCCGCGCTTCGCGCGGTAGGCCTATCACCCACCGCCCCCTCCTAATGAGCGCGTTTCGCGCGCTCTTTAAGTGATTTGCTTTCTCTCTACCGCCCCTCCCTAAAATAAGATCCTAGCTCCGCGCCTGCATAAAAATATAGCTATGATGCTGACTAAGTTGACGAAATAATTCATATATTTATGTCGTCGAGGAAAATGACCATTTGCGCATACGCAAGTACTATAGATAGTCCATAGGAAAAATAATTTAGCCTTCGGCCCCGGGTTTATAGGGTTAAATTTGTAGATTTTGGACATTTAATTTTGTCGGTAATAGGTGGCTAGTTTTGTTGGTAATCGTTGGCCTCTATACCCCCCCACTGAAAAAGGTCTAGCGACGCCCCTGTCTACATGTATTTATAGATATTTTTTCAAGTCAATATATTTACATGTTACACAAACTGTCATACTGGATATTTATGTATAACTTTAAACCATGTAAAATGTATTGTACAGTGTATATATGATTTCTTGTCAAAATTACTGTTCTGTTGGAAAATAAAAATAAAACTGAAACTGATCAGTGACCTGTGTTATAAACAACTGATCGCAACGATAAACAAATGCGATGTAATTTGGCGTTGAGGCGTCTCCCTTCATTTGGAAAAAACATAAAGTTAGAAAATGGCAGAACATACACATATGTAGCTGAATATGTTTCTGACAATTAGTGGATAGTGAGGAAATCCTGTCGCAGACTCATGCGTGAGTTGCCAATTGGTCTTGTGATTTTCAAAGTTTTTCATGTCATTAAAAATTCATAAATTCCTTATTAGTTATTTGCATAGTAAACAGAATCCCCTTTTTTGTCAATTACAGGAGGTCTTGCTGGGGTTATCATTCAGGTGCCTTTCCAGTGGACTGAGTTTCTGTTGAATAAGTAGAACATCTTGCACTATGGATGGATTCTGCCTTCTCTATCTGCTCATGATCCTCCTGATGAGATCTGGTGATATTGAAACCAATCCTGGACCAGACAGGTCAGTCTAATTGTATTTGAAGCTTTTTTCCTTTTCTTTACTACAATATTAATGAACAGCAGGGATAATAAAGTACTTTTCTTATTATTAAAGCTTAACATCACATACATGCATGCCAATTGTATGTCAAACTCAAGAGCACTACTTAATGAGGTTTATACCTTGTGTGTGTATGTTTCAATATTCATTTAAATTAATCTTATTAGTAGATGTAGCTTAAAGATGTTCAAGCTCGGGTTTATAGAGGGCAGCACACGAACACCGCCATAATCTCCCAAAGCAAGCTCAGTGTGTACATCGGAGCGGTTTGTAGTACCGCACGTAATACCATGATAATCGTACATAATGCAGTCATAGGAAGTCTGAATGAACATTTGCAGTGTATACGTACAATATGTTGCGTGCTCGCTATTAAACGTGATCTACCAACCCCCGGAAATTGACCGTAATACATAATATAATATAATCTTTGAATTCCCATCAAATAAAACTTGCAAGATTAAATTGTAAATAAATGTATTTTACAGAACTAAAATAATGTGCATTTTCAAATCATTCAATTAATCACATACATGTATATCAATAAAGTTGATATTTTAAAACTAAACTACACACAGTCAATGGGACGTGCACGACTAGACTCAGTAGTTTGCGAATTATAGGCAAGTTGGTGATCACAACATAACACAGAGCCAAAGGGTATTACACTCCTTTGCATATAAAGTTCGCAAGATGGTATAGGGATCGCATATCCGTGTGCTGCCCTCTTTATACTGGTACCCAAGCTTGAACAACTTTAATGAAATCAGGTAGGATGTGTATGCATGAAGCTTAACTCTAGGAGCTAGTGTACATACAGTATGTGTAGACTGGAGTCGTTTATTCCTCTGTGTAATTAGTTGTATAGTCTTTTCCACCCAAAGGCTCATCTAGAACTGAATTAAACTTACAGAGTATGTAGATAGGTGCTAAAAGGAATGTAAAATAGGGGTTAAAACACAATAAGCAGTATATTTGAGAGATCTATGCTTGATAAAATATTTTTTCATTACAGGATTGTCAGTGAGAAGGAATTATTGAAGCTGTCCAAGCAAATTGAACCTAGCTACTACAAAGAGGTGGGCATTAACCTGGACCTCCCCATTGCAGAGCTTGGTCAAATCGAGAAAGATAGCCAAAATACCAGTGATGCATGGATGACAGTGTTCACAAGATGGAGAGACAAACAGCCTCCAGGCACAGACATCAGGGCTCTTCTTGCAGAGGAATTAGAAAGAAGTGGCTTAGGGTCTCTCTCTGGAGAACTACTCGCTGGCAGCCTAGCCCTGAAGCAGACAGGTGAGAATAAGAAGGAAATCATGTTGGCTGCCCGCAAGAAGGCCTTTACTGCAATTGATAATATATTGCTCTTGCAGGCAGCCAACAAACACTGATTTGACACTTTCTCATTTGGTACAAATAGTGTTACTTATAGCAGGACATCCCAGTAGACAAACATCCAACAAGATATATATATATATATCTTAATCTCTTCTTTTGGTTATCAGTCTCAAAAAGAATTGTGTATAAGCTGTTACTCATTACTTGCAAAACACTCCTTCATTCTTCACCCCATTTATATCAGATTTTTAAACCGTACACCCCACAACGGATTTTACGTTCAGGTTCACAGATAAGTTTATATGTACGCCCAAAATCTATAATAGCAAATGAGGGGACAGGGTGTTTGCTAACATTGCACCCAAATTATGGAACACCTTACCATTACAAAATAAGACAATCATCATCAATTGAAATATTTAAGAAGAAACTAAAGCAACATTTGTTTATGTCGTAGTTTTAATATACAAATAATACACATCAGTGAGGGCATTAGTAAGAATTACCCACACAAGGTACCTTTTGAACAGTCTAATATCGCCTCGGGTATTTGGACTGTTTTGAAGGTACAGAGTGTGGGTAATTTTTACTAATGCTCGAACAAAATGATGTGCATTATTTGTTTTAAAAAACCAGTCAATGACCAGTCATTACCATTAGATAATGACCGGTCATTATCCAAATTACTTGTTAGCTAGGCAAAATAAATGCCTGCATATATAGTCACCTGTAGGCTTCAACCAATCATTTGATTAGGATCCATGTCATCATCTTATAATATTGTATAATTATATTGTAGTTTCAGTCCAGTGCAGTTTATTAAAAAACATCAGACATAGCAATCATGGCGAACAAACATGATCCAAATTGAGACCCAAAAAAAGTATGCTTGTAAGTGGGGCCCCTGGGGCCCCTAATATTGTACAATTATGTTGTAGTTTTAATATTGTATATCGGTAATTATTTTGATATAGTACAGAGCTCCTTGAGCAGTCTTTTAGAATGGATATGTACGCTTTATAAGTTGACATTATAATTATTATCATTATTGTTGTTATTATTATTATTAATGCCCTTCTGGAGAACCCTCAAAATAATTGTAAGAAGACCTACATCCATGAGTCGTTGGTCCTGTGGGTCTTCTGACAATTTTTCAGAAGGTTTGCTAGACAGATATTGTCTGTCTTGTGAGCTGTGGGTCGTATGGGCTGTGGCGGTATAGTAACAGACCCACTTACATATGATGAAATTAGTTTTACATAAAGCTATACAAGGATTGTGACTACAATTTTGTGTTTGGAACCACCGCATTTCAAGCCAAGCCACTTTCTGACCTTTATTTTTAAGTTGTGCTCATCTTTTGACACTGTACTATTATGGTTGTACCATTACAGAGTCTTTTTTGTAATCCATCGTGACCTTAAGGCTTATGTCAGCCTCAAAATGGAGAATTTTGTTGTACAAAATAAAATGAAAACTAAATTTCTCTAGGGTCTTTCTATGTCACATGGAATTGTTTTGTAAAGCTGTAATTCATGAGGTTCATTGTTCTTGTTATTGAATCTTGGTTCAGATAACACCCTGAAACAGGAAAATTAAAAACCATGACAATGTTGTTTATATGTTTATATGTTGATGTGTATGTTATGAATACCCTCAAATGAAACATTTTGATATTCAGAAGAAAATTGTCACAATTATGTTATTAAATTTAAAGGTGCACCTGCTACAATGCCAGGATCACAGACCCGACCACTTTCTCCTGACCTGATCAAGAGATGTGCAGATGATTTCAAATCAAAGTACCGGACAACTCTCTGTAAGATCAGAGCTGATCCTCTCAACCCTGATTCTATTGTGCCATTTAACGACATGTACACAAACCTTGTCCTGAAAGAGGGATATAGAGATCGCAAGCGACCACTTGAATACAGGGATTTATTTGATCTCAAAGTCAATGGAGTGTTCCCCAACCGAATCATGATTCAGGGAGAGGCAGGGGCTGGGAAGACAACATTATGTGCTAAGATTGCCTGGGACTGGATAAATAACAGTCCTGTTCTCCCAAAGTTTGTGTGGGTGCTTGTAATCCCCCTTCGTGAAGCCAAGCAATACACGATTGGTGAGATTGCCAAGTCGTATCTCTCCAAGGATAACCCAGCAACAGCCTGCCAGATCACTGAGTACATCCGGTCAAATCCAAAAGATGTATTCATTGCGTTTGATGGATTAGATGAGTTTGGTGGCCAGGTTGTACAGCAAATGAAAGCTGGCTCAAAGTCAGAATGTCTCCAGCCACAGTCCGGTGATCAAACCGAGGCAAGAGGAAGTTCTTCAGAGAGAGGTGACATTGCACTTGGAGACATTCTTAGTTCAGATGAAATTGCCACTTGCCCGGTGTTGGTGACAAGTCGCCCGTGGAAGGTCACAGAGATTAAATGGGATGATAGTCTGAGGAAACTGTACACTTTCATTTATGTAGAAGGTTTTAGCAAGAAGAATGTGGAGGTTTACATTCACAAGTACTTTGAAGAAGATGTGGCCACAGCAGATCAGCTTATACAATTAACCAAAGACAATGACATCATATCTGAGAATATGGCCCCATATCCTATCTACATAGCTATGCTTTGTCTTATGTGGAGAGAACTTGGTGACGAAAAACAAGAAAAGTTTAAGTCATTTCGAACCTTTTCTCAAATATTTGATGAAATGTTTGAATTCTTGAAGGTGCATTATGCTCAGAAGGTGGTGACAGATTTAGGCAGCCCAACATTCCAAGCATATCTCTCTCAAATCAAGAAGTTCATGGAACCAGTTGGCAAAATTGCTTTCAATGGGCTACAAAAGAACACCCTCATTTTCAAAGAAGATGATTTTGCACAGTGCTCAGACTCCATGGAAACAGCTTGCAGAGTGGGGGTGTTGTCTCAGGAGAAAAAGTTGTCATCTAGATATGATAAGAGCAGTCCGTTCCTGCAGTCTACTATCTTCTTTCCACACAAACTCTTTCAGGAGTACATGGCTGGGGTCCATCTTGCTTCCCTGTATGAATTAGATCACAATGAATTCAACAGGCTGATTGAGCAAGTAGTGCTGCCTAGGAAGGAAGAGTTTAGGTATCTCCTGTACTTTACCGTGTCACGGGACAAAACCATTGCTAACCATGTCATGAAATGTATGGTACAGGATAATACCCCAAACCAAATGGAGATGAATTTTTTGGTTGATGTATCCTTTGAGAGTCAGGACCGAGATACTGCAGCCTTGGTGAGGAGTGGAATGTCATCTCTGGCAATAACCCCATACATGAAAGCACACACCATAGCAGGTTATGTATTCACTGGACTACATGAATATAAAGATGTGGTAAGTTTGACATCTTACATACATTGATAAGTATTATCATTTGAAGGGGATGTACACCCTTAAATCGAAGCAGACAATCAGAAAAACAGTGAGGTCAGTGACAGTTTCAGCAAAAAATTATTAAAATGATCTAAAATTCATAACTTTCCTATTTCAAATTGGATATTGCTGAAACTATCAATAATTTGTTTCTCTCATTTTCTGCTTTTATTAAAACCAACTTAATATCATGGTGGACTTCCCCTTTGATTGCAAATCCATCAGCATCTATAGGCATGCATTTGTAAAGAATGAGTCTTTAATACGCTCATTTTCCACTCTTCAACATCCAAGACCTTATACCTGATAACCTGTAATATAATCAAATCAAATCATTTTAATTCCACTTTTAAACAACACATATAAAATCAATCAATTTATTGTTGTAAAGAAATTGAATTGAATTGAATTGAATTTCTTTATTGTCATGCACAAAATAAAATGAAGGCATTTGTATACAATATCATCAACAGACCATGATGACATCAGACTGACAAAATGAGAGAACATTTAGATAGTATATAGTCTCAGCTACAACATACTAAAAAATCAACAAAAATCAAGCCGAAATAACGGCGATATTGCTCGCAAAAGACAAGAATGTAGAATCCATATTTGTGAAAAAGTCATCTCCCATAAGGATTACACGCAAAAAGTAATGGATCAAGTGAGAATAGGGTAATAATAAAGTAAATATGGTTGTTTATTACATTATTTGCGATTGTACGTGTTTTAATATTCAAAGGAGATGGTACAGTGAAAGGTCAAAAAGAAAAAAAAGTGAAGAAAAAAAATTGTTGGAGACGCCCGGACTCGAACCAGGGACCTCGATGTCGGAAGTCAAGTGCGTTACCGATATGGCACTGGTTTTTTTAACTATGACCAAATAGCTTAATGACCCCTTGACAGCCTGAAACTTTACAAAGATAAAGAATTAGAAATCAGTTACAACTTTTTCTTGTAGCATGGACCTAGGTTAACCTCCCATAGCTTAACGAAAAATTTTCAGCGTTGCTTTATGTGCATGAGGTATCCCTGAACAGCCAATTGTTTACGGAATTTTGTAACAAAATTGACATACCTTTTTGGTTGGAGCCGAAAAAAATATATACCCACAAGCAATACGTTTTTTTTCTATTGATGATTAATGAGGATGGGTGGATCTTAAAGAAAGTTAACAGTAATCTGAATTAACTCCTGTATTTTGATGGAACAGTGCAATTGAAAATGGTGTTTCGGACGTTACATTTTCCGTAAACAATGTAGGCCCTCATTTAACCCACTAGAACAATCATTTAATGAGATTGTTTATGGTTTGAATAAGCTTATTAGTTACTCCAAGTCATTAAATTAAAAGAAAATATAATTTAATTGTAGTAGCGCTTATATTAGAACTATATTAAAAATTTGAAAACGTTGTCTCATTTTCCGTAAACAATTTTGTAACGTCCGAAACAACTTTCATTTTGAAGTAGCAGAAAATATATGAACTACAGGACCTATCTTTCGTAACATTTTTTAAACATTTCATGGCGGCTACCCACCCAAAAAAAAGAAATTTGCAATACATCATTACAATACTATTTTATAGTTAAAACCAATTTTCCGTTAACAGTTGTAACGTCCGAAACAAATGTAACGTCCGAAACAAAAAATACCAAATAAATGATGATAATCCATATTTGAGGGTATCTGGAGTGAATAAATCATTATGAAATAAGTTATTATAAGTCTTAACACAAGTCAAAACACAAATCAGGTCTTTCAAATCCAATTATTTTGTGTAAACTCAAGAAGGGTGTTTCGGACGTTACACTATTTGATTGTTAACACATAGTTTGCAAATTTCAACTAATTTTCGATCATATGTGCAAGTTACGATTTCACAATGCACACTCCTGTTAAAAACACTATTTTGATAATTTCATTTAGATCTAAATATAAAAATATGAAGAAATATGATGCAAATAGTCAAATTTTCCGTAAAATATCTAAATTTTCTGCAAAATTGACTTATAAAACATAAATATTGAAGCCACACTTTGTGGTGAAAGGCATTGCTGGCTGCTTTAGTATATCCTTAATTCTCGCTACCCCAAATAGCGATTCTGCCGAGATCCGGGGAAAATCCTGAAAAACGCATTGCATTATGGGATAGCTTTTCGACATTACAGCTTCCTGTGCAGGCGTTCGTGATCACAACCCTCTCTTTCACGGTAGAGTTTAACGGCCTTTTGTGCTAAAGTCACTAATTCTGCCCGAAGCTTTCCATTGCATATTATAATCTGTACAAATTACACTGATTGGCATCGATTTTAGCGTGCGTGAAAACTCTGCACAGCGAACACAGGCGCTAGCGCCAGCGGGATGGGACTCTATACCGGAAGTTGTAGTGACGACCCGAGAGAGTGAAAATTACCTCGTCTCGCGAATTTCGAGATTTTCGTACCTATTTAGGGTAGCGAGAATTGTAATTTATCAGAAAAAATCTCAATAAAGGTGACTCATACAAATTATTCAGCCATGTTAACAGCACTTTCTGGTATGCTGTTAGCACGTTTCGGATGTTACATTAAACTGTTAACAGACATTTTCATACTTTAACTAGATCAAATGAGGGGCAAAGATAGATGTGAGAATAGCAAATTTGAATTTTTCAACCTCTCCTCTTGCTATTTACATTGCTGTGTGTTTGCAAATCATCACGTTTTCATTTTTACAGAGGTTGTTCCAAATTATGTCATATAACCAAAGATTGTATGGTCAATCTAAACTATTTGGTAGGTTACAAAAGCTCAAAATCACCCACTTAAGCAATACCCAGTGTACATGTACATGACACGGGTATGATACAGGTATATAAAGTTGATAAAATCAAGCAAATTAAAGTGTTTTTCCAAAAATTTATGGGAAATAAGGATTTTCATTTGAAAATACCTTTTAAAAAGGGCACTCAGTACACGTAATTAATCTGTGTAGAAAGTACATATATGTATAAAAGAAAAGGGCATTACTAGTAATACCTTATTTAATGATCCTAAACATTAATGTAGTATCTTCCTGAAATTTATGCATACATACAAATGTATAAGCTAGTGTAGGGATTTATTTTGAACTTCTGAAACTCCCCTTCAATGGCTTCATATCCATGATTCATCCCTTTCATATTAATAGGTCATCCCTCATTCACATTCACCCTTTTCATCAACCATCCTTTCATCTGTCTATCTCTCTCTCTCATTGGTTTCAATGTTCACCTGATGCAGTCAAGCTTATATAGTATAATTTACATATACTATGAATATTCAATATATACCCTTTGTTTATGTTTGAATATTTAAGAATACTTTGTGATGTTGATTTATACTTGTATGGGACTATATGAATATGTATTGATTTATTCTACTTTGCATGGAATGTATGTGGAATGCTACATAGAATGCTTTAATGCTTTTACACATTAAATCCTGGTCAGTTAGCCAGTAGTTATCAATCCTACAACATGTCTGCTGGGCTGCCTCTGTGTTAAGAGTGCTTGGAATTATCTGTTAGAACCGCAACCCTACACTAGTGTGAAATATAAATGGGCTGTCCGTTTTTTTTTTTTTTCCTCTACGAAATGTCAAAGTTGGGGTGCGGCGCTGCGACCTTATCGCCGGTAAACACGGTACATGTTTACCCTACACTATATATTGTTTGTCACCTGTGATATAGGCACAGCAAGAGTTAAGATCTATCAACCAACCAACCGACCAACCAATCAATCCATCCATTCATCAATCGGTCATCAATTAAATAAATAAATAAATACTTAGTTAAGAGCATTAAAAAATGTTGTCTTTTGAAACAGCCTCCTAATACAAATAGTGGTAAAGGATGATTGTTACTACAATAGTGTTATAACCTAAAACATACACAATTTTAAAATACATCTAAAATGTCTCATTCTCAAGATGTACATAAATTAGGATTCACTTATTTCTTATTATCGTACTTACATGACTGGGGGTACTTTTTTATAGTTTTATTTTTTAAAAGATTTGTCAATGTTTTGCTTACATACATGTATGTGTTAGTGATGTTATTGACTGACATACTACATTATAGTTGAAGGCAAAGAACATTAGCAAGCTGATTAAACATCTATATTGTAGAGTTTGTAGAAATTGATGATCTCATTGAAATGTTAACATCGTGTAACATCCGAAACAAACCATAGTATACATTTCACACTGTTGTTCATAACATGCAATAAAAAGTATGTTTCTAAGTGAATTTTCTAAGGAGTTTTGATGACTACAATTGCTATTAGCTTCATATTTCACTCTGTTAGATCACATAAGCATTTTTAACTACCGGTACACGTTCTTGAAATGAATAATATACCTTACATAAATTGAGTGGTTGATGAAGACAAACTTGGTATACATGTATGTGCTAAACTAATTAAAACTGCACAATTTTTTTCAAAAATATTACAGAAGTATTTTTCTGCAAACAATTAATGTTAATGAGGTCAATAATACCTAAAGAAAAGCAATTAACTTGAATAAAGTTATAATGTTAACAGTGTGTAACGTCCGAAACATCAGTGTTGTGTCATATACAAATTATTAGGCAATGCACTGGTTCCCAATTTTTTGGCATGTAATTACCTTATATCATCAGTTGTTATAATAAAATAAGTTTGACCTAAGAAAAAGGATTTTACCTATTGAAATAAAAACTTGTTATTGTCAAAACCCTAATTTAGAGCTATTTTTCACTTTCAAGGGATACAAAATCTGTATTTTTCAAGATAGAAACTCAACAATTTGCATGAATAATCTCTGAAACATATTCTTAAAGACCCAACATATTTAAAGGTGTAGTTAATAGCAAATGAGTTTTATATCACAGTTATTAGATATGCTATAGTTCACAATAAAATTGTAAAAACTCAAAGTATTCATATCTGGTGAATAAATAAGGAGATAGATTAAGGTCCAGAATTCGCATTTCTCAAAAATATGATTAGTCCTGATCCTAAAAATACAAGTTTGAAGTGAGTAAACATAATTTCATTTTGGACCCATTTGTGGACACATTTGGTATAAGTTAAAAAAACCAGTGCCATATACCAAAACATTTCCCATAGAGATTACACGTAAACAGAAAATGGAATTCTCAAATCCCACTTTGTAAGTGAAATATGAGCATGATCACGGCATCTGATCAAAAAATAAAGGGCACACTTGTGATAGCTTATTGTCTCAGCTACAACATACTCAAAGCTCAGCGTAAACAAAGATAAAACAACGGAGATATTGCTTGCGAAAGACGAGAATGTAGAATCCAGTTTTGAGAAAAAGTCATGTCCCATAGAGAATACACGCAAATTGTGAAAAATTGACATGCCTCCTTTAATCGCAAAAATAGGCCATGATACCATTGTCAAAATGAAATATCGTGGCGACTTCATTTGTAGAGAATATTTTCAGGTAGAACATATCAAAATTTGAAAGAAAATTGATCAATATTTACAGAGAAACAATCAATTTTCTAAAAATCTGCTGACGTCATGATATGCAAATTGAAATTTTGAGTTTGGAGGCCATTATGATGACGTCATGAGTTAATTGAGGGTCGAATGAGACATGAAATCATATCTCCAACTCATAATCTATTTAAATATGAAATAAATTGGGGGGTATCTATCCATTCTTAAGAGTTACAATGAATTTTGTATAGGCATGTTTTTGCACATGTATTGTGGATATAGATAGCGCAGATCCGCGCGTACTGTAAACTTTGACGGACGCTCATTGCGTTATTACTGGTCACAAAAAGGTAAACAAGGTATCAAAATGCTTGGAAAAATGTGGTTAACATGTTGATAGAGAAAATTTGGCGTTTCTATGTTGTAAAATGTCAGTACGCGCGGTTACGCGCGGAAATGCGTAAAAATAAGTGCTCTCGCGCAAATTTTGAAAATGCTTACAATGGCCTGAAACGTGTGCAAAAAAAATTTTAAAGGAATTGGAGCATTTTAAAATTTTGATACGCGCGTACGTGCCCGTCGAGGTGCGCGCGCGGAATTTGTTGACATTTTTAGTTGAACTTTGACCTGAAGTTGATGTATATTAAATATGGTTGATTTTTGATGACTCGTTATCGAGATATGATAATTACCTGATTTTTACAAAATGGCACCTGGATGACGTCATGATGACCTAATGAACTTGAAAAAGGTTTCGGGAACTTGATATTATAAGGCCTGATGACTGACAGAAATTCAAAGGAAATTGACCTTGTCGATTTCGAGTAAACTTGTGCACAAAAAAGTGTACAGAAGAAATAAAAATAAATAATTAAATAAATAAATAAATAAATAAAGAAAGAAAATTCTAACAAAATCAATAGGTGATCTGTCATCGACAGACCACCTAATTATTCATCAATTGTTAAAAATTCCAGATAAAAACTGTTTATTTGGACCTTGTGGCAGATTAGCCTTGTGCTAAACAAGTTATCCAATAAAGTCTACTACTACTACACTATTTTGGGTAGCAGACATAAGCTAAATGTACATCATACTGGATGGCAAAGAGGAAAATGAAGAGAAAGAATGAGAGAGAGAAAGGGAGAGAGAAAGAGAAAGAGAGAGAGAGAGAGAGAGAGTGGAAGAGAGGAACAGTTCAGTGTGAGATGATGCATATACATGTACAAATATTTTCTAATTCACACTGTTCAAACGAAAATAAATTATTTCCAAACACTTAGGGGAGCACCGCTCATCTATGACGGCTGCGGACACCTCCGCTATGTTTCCCCCCATTTCAATAGGATTCACTACGCAAGGTTTAGTTGTACATTCTACAATAAGGTTCTTAGACAAAAGTTCATTCACAGCTTCCAAAACAAAATCATTATACTTAATTGCAGATTTATTGTTCTTGAAACAAGCTGAAGGTGGTGTATTCACAAAAGGTAATTTGTACCCTACACACAAACGATACTAACAATCTCTGGTTCCGCACCAATAGTACACCAAAATTTAACAGATGCTTTGAGCCTTCCTTTTACTAATGGCTCTGAAATTCATTGTTCATATTCATGAAAATTATTAATAAAAAACTCAGGATCGTACCTATCTGGTTGGTTTGTGTCCAGTTTTTTAGGCAACACATCCACTTTGCTTAAATCCGGGGCTACTACTGGTTCCACCATCATCGCGTCTGCATCCGTACTAATTAGATTTGTGGTAGGAAAATTGGGAATATCCGAGGCTGATGCACTAGGGCCAGCATGTCTCATCTTACGAAAATCTCGGGTTCTGTGCATTAAATTAGTGAAACCACAATTTTAAATCACCACAATATCTAAATCTCTTTATTATGTAGGCAACAATGGAATCTCAGTATAGTCAGTCACCATTTTCATTCGAGAACGTGAAACCTGCAAAATTCACAATCCTATCTTTCCTCTCATGCCTCACTCTTTCATAGACTGCCTACCAATATCGTGATATTACATTATATCATCCTTTACACATTTACTAAACATATGCAATTTGATACAATTTTAACCAATTCATATTACAAGTGAACCTTATACAACCTATCACTTCATTATGTTCCAAATTTATAAAACTAATAACAATTCTGTAAACCTTTTATTTTTATAAAAGAGGTATCATAATACTGCAAATATAGCCAATACTCGAAACCGATAATATTTACCTTTATTCTGCCCTGCAACGTTAACTCCGTTACTGGCCATCTTTCGATAATTTGGGGCTGTAGCTAGGGCAATTCCGTCGCCAATGACCCGTCTTCTCACAGGCGAAACAGAAATCAGTTGACTTGGGGCCTGACTGATAGGTAGGATTGAATGGTCTCATGTAAGGGGTATTATGGCGGATTGGGCCACGAAAATTATTAGCATAACTGGGCATATAAGCTGGATTGGCGGGAGAAGCCATCGGTCTCCTCGCCTGATATGGCTTGGGTTGAGGAACAGATTTGACACCAGACTTTTTCTTCCTGGCAGCTGCCCTGGCTTGGGCAGAACGGATCTTATCATCTTCACTATCCTCTGCTAAATCATCAGCCAGATACTCATCAACAGCCAACCAACCCGCTTCAGACTTATCTGCAAGCTTGACCAGCTTGTTCCTTTGCCTTAAATCTTGTTCGGCTTTCTGAAGGATTGGAGCAGCACTACTGCCCAAAGGAAGTGATTTCTTGGCTTCCTGTAATTGATCTAATATGGAGCAATTAAAGTTTACTTGCTCCTCGTTCCCTTTGAACCTGAACTGTATTTTCTTTGCTTTGAGCTTTTGTATGTCAAAAGAAGCCTTTTCGTTTGCTACCTTTGTGATTCAAGTTGATTGTCAACATAAGTATGGATTCCCCCAATCGCTTGTGTTAAAGCCCCTGCTACGGCCACATTTATTGCATTAGTCAGAGCATCTAATGATACAGGCTCACCTTCTTGTCCTCTGATTACTGGCTGCTCAATATTGCCTGAAACACCTTCCATTACAATCCGACTCTAACACCACACAAGGAAACACTATCTATCACAATTCCTTGCTGGAGCAAATTCGGGTGGTCCGCACTGCCTCGTTAGATAGCAGTCAATGACCAATGCCCTACTCTTATTCAACCTTCCCGCCACGCGACTCTTGCATACGTTATGCAAAGTGGGGTCAAAGCTCCGATGGAAAATGTCATTTCATTCAAAACATTGCTTTGTAATAGACATTATTTATATTGCACCTGTGCTTAGTACTGTTACATATATGAAACACTGCTATGCATGCCAAGAAGTACAAATACAACTGTATGCTAGTACAAGATGGTGGATACACTGTACAGTTGAAAAAATAAAATTGATGTCGGATAGAAGAGGCTAGAAGAGAGACAAGAAGGAAAGAAGAAGAAAGAAGGAAGAAATAAAAGTGGAGAAAAGGAAAGAGAGGAAAGAAAGGAAAAGGAGGAAAAGTGAAGTGTGAGATATTGAAAATATTGTTGAATTGAATTGAATTGATGAGTCCACATGTCACTTACAAACTACCAACCACCCAACCATAACAGCAGGGAGGACCCCCTCCCCTTGACCTTAAATACAAGCCGACCCATCTTCACCCCCTGTACTTCCAGGATATGAAGAGAGAGAGAGAGAGAGACAGACAGAAAGAGAGAGAGAGAGAGAGAGGGAGAGATATATGTAGGATAGAGAGAGAGAGAGAGAGCAAAAGAAGACATAGGTGAGAGAGAGATAGAATGAGAGGGTAGGGGATCGTACTCAGGGGTGTACAGGGTCATTCATCTACAGAAATTGTTGTTAAACACTTTCATTGGACTTGGGAGAAAGGACCTTCCGAACCTATCAGTTCTTATTCTAGGTAACCTAATTCTTCCTAATCTATTAAAAACAACTTCATTATGCAGAGGGTGATTAGAATCCTTCACAATCACTTGCAGCTTAGCCAATAATGCTCTTTCTGCAACATCTTCCAGCTCTTTCACAGGGACCCCAATTACTCTGATGGCATGTTTCACTATCCTATTAAACTTTGCTCTGTTTTTCCCACTAAGGCTGTTAAACCAGGCTAGACAGCAGAAACAGATGACTGACTGTATGACACATTGGTAGAACAACACTGATCGATTCCATTCAGCAGACGGTCCGAGCCAGCGGCCCGTCAATTGGTCGATCACCGTGTGCGTCGACCAATAGGCATTGTGCGGTATTGTTCCAATTATCGATTGAATTATAGACGGCTCCGCCGGTCCTCCCGTAAAGTATAAAAGACCCTTGCTTACATTAGTTGTTATCACCTGACGAAGTGTTGCAGATAGCGCACGAAACGTCGTGAACTTTTAGATTCCTTATTGACCACATTGCGAGACAAACAAATATCACTAGCGATATTATTTTCGATACTACATCCGCAATGAGTAATATATTTAGCATTAACAGGAACATTGTTTCAATTTTTCACATGTAATGCTTTCATCTTTCTTAGAAAATACATACGCTGGTTGCCCTTGCTTAGTATTACCTTGGTATTAGTATCCCACTTAGTTTGTTATCAATTACAACTCCCTAAGTATTTGCATTCAGCCACCTGTTGTATGGCTTTCCCATCAATGTACAGGGGCACGTTATTTGTGTCACCATTTTCCCTGTAGTCAAAGATCATTTCATGAGTTTTTGTGGCATTTAGAACAAGTGAATTCTCTTCGCTCCAAGAAACAAACTTATCAACTGTATCCCTATATGCAACTTCATTGTTGTTTGGTGATCAAGCCAATGATACAAGTATCATCTGCATACTTGACAACGTGACAAGATGAAGCAGTCGAACAAGATAAATCACTAGTAAGCAAGGTATAAAGGATGGGCGAGAGCACACATCCTTGCGGAGTGCCTGTGCTAAGTCGTCTAGCTTGGGATATAACATTTCCAAAACGTATTTATTGTACCCTGTTTGTCATGAAATCCCTTAACCATTAACATCATTTGGGATTCACATCACTGCTTACGGTAGTTTTTTCACCAAGGTTCCAGGAACTATCGTATTAAATGCAGAAGAGAAGTCTACAAAGAGCACTCTAGCATATGTACCAGTTTTTTCCAAATGTTTACAAACTGTATGTAGCAGGTAACCAATAGCATCCTCAACACCAGTGGTGGATCCAGGGGAAGGGCCCAGGGGGCCCGGGCCCCCCCCCCCCTTGAGAAAAAAATCATGTAAAATCACGTGATTTTTACCTTTTTGGGGGGTTGGGCCCCCCCCCCCCCCCTGGCGCTCAAGGGGGGGAGGGGGGGTGCAAATTTTTAAATTTTTGAGGACCAAAAAAAAAAAAATGTGCCCAATATCCCCCCTCCAACCCCCCACTGAGCGAATTTTTGACCGGCACGATTTTAAAATTTTTCGAAAGCAAAAAAAAAATAAAAAAATAGTGCTCACTACCCCCCCCCCCCCCCCCCCCCCCCCCCAGTGAGCAACTTTTAGGCCAGCGCGATTTTCAAATTTTCCGGAGCAAAAAGAAGAAAAAAAGAGTTTGGCCCCCTCCCCTAAGATATCCTGGATCTGCGCCTGCCCAACACGCCTCTTTGGTTGGTAATTCTTTTGTTTGTTCAACCAAGAAGTGAGGGCTACTGGTCTATAATTGTTGAGTACTTTGGGTTTTGGAATTCTGGGTACTGGGGTGATTGTAGCCCATTTCCATAAACTAGGAATACTAGAAGTATCTAGCGACCATTGAAATAGTACCTGAAACACATCAACAAGCTGTTGGGAACATGTTTTCAGGGTTTTTCCTGACACACTGTCTGGTCCTGTAGCCTTATCAGTTCTAATTGACGCAAAGACTGGTTTGACCTTTTCACCTTTTACAATTATCCTATTATTCACTGGGGTACTCTCTTGTGTACTTTCTTGCGTACATTCCTGACATTGCAAGTTATCAGTTAAGGCATTAAGGCAATCAAAACGACAGTAGAAATCATTTAAATCCTTTACAAAGACAGATACATCATCGTTGAGGCTTACACCTTTACCCCTCCTTCTACTTTCAAAACCAGTTATCAGGTTCAGTCCTTGCCAAGCTGCTTTGGAATTACCTTCCTTAAATTTATTTTCTACCTTACTACAGTACTGGCGCTTCCTATTTACAATGTATTTCATGAAACTCTTACGGTATTTATTGCTTTTACTGAATCTGAGTCATTATTCTTAAAAGCCTCTGCTTTGTTATTTAGAAAGACTTTACACGGCTTGTCTACCCATGGTTTGTTATTTGGATAGATTTTGATCGCTTTCTCTGGCACTATCATGTTCTCACAAAATTTGATATAATCAGTCACTACCTCTAAAGTTGCTTCAAGAGATGTAGTTTCAAGGAGCACTTCCCAGTCTGTCCATTCGAAGCAAGCCTTCAGAGTCTCGGCACTTTCTTCAGACCCGGTTTTCACTTTCTTTATTGTAGGTCGAACCGCTTCAGCTCTTAACAATATCAAGGTGACAACTGGATGATATTGTGATCCGAGCTCCCTAGTGGAGGCTTTGCCACTGCTTTGTAGCCATCTTGGACATTTCCATAACATTTATCTAGAATATTTGACCCTCTCGTCGAAACATCAATGTACTGATGCAGATGGGGCATGTCGCCGCGAAGACAGTGGCAGAGAGAACTATACAAAATCAAATTGAACAAGTATCAAATAATTCATACACAAATAACACTTAGGAAAGAAAGAAATTATGAATATGTCACGCATGTCCTATCTGTGAAACTAAACATTAGCAGTGTCCTATCATTCAAATTATGCAAGGAAACCAATACTTTCTAGACTTCACTGTCAGACACTATTGAGTGACTGACTGACTTTTTTTCCCTTTGGTAATAGCATACATGTACATAAAATGAGCTGTAAAGATACATGAGCATTGGTCTACATCAATAACCCACTTCTTGTAATGGCCAAACATTAAACTGATTGAATCTTCTCTGAAAATCAGACCATTACTAAAATGATTGCAAACACTAAAGTCGATTTGACAACTATGCTTGTTATTTGCCCAGATTCATATAGACATTTCAAGCCCTTTCGTTTTAAGGGAAGTTCTAAGTTAGTATTATCTTTCAAATACTGTTGCAACTTAACCTTTTCATTTGTTTGGGCCTGCAAATGGGACACTTTACCAATGGACTTTGATTTTCTCATGTTATAATTTTTGTTTGTTTTTGTTTTTGCTTTTGCTTTTGATTTAAGATGGATCTTAATGTTCAGAAATTTGGACCATATGATTTTCGGGACTTTGGACCAATTACATCACATGATGTGGCAGAGATTATATGCTCTGTGCCCTCTCTAAAGGATGTTGAACTAAACGGTGCATTCTTCCACCGTGACTTCTATGCAGTTCTTGCTAAAGAAGGAAACAAGTCCAAGGTGAGTGAAAATACATATATGTAATGTTGTAGTGTAGCCTATTTGGGGGGGGGGGGGGGGGTTTGTCAAGACGCAGAACATCAGTCGCTTGAGAATCGTGAGAAATCCCTGTGATTACATTTGGAAAATATAAAGTTAGGTTGGGTTGGGAATTTATTGTGTCCTCCAGTTGGCAAATAAATATGAAGAGGAAATAAGGAGTATGAGTGGTTTTCTCAAATTGACAAAAATTATTTTATATGCAACATCAATCATGACATCGAAGGCTAGAAAGCAATCATACAAGAAGGAATGCACAAAAAAGTGGCTGTGTATTGTGCCGTCTTAAAAAGGACAATCATTCCATGACATTTGTAATTTGTGTTAAAATGTGTTTAAGGTATAGACCAGTTCTGGGGGGCATTTCATGAAACAATTAGTCGGTGGTTTTCACTGACTCGTATCATGTTCACCGACAATTCTTTTTTCACCAACTATTTTCCAGGCCTGTGATTGGTCAAATTTAGTCAGCGTTGGTCATGCGATTGCATTATTTGTGAAAGAAACGTTGTGGAATCGATCAGAAAAAGATGATCATATAGCATATAAATTATTGGTGTGTACTTGCAAGGTTCTGGAATCATCAAAATGATAATAATTTTTGGCCAAGTCTTGGTAAACTTACAAGCACTGCACAGAAAGATGTAGATGGGACTACCCTATATCTATCCAGTCCGGATAGATATAATAATTTACCAAATATATCAATTAGTAGGCGTTTTCCCAGCAAAATTTGTATAAACATATTCTTTCATATGGATGGTAGTAAGAGCTTCCAATTCATTTTTTGAGAGGGGGGCGTTTCCAAAACTGGTCTTTACCTTTAAAATGACATGTGTTTCGTTGACGATCAGCCATGCATCAAGTCTTTCGTCTTCTTAATTTGTGCATGCATGGCTGATCGCCAACGAAACTGAGTAAAGTCTTTTGTCAACTCTGTTGCTACGACAGGCAGCCAGTGAAAACAAACTTGTTTAATCAAATTATGGAAATGCAAGCATTACTTTAAACAAACAGAACTTTGTTATTCCTGGCTCATTTGACTTTTTTCCTTGAAATTCAGATACCGCCCTAAAAATGACTTCGGTTTCCTCTCTTCAAATTGTTTTTAGTCGATCATGCATGAAATATGCATCATATGAGTCGCACTATCAAATGAAAGAGGAGGATCTAAGCTTTACAAATATGTGTCATTTATTAATTATAATTGTGATTAAGTTATGATAAAACATTGATAATTCTCGGTTTCGTTTTTTCTAGGACGCACTGTATAGCATTCAGGCAATGTCAAGAATGTGCCTAAATAATTGGCAAAGCGATATTTCCTTCTTTGTATATATTATTCTCTAAACACAAATACAGCTCTTTTGATTAAAATCAATCATGAATAATATACATACTAAAATAATGGGCATCATCCATGGTTCGTGTAGAGGTTGTTATAAGACCCTGTCTAAACTTCCACGTTGTTATAATAACCACACAGGAGGTGTGAACTTGAATTAGCTTCCCTTTAATAGTTGTGCTGAAAAGCATATTCAACAATCGTGTGAATCCTGTAAAGAAATAAAGAGAAACAAAGAATGACTATTGATTCAAAATACCCAAATTGTTCCTTTTTCCTTAGATTACATTCTTTGTATGCAAACTAGAGTAAATACATGACCTTCAAGGGTGTATTAAAGTTTAAGACTATAAAGTAAAGCAACTAGAAGTAAAGATTTACATTCGAACTCTTATCAAATAACTATTCATTTCACTACTATACTCTAATAAATATTGTCTTCTTTAAGCAAAATAAAATATGTTGTTTTGTTTTGTTTCTGAATTACATAAAAAATCCATTCAGCATACTATGAATCACGTTACAAAAATCCATTCCCCTTTTCAAGTATTAAAACGAATAACGCTATATTACCTAGGGCGACATAAACAAGACTAACCGTAAGGCGAATCACTAAAACTGGCGTCTAAAAATATCCCTCCGCTATATAATCTGTTATAATCTCTTACACTTCCTTGAAGTATATAACCAAGAATTATTTACAAATTATAAATCACTTTCACAAGTACCGTAAGCACAGTCAATACCATTACGGACTTTTACCACTATCCACACTTCAAAAGAGGCCCAAATTTGTCCTACAAACCTCAAAAACATTAAAGATACACGTACAATCCTAGCATAACATACACTTATAAGAATAATAGCAGGGAATTAAAAATACCTTCAGTTTTGCATATAAATGAAGAAAAAACAAGGATCAACCAACATGGTTGAAGTACCTTTGTATGGACTTGTTTTGAGCTGTTGTTGTTGTTGTTTTAGTTTATAGGCGTTTGTCATTCTGAAGTGAATATTTACGCCTCTTCTCTTAGGATTTTTATTCCTTTAAAATTAGATTTACTTTTTTGATTATAGTCAGCGAAAGTGCTGATAGTCTCAGTTCAGGTAAAAAAGGTAATTATTCTGACGCGAACAAATACGGGAAAAAATAATGTCATACCTTGACAGAGGTGTTTGTGGTCCACTGGATAAGTCTCTGGACAGTATACTACAAGGTATAGGGTTCAAATCCTTGCTTTATGTAGTGCTAACGTCTGACAAGACGTTAATCTACATGTACATTTGCCACACTAGACCTAGGTGTAGTAAGTGGGTACCTGGTAGGATATATTCCTGCATCACTATACAGTGCGTCCCAGAAAAAACGAAACCAAGAGTTATCTATGTTTTATCATAACTTAGTCAAATTTATAATCAATAAATGACACATATTTGGAAAGCTTAGATCCTCCTCTTTCATTTGATGTAACTCATATGATGCATATTTCACGCGTGAGTGATTAAAATCAATTTGAAGAAAAAATCACATTTCTAGAAAGTTGGGTTTCTGCCCTTTCATATGACACCTCAATCAGGAAAAATGAGCAAGGAATGACAAAGTTCTGTTTGTTTAAAGTAGCCCTTACATTTTCATAATTTTAGCAAACGAATTTGTTTCACTGGCTGCCTGCCGTAGCAAAAAGCAGATTTGACAAAAGACTTAACTCCGTTTCGTTGACAATCGGCCATGCATGAAGTCTTTCGTCTACGGCTGATTGTCAATGAAACGGAGTTAAGTCTTTTGTTAATGAATTTTGTTCCCCTTGAAATAGGTTTTTCCATATTCTCTTTTTGTCCCCAAAAATGCTTTTTGGGTAAGAATATTTTTGTCGACTTTTTTTTCTCCCTTGAAATAATTTTTTTCCAATTTTTTTTTTCCCAAAATTTTTGTTATAAGAATTTTTTAGGCTTTTTTTCTTCTTTCTTGAATACACTAGTTTACGGTTACAACAGTGCGCATGCGCAGACATGGGCGCCATTTTAATTTACGAGTTAACAAACCAAATGACCTCTAGAGGTCAGTGGTTTAGGCGTAAATTAAGGTTGCGCCCATGCAAATAATGATGTGAGCGCACAACTCAGCGCGCAGGCAGTGATGTCATCATAATTTGCATGGGCGCAATCTTAATTCACGCATAAACCACTGACCTCTAGAGGTCATTTGGTTTACTCATAAATTAAAATGGCGCCCATAACCGTAAACTGGTGTAATATCGCGACATATCATTTTTCTTTTAAATTCTTTTTCTAAAATTTAGATTGTCCAAGAAAAAAAAAATTAAACAAATTTGGGCCATAAATTATATGGACCCACGCCCCCCAAAAAAATCAAACCAAGGCTATCTAATATAACAGTTATTGACTGACAGGGGGTTTATAACATTCTTTGGACCTGAAGGGAGTTATATTTTCCCTCGTGACCATATTTTCCATCAGCGCTGCACGCTTAAGGAAAATTACACCCCCTGCCAGTCAATAACTGTATAATATTGGAGCACCCAGTTATATTAAAAGTCATTCAGTAAAAAAATGTACTCTGGTTTATGTACTTGTATGAATCACTGTTGGTATGTACACTGCATGCAGGTCGAAACTCTCAAGTTTCATGGTCTTCGGTCTCTGACATCGGCCTCTTCACACTGCCTAGCAGAAGCTCTGTGTTCTATGCCAAACCTGACTAACCTGACACTAAATGGAGAGGCTTTCCAGGAGGAGTTCTATTCTACACTGAATGCAAAGGCATCAACCTTACAGGTAGGTATGTGTATTTGTACTCAATATCCATGACATGATGAATTCATGGATACATATAGCAATGTCATTGAGTTTAAGGAATTATGATATTTTAGCAACAGTCAACATCTTTTAAAGAGAAGCTTGAGTTCTGGGCAGAGGTGAAAAATAAGTTGTGAGCGTTATCATTGTCATTATGCAAGTGTGGAAGATCATCAAAATAAAAACGTCCGCTGATTAGCATGGCTCTTTAAATGCCTTAACCACTTGGCTGCTAATGGCCTAATACGCGTTCATACCCCTTGTGCTACAGCACTTTTGGGGAAATATGATATTCATGTATATATTGCTTACATACCTGTCTTTTACCTTTATTTCTAATTTTTTCGTTATAAGTTTCGTTTTATGGAAGTCATAATTGAATGGGGCTATAAATATATATAGGTTGTTTCCATCCCCACCATCTCTGGCAGAAGGAAGATATCGAGAATACCACCGCTTTCTGGGAGGGATGGGCGAAGATGAATGCCTGCTTGGACTCGCACCAACATCGATTAGTGGGATTACAACATCACTTTCATCACCGGATCTTTCGCTTTTATTATCAAAATCACTCCCTAGATCCATAAACAATCACTTTCACTTCTATCATCAAATGTATCATCCAATATACATTAAAACTCTGAAGTGAACGGCGGGCCGCCATTTTGAAAGTTTTGTTAGCTCAGTACACACTGCTATACAGCTCACTAAACTGTACACAAAGTCATTAAAAAAGCCCGGAAATTTTTGTGGAAGAGCGCCAGCTATTGATCAAATCCTATATAACATCATTGCAGTGCTAATTAAACAGTAGGGCTAGGTATCATGCAGTGCTACAGTCCTGACAGTGCAATGCTCTAAACACGTACATGTACGTGGTGCGCACAGGCAAGTGAGAGCGAGACCACGTACATGTACGTGGCACGCAGCCAAGTGGTTAATATTCTAAATATGGCATGTACCATCATAAAAATTGGGACAGATTTTTAGGCCACAGGTTCGTGCAGTCCCATATACATCTTTCTGTGTACAATGCATGTAACTTTACCAAGGCTGGGCCAAATTTCTTATCATTTTGATGATTCCAGAACCTTGCAGTACACACCAGGTACTTAAATGCTAGATGATCAACCTTTTCTGATCCTTTCCACGTTTCTTTCACAATGCAATCGCAGGCATGATCAGAATTCAACCTTATCTTTAAATGTGTGAAGTTTTGTATATGAAAATGTATAATAGTTTTAGCAGGCAATGGAAATTATTGTAGCAAGGGTCTTTCATACTAAATGTATGTTACAGAATCAATATAGCTTGAGTTGAAAAAATGATGTTCTGCAAAAAATCTTCACCCTAAAGGTTTATTTCAGATAAAGGATTTTGGTTTTTGATGAAGACTATTAAACTGGAGGTGTTTAATTAAGCACGTTTTGGGCAAGGAGAGTGCACTACCGGTGACTGAATTCTTTGTGTTAACCCTGCACCAATACTAAACTTGAGCATCAATACTAAACCTAAGCTCAAACCTATTTGCAGCCCTTATCCAAATCCTATATGTTTGACTAAATAGAGCCCAGAACATTTGTCACCTGAGCATAACCATACACGTACATAGCACCCATATGCATTTGCACTCATTCAACATGTACTATGGTAATTTACTTGTATGAATCATTGTTTTTATACATGTAGGTCAAAACCCTAAAGCTTGATCGTGTTTGGTTTTCATCATCCGCCTCTTCACATCACCTAGTGGGTGCTTTCTGTTCCATGCCAAACCTGACTGGATTGACACTAGATAGAGACATGTGTACCTATCACTAAACCTAACGTCAAACCTACTTGCAGCCCTTATCCAAATCCTATATCTTTGACTAAATAAAGCCCAGAACATTTGTCACCCGAGTATAGTTTATTGGAGCACCCAGTTATATTTGCAGTCATTCAATTAGAATATGTACCCTGGTATTAAATGTACTTGTATGAATCACTGTTTGTATACTTGTAGGTCAAAACTCTCAGGCTTCTAGATGTGAGGTGTCCAACATCAGCCTCTTCACATCACCTCGTAGTTGCTTTGTGTTCCATGCCAAACCTGACTGAACTGACACTACAGGGAAAGGATTTCAACCAAGAGTTCTATTCTACACTGAATGCAAAGGCGTCAACCTTACATGTATGTATGTGTTTGTACTCGATATCCATGACACGATAAAAGACATCAAATATATTAGACCACGTAGCTGCCAAATAGAATAATATTTGGGCACCTTATCACCAAATGTGGAAATATTGAGGCACTTTGATGCCTAAATTATCCTGTTTCTAGATGATTAAAGCAAGCAAAGCAATTGTGGTAGAAATAAACCTTCATCTGCTGCTTGTAAGTGTCGGCTTGCATGGTGATGTAGATATACAGTAGGCTTGCGGGTGCACCATGTGAGATAGAGGGAGGATTGAGGAGTCCTGAAAAGGACTCTCGGTAATCTATCTTGAGGGTTTGTAGTCCTGAAGAGGACTGTTGGTATCCTCCTGGAAACCCCTCATCAACAGGTACCCGGTCACTCCTCCGCCACCACCACTGCCTTCACCACCCCCACAGACACCCGTACATCAACCACTGCCACCAGCCGAACCCTCAAAGCAGCCGCCAGCCTCACAGCTACAATGCACAGCAGACTACAACGACGCCTACGTCGGGGACACACACACAGCATCTTGCCGACAGCACACCCCACTCATGGATTCGAAACTCACCTAAGCCCGCAACCCGGAGACTCCAGCCCAGACGGACAGCCAGACGGACGAACAGACCATCCATGTCTACTCCCTGATGACTCAAGCCCAAACGGTCATGTATTTTCCCCCGAAGTCCGCACCCCGGTGACTTAAGCTCACGCATGCCAGCTATTCTCCACTCCTCATGACGGATAGTCAACCTGTTCGAAACGTCGAGCCACTCCCGCTACTCATCCTCTCCAAGCGCTATAGTTCTCCTTAGAACTATAAGCTAAGAAAGATAACCAACAGTCGTTTTCAAGACTATACCAACAGTCCTTCTCAGGACAACAACCTCTCAAGAAAGATTACCGAGAGTCCTTGTCAGGACCCTTTAATCCTCCCTCTCTCTCACATGGTGCACCCGCAAGCCTACTGTGTAAACCTTTATCTTTAAAATGCTTTCCCCTCATGAAATTACATACTTTTGCATGTTCTAATATTTGGTGTTTCACAATATCAACATTAATCTAAAAACATTCTTTTGATGTAACAAACATCCTCTCACAGCACCCCTAAATAAATCTTGCAGCATCTGGTTGAAAATCGCTGCTCTTACAAGTAGAAACAAATATTGTTATTAATTTCTATATTTGTAAGTTCAAAGCGATTCATAAGGTATTGAAATGTCATTATGGGTCTGAAAGCAGTATCAGAGAATACTTTAGAATCAATACTCACTAAACAAGGATGTAGACCTAAAATCACAGCGTACTTATTTTAAGCACAGCTACATGTACACAAGTACATATACATTCATGTATAATGCATACTTTTAGTCATGAATGTAATATATAGCATTTAGGCAATGGCAAAGATGTGTCCAAATAATCGCAAATGGATAGTTCCTTCGTTGTTAATCAAATTCTCTACACACAAATCCTGCTCTTATTAAGATCAAACATATGAAAAATAGGCATTCTAAAATATTGGGCACCAACCATGGATCGTGTAGAGGTGTTTGTGGTCCACTGGATAAGTCTCTGGACAGTATACTACAATGTATAGGGTTAAAAACGTTGCTTTATGTAGTACTTATGTCTGGCAAGACATTAATATACATGTACATTTGCCACACTAGACCTAGGTGTAGTAAGTGGGTACCTGGTAGGATATATTCCTTGAATGCATCACTATATAGCATGTAGTAATCAAATGAACTACTCCAGTAATTGTCAGTCTTCCTGTTCGACACCTGCCCCATAAACAATTATTCTGTGCTTACCATCCTGCACTAACCAAACTCTCAACTCTAACCCTGCACCAAAAAGTATACCTATCATCGCACCTAAGCCTAAACCTATTTGCAGCCCTTATCCAAATCCTACGTACCTGTGACTAAATAAAGCCCAGAGCATTTGTCAACTGGGCAAAGACATACACGTACATGTATATTGGAGCACCCAGATTCATTTGCACTCTTTCAATTAAAACAGGTAATTTACTTGTATGAATCACTGTTTGTTTAAATGTAGGTCACAACTGCCATTCTTAATGATCTTAAGTCTCTGACATCAGCCTCTGCACATCACCTAGCAAATGCTCTGTGTTCCATGCCAAGCCTGACTAACCTGACACTAGATGGAGAGGCTTTCCCGGAGAAGTTCTATTCTACACTGAATGCAAAGGCATCAACCTTACAGGTATGTATGTGTGTTTATACACGTCATTTATATGTCATGATGAATACTTTTACACATATAACAATGGAGATGCGTTTGAGGTTCCAGGATAAATTAGCTGCAGTCAACAATTGATGAATGTGTGTAATTATTGAGTTTGAAAAATTACGTTTCCCCAAAAGAAATTCACCTTAAATTTTTTTTTTGGATAAAATAATTAGTTTTTTTATTGAGACCAAGTGAAGTTGTGAATGTGGTTTTGAGGTTTCATCTCATGCAATAAGTTTGTTTCAGTATTAAAGATTACTTAAATAATCCAAAGTAACGTTTTTAACACTTTTTTCAGTTACGCGACAATTTTCAGAAATAAAAGGTTTTGCATCACCCCAATCCCAAAGGCATACGTATTTGTTTTTTAATCTTTGCAAGCAATAAAAAAACATGACACCTTCAATATGTTAAAATTAATTTTGTAATTAATTTGACACACTAGAGAAGATATGATATAATGTGTATAGGCACCCCGCCGCCAATTAAAAACAAATATGAAAATATTCAGCCATTTTGTTGCCCGTAATTATCCCATTTCTTAATGTTGGGAGCAAGTGAAGTGCAGAAGCATTACAAATTTAATGCTTGTATGAAAGACCTCGTATATAAATAAATATATTGGAGCACCTAGCTGTCAAATAGAATGATATTTGGGCACCTTGTCACCAAAATATTGAGGCACTTCATTGCCTGAAATCATCCCGTTTCTAGATGATGAAAGCAAGTGAAACGAACATGGTTAGAAATTAATCTTTTTGCTTTTCCTCATGAAATTACATACTCTAGCATTTTCTATTATTTGGTATTTCACAATATCAACATTAATCTAGAAATAATATTTCGATGTCATAAACATCCTCTCCCTGGGAGCCCTAGAAAAATCTTGCGGCACCCAGTTGAAAATCGCTGCTTGTAAAACAAGTAGATACAAGTATTGTTTTTACATACTTATGTTTCTAAGTTCAAAGCAATTCATTAGGTATTAAAATGTCATCTTGGGTCTGAAAGCAGTGTCAGAGAATACTTCAAATTCAGTACTCACTAAACAAGGATTGTACCTACTTAATGCACAGCTACATGTCCACGCTCTTCATATACATTCATGTATAATGCATACTTTTAGTCATGAATGTATTATATAGCATTTAGGCAATGGCAAAAATGTGTCCAAAAAATTGATAAAGGGGTAGTTCCTTCTTTGTTAATCAAATTCTCCTTACACACATACAACTCTCCTTATAAAAATCAATCACATGAACATAAATCTTTGTGTATAAGGCAATCTTTTTTTTCCGTCGGCAAAAATCAATAGTCGGGGGTGCGCCTTGCAGGTACAGGATATTTTGAGTCCTCAAAATGCTACTTTTTAGTGGTTTTCGAAAATCTCTGTCTCAACATGAATCACATAATGCAAATAAAGAATAGGATCTACTTTTTGAAGTTAAACTACGTTTCTAATTTGAATGGAAGAGAATTTTGTTTTCTTTTTTTTCAGTCACGATTACTTATGCCCCTTCTTAAAGCACTTTGCCAGCTGAAGCTCTCCTGTGTCTTCAGCTCACTCACCTGTATCATGCAGCTTACTCACGAAAACTAGCCTGTCCAAATGTCTGTTTGGATTCGGAGGAAAAAATTTCTGTCATCTTTAGTTTTAAAAACAACATTGTAACTAGGGGTGCGTTCAATCGACTTTTCGAAGCTAGAATCACAAACATGAATCACAAATAAAAACGCTGTTACGAAAAACAAGGTCACTGCGGTTTGCGTTCAAGCGATTTTTCATCAACGCTGATTCTAGCTCATTTCGAGCCCAGCCACTGCGTAAGTTTGACCCAGGAAGTATAGGTCAACCTTGGCGCGCGCTTTCTGGAATTGTTTACGGCCGACTGTCGACTGCTGTTTTGAGCATAGATCGCAATAATAAAACAAAGAATGAGAAGGTGATTGAAGGAAGAAACAAAGAATAACATAAGAATAGAAGGAAGAAACAAAGAATAACATAATGAAAGACAGAAAGAGAAAGTCGATATAATGATTAAAACAAAGAATAACATAGGAGAAAGTGATAGAATAATTTAAAAAAAAACATAAGAAAAGGTGATTGAAGGAAGAAACAAAGAGTAACATAAGAGTAGAAGGAAGAAACAAAGAATAACATAATGAAAGACAGAAAGATAAAGTCAATATAATGATTAAAACAAAGAATAACATAGGAGAAAGTGATAGAATGATTAAAACAAAGAAAAACATAAGAAAAGGTGTTAGAAGGAAGAAATAAAGAATAACATAAGATAAAAGTGATAGAATGCTTAAAACAAAGAATTACATAGGAAAAGGTGATAGAAGGAAAAAACAAAGAATAACATAAGAATAGAAGGAAGAAACAAAGAATAACAAAAGAGAAAGTGATAGAATTATAAAAACAAAGAATAACATAAGAGAAGGTGATAGAAGGAAAAAACAAAGAATAACATAAGAATAGAAGGAAGAAACAAAGAATAACATAAGGAAAGACAGAAAGAGAAAGTCGATAGAATGATTAAAACAAAGAATAACATGGGAGAAAGTGATAGAATGATAAACACAAAGAAAAACATAAGAGAAGGTGATAGAAGGAAGAAACAAAGAATAACATGAGAGAAAGTGATAGAATGCTTAAAAAACAAAGAATTACATAAGAAAAGGTGATAGAAGGAAAAAACAAAGAAAAACATAAGAATAGAAGGAAGAAACAAAGAATAACATAAGGAAAGACAGAAAGAGAAAATGATAGAAGGAAAATGAGGAATAACGTAACGGAACAGGCCACGATAAAGAGCATGGTATAGTGAACGCAAATTGCATGAAAAGTAGGCGCGCGGTTTTTGCCCAAACCGGAACAGGCCACGATAGAATCATGATTGAGACTACGTTTGTTCAATCGAATTTTAGCGACCGTGATTCTGCAGAATCATGATACAAAACGCATCTTTTTCAGCGTTTCTTGTTTGTGTTTTTAAACACGTTTATTTTTACGACTGACGAAAAAACCGCTTGAACGAATTGCGTTTTAAACTAAACGTCTTTGAAAACTGTGATTCTTGGGTGAAAAAGTGTTGATTAAACGCACCCTAGGTCTAACTTAGTTCACAAGCACTTAACTGTGCCTCGAAATAAAATGAATATATTTTCAAACACAGAAATGAGAGCCAATCTGATCTGGTTAACAAAAAGCCAGTGTGGCTTTTTTGGGCTTTTTGTGAACCAGATCAGATCGGCTCTTATTTCAGTGTTCGAAAATACTTTCATTTTATTACGAAGCACAGTTGAAGTGCTTGTGAACTAAGTTAGACCTAGTAATAATGTTGTTTTTAAAACTAAAGATGACAGAATTTTTTTTCCCCCGATTTTTTGTTTATTTTTTGTCTTCAAAATAGGGGTGCGCCTTATACACAGGTGCGCCTTATACACAGATATTTACGATATACATTTTAAAATAATGGGCATCAACCATGGTTCGTGTAGAGGTGTTTGTGGTCCAATGAATAAGTCTATAGACAGTATACTACGAGGTATAGGGTTCAAATCCTTGCTTTATGTAGTGCTCATGTTGTCTGGCAAGACATTAATATACATGTACATTTGCCACACTAGACCTAGGTGTAGTAAGTGGGTACCTGGGGTACCTGGTAGGATATATTCCTTGAATGCATCACTATGAAGCATGTAGTAATCAAATGAACTACTTGTGACTCTTCTTATTGTTCGACACATGGCCACTCAATAATTTTGCTGTGCCTACTATCCTGCTATAACCAAATTCTTAACTTTAATTGTGCACTAAAAAGTATACCTATCACCGAACGTAAGCTTAAACCTATTTGCAGCCCTTATCCAAATCCTATATACATACGACTAAATTAAAGCTCAGATCATTTGTGAACTCTTTCAATTAAAACATATCCTCTGGTAAGTTACTTGTATGAACCACTGTTTGTACAAATGTAGGTCACAACTGTCTTGCTTAGGAATCTAAGGTCTCTGACAACAGCCTCTACACATCACCTAGCAAATGCTCTGTGTTCCATGCCAAACCTAACTGACCTGACACTAGCCGGACATGCTTTCCAAGAGAAGTTGTATTCTGCACTGAATGCAAAGACATCTGCCTTACAGGTATGTATGTGTGTTTGTCCTCAATATCCACGCCATGGTGAATTCAGGGACAAATGTAGCAAAGAAGATGGGTTAGAGGTTCCATGATATATTTGCAGCAGACAACAATTTTTGAATGTGTGTAATTGTTGAGTTAAAACACTGATGCTTTCGTAAAGAAATTCATCTGAATGTTTTTTTTTCCGGAAAAAATAATATAGGTTTTGATGGAAACTAAGTGGAGATGTTTAATTAAATACTTTTTGGGAATGGGGGTGTTGGGTTTCATCTCATGTAATAATGTTATTTTAATGTTAAAGATCACTTAGTTATAGATCAAAAGGAAAGTTTTTCAACCCTTTTTTCAGTTACGGAACAATTTACAGAAGGTTTTGCATCACCTCAATCCCAAATTCATCACATAATATAATAATAATAATAATAATAAATTTATATAGCGCAGCTTTTATACAAAATATTCAGCTGCGCTGGTTAAGAGCTCCTTTATACTAAATTCTACAAAATAAGATCTCTCAGTTGAACAAATAAGTTTTTAAATTGGATTTGAAAACATTGAGAGATGGAGTGCTTCGTATTTCTATTGGCAAGCTATTCCATAGTTTGGGGGCAGCAATAGCAAAAGCACGGTCCCCAAGAGTTACTTTAGTTTTGCCATGGGGAATCTGAAACAATAATTTATCTGTGGAACTGCGCAGGCTACAACTGTGTGACTGGACTTTGAGTTGAAATAATTCTGTGATGTAATTAGGGGCTTGGCCACTCAATGATTTATAGACAATTAACAATATTTTGAATGAGATTCTTTGACGGACTGGCAACGAGTGGAGTTCTCTCAGAAGAGGTGCGGTTGAAGTGAATTTTGACCGACGATAGACAAGTCTTGCACATGCATTTTGGACTCTTTGTAACTTAGCTATCAGAGAATCAGGCATTCCAAACAGCAACCCGTTACAATAATCAAGCTTACTTGTGATAAGAGCATGTACAACAAATTTCATACTTTCTTGATCAAAATTTTTGCGGATACGTCTGAGATTGTACAGAAGATAGTATGTTGATTTGTATATATTTTTAACATGTGTTTCCATGTTCAAATTAGTATCAAAGTATACTCCTAAACTCCTTGCTGTAACAGAGGGTATCACATTGGAGGATCCAACTCTTACACCGTCAATGCTTATTTTTGAGATCTGTTGTGGAGTTCCTATAACCAAAAATTCATGTTTACTATCGTTTAGCTTAAGATTATTATTAAGCATCCATCTATCAATAAAATTAACACATTTTTCCAACATCGAAACACTTGCATCTTGAGTACTAGTGGATGGTCTAAAAGATAAAAATAATTGCGTGTCGTCTGCATAGCAGTGACAGGAGACTTCAGGAAAATTATCCTGAGTGCTCTTGATTAGATTACTTGTGTACAACATGAAAAGCAAAGGGCCGAGCCAAGAGCCCTGTGGCACACCAAAGGGCACCTGGAAAGAGTCGGACAGAGATCAGACAAGTAAGACTCGATCCAGCCGAGAGGAACACGGTCGATACCGCCACATATCTTCAAAATGTCTAGTAATCTGGAATGCTCAATAGTGTCAAAGGCACTACTCAAGTCAAGTAATAACAGGAGAGTGATTTTCTGTATGTCCATTGCAATCAGAATATCACTCTTGATCCTGAGTAGTGCCGTTTCTGTACTGTGAAATTGTCTATATGCAGACTGATGGGATGGAAGGAGTGAATTACTGTTAAGAAACTGTAAAATCTGTTGTGTGGCTGCACCTTCTACCAATTCAGAAATGTATTGTAGGTTAGGTCTAAGATTACTAAATTCAACATCAACCCCTGGTTTTTTTAACAATGGTGAAACAAGTTCGACTTTCCATTCTTTAGGAAAGTGGCCCGTAGACAAGGAGACATTGATCATGGATGTGAACACAGGTAGTATAACATCAGTATATTGCAAGAGAATCTTTGTTGGAATCGGATCAGCAGAGCAAGACTTCTTGCTGAGCTTCATCACAAGTTTCCCTACTTCCTGTTCAGATAAAAGTCTAAACTTATCAAGCTTGATACCATCAGGTACTGGAACAAGACTTGATGAATCAGTATCAATTCTATCCATCAAACCTATTCTAGTTTGAATGTCACTGTGAATGTTTAGAACCTTGTCATGAAAGAATTTTCCTAAATCATTCACAAAAATCAATGTTACATGGCATCACTGGTTGTTTGTTTGAAACATTAAGCAGAGATTTGATGACAGTGAACAAGCCCTTTGAGTCATCTTTGTTATATGTTACTAAATCTTTATGATTACTTCTGTGAGCAGCGTTCAAAACATACGATGCTGCATTGCGAGCTTTCTTGTACTCATTCAGATCGTGATCAGATCGTGTTCTATAGACCATCGTTTCTGTACTTTTCTTCTTTGCTTCTTTGCTGCTCTAACCTCGTCCGGGTACCATGGCACATGAGGACAGGCAACTACTCGTTTTGAAACTAAAGGAGCATGTTTATCTAAGATCTTTCTGAGTGTGATATCATACAGGGAGGCCAGATCGGAGATATCTCTGGGTACATGTAGATTTTGACAGAGTATACTTTCTGCAAGATCTATCCTAAACATCCTAGCATTAATACGGGAGTATTTGCGACACGGCACAAGATTGTCAGCCAATAATGGTTTACATGTATTGAGATGGCACATAACAGGAATATGATCAGATAAGAGGTAATCACATGGCCATGGTTGGCCAACAATTATATCATCAGACTCGCGACAAATAAGTAGGTCAAGGGTATGACCATGTAAATGAGTACTAAAATTTACAATTTGAGTACAACATAGTGATTTGAGGAGGTCTCTAAATGGCCTTGATTCAGATGAGCTTACATCAACTCGAATGTTAAAATCACCAGTAATTAGTAATGGAACATTGGACAAAAGGTGATCTTGAATATATTCATTGAACTGAGAAAGAAACAGTGAAACAAATATAGCTTATACACCACTCTGAAACTCATGAAAGGTCATGCACGCACCTTCGGGCATATTTGTTTTGAATTTGTGTGAGCTATCAAAGACAAGACACCTTTAATGGCCCGTATTCTGAAGTCTTGTCTAACTCCTGTTTAAATAAACGGTTGTCTAAGTCCTGTCTAAGTCCCGTCTAACTTTTTTTGTATTCTGAAGTCGTGTTTAAATAAAGTTAAACACGAAGTCCTCTCTAAGTCCTGTTTAACTTTAGACAACTGCGAGGGGTTGTTTCAGCGCGATTCTGCTGCTTTTCAACGTCGAAGGTACACTCTACTTTCTGACCCCTAACTTGTGGGGGAGAACGATGGTACGTGCAACCTCTAAAATTTCAAATACGTTTTACAGGATTTTTTCTCGTGTAGCTTAATTTTTTTTCTCGATAATATTAACTATTCTTATCTACTGGTGACATCTTGGAAATTCCATAATCTATAATAAGCTAACCATTCTGTTGGAGAAGTTTCTTTTCTGGTTCTTCCGAGCACTGAGGCACTGCTAAGTGATATTACTAGTGTGTTTGTCAATCCAGTGCACGTACGTTGTACGTACATACACAGTACATGCAGTCTAGTCATTACGTCACGATCACATCACCATGGTACCAGCACGCGCACAGCTAGTGTGCGCGTTAAATTATTTATCCGGTGCGCGCACACATGCGCATTGGGTCTTTTGTCGGAATTAACGCCTACTGGACATGCGCAGAAGTCGTGACTAAAAGCTAAACACGACTTGCGCAGAACTTAAACAGTTCTTTAGTTAAACACGACTTAGACAGGTCTTAAACAGTTGTTTAGTTAGACGAGACTTAGACACGACTTCAGAAAACGAAATTTAGTTAAACAGGACTTAGACACGACCTCCCGTCTAAGTCGTGTCTAACTAAACCATTGTTTAACTTTAGACATGGCTAAGTTAGACACGACTTCAGAATACGGGCCAATATGTTTTTAACAAAATTGTAATTAACACACTAGAGAAGATGTAAAATAATGTATATAAGCACCCCATTGCCAATTAAACATGAACATGAGAATACTTGTCCATTTTGGTGCCCGTAATTATCCCATTTCTTAATGTTGGGAGTTAGTGAAGTGCAGAAGCATTACAAATTGAATGCTTGTATGAAAGACCTCAAATATATTTGAGTGCCTAGCTGTCAAATAGAATGGAATTTGGGCACTTTGTCGCCAAAATATGGAGATATTGAGACACTTCGCTGCCTGAAATTCTTCCTTTTTCTAGATGATGAAAGCAGGTGAAGTGATCCTGGAAGAAATAAACCTTTATTTGTAGACAATACTTACTAATCAAAGAAGAAGATTTAGATCACAGTGTACTCGAATTAACACAGCTACATGTACACACTCTTCATTATATATTCATGTATAATGCATACTATAAGTCATGAATGTGATTGCATTTAGGCAATGCCAATAATATGTCTAAAAAATCGACAAAGTGATAGATCTTTATTTGTTTTAATTTTTATTCTCCAAACACAAATAAAGTATACCTATCACTGAACTTAAGCTCAAACCTATTTGTAGCCCTTTTCCAAATGTTATATACAAGTATATGACTAAATTAAAGACCAGAGTATTTGTCAACTGAGAATAGCCATACACATTTATATATATTGGAGCATCCAGATACATTTGTACTCATTTAATTAAAACATGTACTCTTGTAATTTACTTGTATGAATCACTATTTGTATAAATGTAGGTCACAACTGTCATGCTTAAGATTATTTTGACACCGACATCAGCCTGTGCACATCACCTAGCAAATGCTCTGTGTTCCATGCCAAACCTGACTGACCTGACACTAGATGGAGGGGTTTTCAGGGAGGAGTTCTATTCTACACTGAATGCAAAAGCATCCACCTTACAGGTATGTTTGTGTGTTTATACACTATGTCCATGTCATGATGAATACTTTTACACATTTAACAATGGAGATGCGTTTGAGGTTCCATGATATACTAGCAGCAGTCAACAATTTATGAATGTGTGTATTATTGAGTTTGAAAAATGATGTTTCCAAAAGAAATTTACCTTAAAGGTCTTTTTTCGGATAGAATAATATGTTTTTTAATGGAGACAAGTGGAGTTGTTTAATTAAACAATTTGTGGGAATGTGCGTGTTGGGTCATGCAATAATGTTATTTCAATATTAAAAATAACATCGGTAATGTAAAGGAATGTTTTTCAACACTTTTTTTCATGAACGGGACAATTTTCAAAAATAAAAGGTTTTGCATCACTCCAATCCCAAATTCATCACATGATATTCAAGTTCAAGTTCAAGTTAAAATTAGGTTTTATTCAAGACTTGTCAAAAAGTTCAAAGACTAAAAATGCAAGTTTACATCAGACATACAATCATATAAAAAGCATTTTAAAACATATGTACATATATATAAAGATAACATAGCAAATGAGAAAAAATATATAACAATGAATAAATGTTTACATCAAAACATTAAAGAAGTAACAGACAAAAAAACAAAACGAAAAAAAGATATGAAATATTGCTAGCAAAAATGAATAAATGTTTACATCAAAACAAATAAAATGTATACAGATACGTGTTTTCAATTAATTGTAACATTAGAAGCTTATATACACCACTCTAAAACTGATGAAGGGCCATGCACACACCTTCGGGCATATTTGTTTTCATTTTTTGTGAGCTATCAAAGACATGACGCCTTCAATATGTTTAAAAAAAAAATTTGTTTAATTATTTTCATTGCCAATGCAATGCAGGTTCCTGGGAAAACAATGCTCATGATAAACATTATTTATACAATAATTCACACACTAGAGTAGATAAGAATAATATATACATGAGAATATTTGACCATTTTGCTGCCCGTAATTATCCCATTTAAAAATGTTGAGAGCGGGTGAAGCGCAGGAGCATTTCAAATTTGATGCTGATGGAAAAACCTCAAATATATTTGAGCACCTAGCTCTCAGGATGAAATTTGGGCACCTCGTAACCAAAATATGGAGATATTGAGGCACTTCTGTTTCATTCACGATCAGCCATGCATCAAGTCTTTTGTCTTCATTGTGCATCGCTGATCGTTACCGAAATAGAGTTAAGTCTTTTGTCAACTCTTTTTTTTCGCTACGGCAGGCAGCCAGTGAAAACGAATTTGTTTACCGGTAATCAAATTATGGAAGTGCAAGCCTTACTTCAAAGGGACTTGGTAACATTGTTCACATGAGAGAAAATGGGGCTAAGGTAGTGACTTCAATGCTAGATGTATAATCAAAGATAATCTGAAAGGTTGAGTGAAAACAGACCATTATTATTGATAAAAATAGGGACAAGCTGATCTGATCGATTCCTTAATTCTCCCAACTATATTATTACAATTTAATTACATTTTAGGTGAATGTAAGAAATATGTGCACTCATTAAATTAAAACATGTACTCTGGTAATTTACTTGTATAAATCAATGCTTGTATAAATGTAGGTCACAACTGTCATGCTTAAGAATCTAAAGTCTCTGATATCACCTGAACTCCTGTTTCTAGATGATGAAAGCAGGTGAAGCGATCCTGGAAGAAATAAACCTTTACTTGTAGACAATACTTACTAATCAAAGAAGAAGATCTAGATCACAGTGTACTCGAATTAAGCACAGCTACATGTACACACTCTTCATTATATATTCATGTATAATGCATACTATTAGTCATGAATGTAATTGCATTTAGGCAATGCCAATAATATGTCTAAATAATCGACAACGTGATAGATCTTTTTTTTTTTTTTTAATCCTCCAAACACAAATAAAGTATACCTATCACTGAACCTAAGCTCAAACCTATTTGTAGCCCTTTTCCAAATCTTATATACAAGTATATGACTAAATTAAAGACCAGAGCATTTGTCAACTGAGCCTTACTTTAAAGGGACTTGCTAACATTGTTCACATGAGAGAAAATGGGGCTAAGGTAGTGACTTCAATGCTAGATGTATAATTTAAGATAACCTGAAAGTTTAAGTGAAAACAGACCCTTAATTACTATTGATAAAAAAAGGGAAAAGCTGATCTGATCGATTCCTTAATTCTCCCAACTATATTATTACAATTTAATTACCTTTAGGTGAATGTAAGAAATATGTGCACTCATTAAATTAAAACATGTACTCTGGTAATTTACTTGTATAAATCAATGTTTGTATAAATGTAGGTCACAACTGTCATGCTTAAGAATCTTGTGACTCTGACATCAGCCTCTTCACATCAACTAGCAAATGCTTTGTGTTCCATGCCAAACCTGACTGACCTGACACTAGATGGAGAGGATTTCCAGGAGGAGTTCTATTCTACACTGAATACAAAGGCGTCAACCTTAAAGGTATGTTTGTGTTTTGTACTTTACATCCTTAAATGATGAATGCATGTACACACGTAGCAGTGGAGATGAGTTTAAGGAGTTATGATATTTTTGCCAACTATATTATTACAATTTAATTACCTTTTAGGTGAATGTAAGAAATATGTGCACTCATTAAATTAAAACATGTACTCATTAAATTAAAACATGTACTCTGGTAATTTACTTGTATAAATCAATGTTTGTATAAATGTAGGTCACAACTGTCGTGCTTAAGAATCTAAAGTCTCTGACATCGGCCTCTTCACATCGACTAGCAAATGCTTTGTGTTCCATGCCAAACCTGACTGAACTGAAAATAGATGGAGAGGATTTCCAGGAGGAGTTCTATTCTACACTGAATACAAAGGCGTCAACCTTAAAGGTATGTGTGTGTTTTGTACTCTACATCCTTAAATTATGAATGAATGTACACACATAGCAGTGGAGATGAGTTTAAGGAGTTATGATATTTTTGCAACAGTCAATATTTTTTGGAATATTTGTAATTTTTTATATACAAATTTATAATAGTCTTAGGACACAAAGGAGCATTAACAATAAAATAATAATAGTGGGTTCTTGTATAGCGCTCATGTCTGTCAGACTTTACACTCCTGGGTCTTTCATTTGCAGTGAATGATACAGAATTTCATATAGCTTGAGAAGAAAATATGTTTTTCTGCACACAAAAAAAGAAATGAATTTAAAATGTTTGCCTCGGAAGAGTACTTTTTAAAAATTAGACTAACAGTAGGTGTTTAGGTAAGCATTCGGGGGGGGGGGGGGGGGGGGGGAGGGGAGGGTAATGCGGTATTGCTACTTTAAAGATACTATGTCCCTTTTGCAGCCAACATCAAACTATGTAGAACTTTGCATGAATTATGAATATGTCATGTATGTCCTATCTGTGAATTTTAAACGTGAGCAGTGTCCTAATAATCAAATTATGCAAGGAAACCTGTTTTCTTGCTAGACTTCACCGTCAGACACTATTGAGTGACTGACTGGCCTATTTTCTTTTTTGGTAATAACATACATAAAATGAGCTGTAAAGGGTGCATGAGCATTTGTCTACACCAATAAACCACTTCTTGTAATGGCCAACATTAAACTGATTGAATCTTTGCGCAGCACAAAAACGTACGACCATTTGGTACAATGGTCTGAAAATCAGACTATTATTTACTGTAGCACATAAGTCGATTCGACAACTAATAATCGTTATTTTCCCACTTAGAGACATTTTCAATTCCCTCTTTTTTGAGGGAAGTTCTAAATTAGCATTATCTTTCAAATGCTGTTGGAATTTAACCTTTTCATTTTTTGGGCCTGCAAATGGGACATTTTTAATATGTAGTCACACAATTTCAGTTTAAACAGATCACTGGAGTACTCAAAGACTAGTAGATTCAATTGTTTTGGTATTTTTTGTATTTCTAAGTTCAAAGCGATTTATAAGTTTGGAATTGTGTCATCATGGGTCTGCAAGCAGTATGAAAGTTTACTTCAGATTGAATACTCACTAAACAAGGATGGAGATCTAGATCACATTGTACTTATTTTAAGCTGAGCTTCATGTACACACTCTGCATATACATTCGTGTATAATGGATACCTTTAGTCAAGAATGTATTATGTAGCATTTAGTCAATGTCAAAAATGTGTCAAAATAATCGACAAATACAGCTCTATTGATTAAAATCAATCATATGAATAATATACATTCTTAAGTAATGGGCATCAACCATTGTTGCCATAGGGGTGTTTGTGATCCAATGGATATGTCTCCGAACAGTGAACCATAAGGTATGGGGTTCAAATCCTTGCCATACTTTGCATTAATGTTGTTTGGCAAGACATTAATCTTTATTTGCCATTCTCAACCTTGGTGTCAGGGGTGGGTATCTGGTAGGATGTATTCCTTGAATGCATTAGTATGTATCAAGTAAAAGCACTCTGGCTGTAATTGATTGTCCTCCTATTGTTCGACACATACTCTACATATATACACATTTTTTTTCTGTGCTCACTATCCTTTACTAAACAAATTCTATAATTTTTAACCCTGCACCAAAATGATACCTATCACTATAAACCTAAGCCTAAACCTATTTGTAGCCCTTATCAAAAGTTTATATATTTATCTAAATAAAGCCCAGAGCAATTGTCACTTGAGCATAGCCATGTACATACATGTGTATCAGAGCACCCCGTTATATTTGCAGTCATTCAATTAAAACATGTACTCAGGTATTATATGCTGTGAATCGGTAGCCTAGCAAAGCCGGGGTAATATTGGAGCGCTTTGAGCTTCTTGCAGGGTGGATATGTGCGCTATATAAATATCCAATATTATTATTATTATTATCAGGTGGGCTGTATCTAATACAGACCACCTTGTAATTTTGTTAAAATTGCCTTCATTTATTTATTTATTTATTAGGTGGTCTGTCGTTTTCGACAGATCACCTATTGTTTTCGTCAGAATTTTCTTTCTTTATTATTTATTATTTATTTATTTCTTTATTTTTATTTATTGTTGCCACTTTTTTGTTTACAGGATAACTCAAGATCGGTTTAATCAATTTCGTTCAATTTTGGCACAGTCATAGGTTTATTGTCATGAGACGTGCCAGTAACATTTTCAAGGTCATCAAGTCTTCATGACGTCATCCAGGCGCCATTTTGTGTTTTTTTTGGTACTTTTTACTCATGATCATATCTTCATATTTATCACGATTAAGGTCAATATCCGTCCGGTCAATTTCAGGTCAAAAAACACGCCCGCATTTGAACGTGCAGGCGTCAGCGCACGCGCAAAAAATAAAAATGCTCAAAATCGTTTCAAATTTGTTTTGCATACGTTTCAGGCCATTTTAAGCATTTCGCAAAAAAACTCGCACACGCGCATGCGCGCGCGTTTTCGCGCGTAATGGCATTTTGCAACATAAAATCGCCGAATTTTTTATGTCATCATATTTGGCATATTTTTCCAAGCATTTTGATACCTTGTTCACCTTTTCTTGACCATTAATAACGGAATGAGCGTCCATTTAAGATACATTCCGTGCGTGCGAGCTCTTGTAATACATAGCATATATGGGCAAAAACATGCCTATACAAAATCCATTGTAGCTCTTTAGGATGCAAGATGACCCCATTTTTTTTCTTCATATCTTGATAAAGTATGAGTCGGAAATATGGTCAACGTAAGGTCAATAAATGCGCGCGTACGCGTACGTCCGCACGTCGGTGCGCGCAAAAATAAAAAATGCTCATAATCACTTTTTGATCGAATTAGAGTACGTTTTAGGCCATTTCAAGCACACCTTTGCGCGCGCATAAATATGCGCGCACGTTTTTGTTCGTAATGATCGAACGCAACCTAGAAACGCCATTTGTTGTCTAACATAGTATTGCCCATTTTTCCCCGAACAATTTGATACCATGTTTATCTCTTTATGACCATTAATAACGAAATGAGCGTCCGTTCAAGGTAAAGTTCTGTGCGTGCGAGCTCTTGTAATACATAGCATATATGGGCAAAAACATGCCTATACGAAATACATTATTAACTGTATAGAACAAATTTAATTGCTCGATCTGAAAAGTCAACGGCAAAATGCATGGGAAACTAGTAAGCAATAATCGAGCCAGTTGTACATTTCATCGCGCACCAGCTGCTGGTGACAATGACAATGTATATAACGCGTATAACAAAATGCGCACTATGAGCGAACTCTATTGTGACGTAATAATCACATCCTAGGCACAGTGTTTGCAGTGTATCTCTGTAGATGTTGATCAATTTTCTTCCAAATTTTGATATGTTTTAGCTGAGACAATTCTCAACAAATGCAGTCGCCTTTTTTAATTTGACAAAAGCATCATGGTGTATTTTCGCGATTAAAGGAGGCATGTCAATTTTTCACATTTTGCGTGTATTCTCTATGGGACATGACTTTTTCTCAAATCTGGATTCTACATTCCTGTCTTTTGCGAGCAATATATCAACATTATTTCTGCTTGGATTATGTTGATTTTCGAGTATGTTGTAGCTAAGACTATATGTTATCTAAATCACCCCTCATTCTTCCAATAAGATTCCAGAATCACGCTCATGATGGAATGTTCATCATCATTGTCATTATGATGATAATCATTCCATCAACATCATCATGATCATCAATTCATCATGATCATCATTATCATCATCATCATCATGATCATCATATCATGACCATGATCATCATCATGATTATCATTATCGTCATCATGACAATCATGATCACAATCAATTGAAGGAAGCGAAAAAGGAGGTTGAACAGAACAATAGGCTGAATGCCGCATGGTCATCAGATGGAAGGATAATTGTATTGACCAAAGCTACCAATGGGAAGACGATAAGAAAGATAATACATTCCGTGAGTGAACTGGCAAACTTGTAAAAAACTGAAATACATTGAACTGACTACATGCAAATATGATATTTTTCATATTTTATGCCTATGCCCTTTGATTAATTACAGATCTTTTTGTAATTATCTTCGTTATTTTTTACTGTATTTATGTTTTATTAACTACTTATTGAAAGTTAATTTGTGAATGTGCGAATGAGTGTATGTGTTCATTGTGGTAACTCTTCTTCCTTTTTTCCAACTCAGTCATGGTTATGCACTCAATGTACTTCTAATATTTTTCCATTCAACCATATAGATGATGATAATGAATTTTATTGGACTATGTACGACTTTTTCCATTTAAATAGGAGAACTGATATTGATAAGTTATTAAAATTGAAATTAAACCCATTTTGTATGAATAAATATGATGTGCATAGCCTTTTTGATTCAGATCTTGAACTTAAAAATTCATGTCAATACACATTTTGTGAAGAATTTAGTCTAAAATTTGGTAAATTGAATTCTAAACTGTCACTTCTCCATTTGAATGCTAGAAGCCTAAAGAAAATTGTTGATGAATTACAGATTGTTTTGTCATCTCTTCAATTTGAATTTGATGTCATTGCCATAACTGAAACTTGGTTCAATTTTTCTACAAATATTAATATGTATAACCTAGACGGATATTTTCTTGTTTCTAAGTGTAGACCCTCAAAATCTGGTGGCGGAGTTGCTCTTTATTTGAAAAATAATCTCAATTACAAATTACTACCCGAATTTACTTATTCTGAATGCAATTATGAAACTATACTTGTTGAAATCAGTAAGAAACCTAAACCTATAGTTGTTGGTTGCGTTTATCGTCCACCAGATTCTGACAGAAAGAAATGAGCCTGCCGCATACTCCTGCGGCAGACTTGCCGCAGATCTGCCGCAGACCTGCCGCAGACAGTCATCTTTTTCACATGCAAATTAGGTCTGCCGCAGACTTGCCGCAGACTTGCCGCATACTCTTTCAGTATGATGAAGAGTCTGCGGCAGGTCTGCCGCAGACTTGCCGCAGACTTGCCGCATACTCTTTCAGTATGATGAAGAGTCTGCGGCAGGTCTGCCGCAGACTTGCTGCAGACCTGCCGCAGACTCTTCATCATGAATATTCATATCTCATATAGACCTGCTGCAGACCTGCCGCATACTCTTTCATATCCAGTACGTGGCAATAAAGTATGCATGTAGATAGAACCAGTGATAAACTGATTGATACTTCATAATCGATATTGACAATATCGATATTACCAATTAGGTAATACCAATATATATCGATATTACCAATTAGGTATATTCTATTCTCAATTGTATTAACACCATCACATAGATCATTTGAAGTGTATTCAAGAGTAACATTTAAAGTGACACAGGCTCGTACACATATATATATACTAAATATGTATATTGTTTCTTGGTTAGTAATCATATAATCAGTATCAATCTATCAATCTATTGCTAAAACGTGAATGTAATTGTTACATGATCAGACAAAATAATCTATTGGTTATAATAATGGCAAAAGGAAAATAGAAATCACAAAAATGATGTGCGTTGTCTTAATTTGCTTAACAAATCATGATAAATGTATTTTTCTGTCACACGTGTAAAGTAATAATGAATATGCATGAGATGATTGGTTCCAATTGGTTTCAATTGGCCCTAGCAAAGTGTTTGGTATGACAGAAGCTAAAAAGACAATTAACAGTGCTAATTAACACAGGAATTTACAAGATCATGGGCTCAGCCTGCAACCTCATATGGTACTGCATGTCCTACAAAATGGCCGCCTATAGCCTTGCTTCAGACTGTATAATTTCCCACTTTTCTGTGGCAGACCTGCCGCAGACCGTTCCTGTGGCCGACTGGTATGTGGCAAGTCTGGAGCAAAGTTTCGCCCTGCCGCAGACCGTTCCTGTGGCATACTAGTATGCGGCAAGTCTGGAGCAAAGTTTCATCCTGCCGCAGATCTGCCGCAGACTGTTCCTGTGGCATACTAGTATGCGGCAAGTCTGGAGCAAAGTTTCATCCTGTCGCAGATCTGCCGCAGACTGTTCCTGTGGCATACTAGTATGCGGCAAGTCTGGAGCAAAGTTTCATCCTGCCGCAGATCTGCCGCAGACTTTTCCTGTGGCATACTAGTATGCGGCAAGTCTGGAGCAAAGTTTCATCCTGCCGCAGATCTGCCGCAGACTAGTATGCGGCAAGTCTGGAGCAAAGTTTCATCCTGCCGCAGATCTGCCGCAGACTTTTCCTGTGGCATACTAGTATGCGGCAAGTCTGCAGCAAAATTTCATCCTGCCGCAGATCTGCCGCAGACTGTTCCTGTGGCATACTGGTATGCGGCAAGTCTGCAGCAAAATTTCTTTCTGCCGCATACTTCGGCATACTCTTTGCCGCAGACTAAAAGTCTGCGGCAGATCTGCGGCAGATCTGCGGCAGGTCTGCGGCAGGTCTGCGGCATACTTTTCACTTTCCTATGGGAAATCTTTGAATAGTGGAATAGTCCCAGATAAATTAAAAGTTGCCAAAATTGTACCCTTATACAAAAAGAATGATGTTAAAAATATAGAAAATTATAGACCCATAGCCTTGCTTTCTGTTTTTGCAAAACTGTTGGAAAAATTAATGCATAAAAGGTTGTATGATTATTTACTGAAATATAATGTTCTTATTTCAGAACAGTTTGGTTTTCGTAAAAACCATAGCACTGATCTAAGTATTGTGAATTTTAATAAAAATATTCTACATGAAATTAATAATGGAATGTTTTGTTATGGATTGTTAATGGATCTATCTAAGGCATTTGACACCATCGACCACCATATTTTACTTTAAAAACTGTACCATTACGGTATACGCGGTATACCTCATCAGTGGTTTTCTGATTATTTGTATAATAGAAAACAATATGTGGTGGTCGATGGTGTCGAATCTGATTATATGGATGTAAATACTGGAGTTCCGCAAGGATCGGTTCTCGGACCACTTCAATTTATCATATATATTAATGATATAGTCAGTTCATCCAAATTACTTATGTTTTCATTATTTGCTTATGATACGGTTGTATATTATTCTCATTCTAATGTAGCACGCTTAGTTTCTATTTTAAATGAAGAGTTAATAAAATTGAATGATTGGTTTAAATGTAATAAGTTATTTTTGAATTATGAAAAAAATAAATATGTAATTTTTCACACAAAGAAAAAGAAGGTTCCAAATGTCACCAATCCTGTTAGAATAGCGAATGTAACTATTGAACGAGAACTAAGTGTTATTTTTTTAGGTACTAATATTGAAGAAACTCTAGATTGGAAATGTCATATTGATTATGTTCTAAAATTTCTAGAAGTATTGGTGTCTTATCTGGACTAAAGAATTTTCTCCTAAGGAACATATTAATGAATATTTACAATGCAACACTTCTTCCCCACTTAAATTATTGCAATATCATTTGGGGTAATACTTACAAAACAAAACTGTTCAAGATTTATATGTTACAGAAACGTGCAGCTCGTTTAATAACAAATAGTCATTATATGTCTCCAAGTTTACCATTATTTATTAAACTGAAAATTATTCCTGTATATGATTTGATCAAACTTAATACATGTATATTTATGTTTAAATTTCATAAAAACCTGTTACCATCTGTTTTTAATAATATGTTCCAAACAAATTCTTCTATTCACAATTACCCCACTCGTCAACGTCTAAATTTACATCACCCACTCTGTCGTTCAACTTCACTGTATAATTCTATATCATTTGTTGGGGTACGGGAATGGAATTCTTTGAATCATGACCTAAGATCCAGTTCTACAATTACCAGATTTAAATCAATGTTTAAAAAAAGTATTTTTAAATCCATGGTTGAGTAGGTACTTCAGTTTCCCATCTTTTTTCTACCTTTATCTCTTTCTGCCCTATTTTTCGCTTTCTTCTATTCTTTCTCTGTAACCTTCTTTATTGACGTGTGTGTGTGTTAATGTACGGGTGCGTACTTGTATTATTTAATTCCTTTACTTTTTATTGTTAATTTATGTGCATTATCTTGTTATTGTTTGTTTGCAGGGCCCCGATTACAAGCAGATTTCTGCTTCTTAGGGGTCCTAACCATTATATTGTATATTGTATATTGTATTTTCATTGTAAATTGTTTTTATACTGGTTGAATAAATGAAATGAAATGAAATTTGTATGAATCACTTACTTTATACATGTAGGTCCATACTGTCTTGCTGTATGATGTTCAGTGTCCAACATTAGCCTCTTCACATCACCTTGTAGATGCTTTGTGTTCGATGCCGAACCTGACTAAACTGACACTAGGTGGAAGGGAGTTCAAAGAGGAGTTCTATTCTACACTGAATGCAAAGGCATCAACCTTACAGGTATGTATGTGTGTTTGATATTTAGCAACAGTCAATAGTTTTTCAATGAGTGTAATGTTTTTTTAGGAAAAAATATATTAGTCTTGGCAGACAAAGGAAATTATTAAAAAGAGGGTCTTTTAGTGCTTGATAAAGAATTCATATAGCTCAAGTTGAAAATATGTTCTGCAAAATACTTCACTTTTAAAGTTTGCTTTAGAAATTTCAGTTTCGTCTTTGACATAGACTAACTGGATGTGTTTAAGTAAAATAAAATTGGGGGAAGGGGAGTGTTGGGTTGCTGCTTTGGCTCTAATTCAGTTTCAGTATAAAAAGGTTACTTGTTTATCTGAAGACTAGTGGATAATATTTTTGTTTGTATTTCTCATATTTTAAGGTTCAAACCGATTCATAAGGTTGGAGTTATGTCATGATGGGTTTGGAAATAGTATCAATGTTCACTTTAGATTAAAAACTCACTAAACAAGAATGAAGATCTAGATCACAGCGCACTTATTTTAACCACATTTTCATGTACTCACTCTACATAATGTACATTCATGTATAATGTATACTTTTAGTCATGAATGTATTATATTAGCGTTTAGGCAATGCCAAAAGTGTGTCTACATAGTCAACAAAGAGATATATCCTTCTTTGTTTATTTAATTTCTCTGAGCGCAATTACAGCTCTATTTATTAAAATCAATCATATGACTAATATACATTCTAAAATAATTGGCGTTAACCATGGTTCGTGAAGAGGTGTTTTTTGTCGAGTGGATAAGTCTCGAGACAGTAAACCATGAGGTATAGGCTTCTATGGTTGAAATCCTTGCTGTACTAAACACTAATGTTGTTTGGCAGACATTAATCTACATTTGCCACACTCGACCTAGGTGTAGTTAGTGGGTACCTTGTAGGATATTTTCCTTGAATTCGGCACTATATTGTGTGTAGTAATTAAATGCACTCTTGCTGTAATTGTCAGTCTTCCTGTTGTTAGACACATGCTCCGTCAACATTTTCTGTGCTTACTATCCCTTTCTAGAAGTTGAATGGTGCTTGACTTAAAATTTGAAGGTTGTGGTTCCATCACTGACACGGCACTAATGTTCTTTGGCAAGGCATTAATCTACATTTGCCACTCAATAACCAAGAGAGAAATTGGGACTAGGGGTCGGATGACAAAAGTTTGTGTATAGTAATTGCCTATGCCCTCGTAGTGACCATATGGTGGGAATAGTCCCAAGGGAGACGAGATGGTGCACTTTGTGTGTAAATAAATCTGATGTCTGCGATAATAATATCTGTAAATCGCTTAGAGATGGTATTCTGTATAATCGCTATATAAATTCAGATTATTATTGTATTATTATTAACTAAATTTTTAACTTTATCCCTGTACGAGAAAAGTATACCTACCACTAAACCAAACTTATATCTGACTCATAAAAGCCCAGCGCTTTTGTCGCCTGAGCATAGCCATACACATACATGTGTATCGAAGCACCCACTTATATTTGCAGTCATTCATTTAAAAGATGTACTCTGGTATTGATTGATTCACTGTTTATGTACATGTAGGTAAAAACTCTCAGGCTTGTAGAGGTGAGGTGTCCAACATCAGCCTCTTCACAACACTTTGTAGATGCTTTTTGTTCCATGCCAAACCTGACTGAACTGACAATATGTGGAAAGGATTTCAAAGAGGAGTTCTATTCTACACTGAATGCAAAGGCATCAACCTTACAGGTATGTATGTGTGTTTGTACTCTTTATCCATGCCATCTTGAATTCATGTACACATGTAGCAGTGGAGATAAGTTCAACCCTAATTAGAATGCCGCTCTAACACGTAACCCTATGGAGCGCCATGCCTTTAACACGACAGCCTCTGCAGAGATAGTCGTTAATAAGTTTCGACTAAAACACCCCACATTCGGGATAAATTTTCAGTGCCTTACCGAGCTCCGATTGTACTAGAAAACCATATACCGACGATGGGGTGCAGGCGGGCCCGCGTGTATAGTAACTGTAAACTTTACGCAAGCTTGCGGGCCTGCACCCTTTGTCGTAACGGTATGCAATTGTATTGTAATTGTGCAGCGGTTTGCCATGAAATCTGTGAGAAAGTGTATATTATAATGTCCTTGTATTTAGTTAAAATACTCCAAAAAAGATAAGAATATTGACATTGAAGGGGTAAGAAATATAACAACTTTATATCATGGCCATTAACAATTAATGAAGATTAAGTTGATTTCGGGGTAAGTTTTGGTAGGGTATCTTCACGCTGGAGTTTCGGGTAAAAAATGGATATGAAAGTACACTAGCGCAAAGTTTGTAAAGTGTATTTGGGCGCCGATGTTTGAGGTGGATTGTGTGTACGTGTGTGTGTGTGTGACAGAGAAAGCATGGCCCATGGAGAGAGTGAAGAAGTAAAAGACAAATGAGATAGAAAGGGTGGCTGTGTTAAGAGTTTGATCCCTAAGTCGGCTGAATTGAAGAATGATCAAATACTTAAATTACTCACAATGTCCAAGACTTGACTTTGTTGAGTTTGTTGATTAATATTTCTAAAAATTCAATTGTTATTGTTAACATTATTTTGTATTTAATTTATATATAAATACTTTATTTTAGGGGTGCCGAGTCGGCTAGGGATTGATATTAATATTGAGAGAGAGAGAGACTCAGGGAGAAGGGAGGTGAGAGGAACTGACTGAGATGAAACTATTGAAAGTGTAAACGTTTAATACTTTGCTTGCAGTGTATTAAATGCAGCTTTTGTCTGAAAGGGCAGCAATAAGAAAATGTACATCAGCGATGAACCAGAGAATCGCAGAACACAGAGAGAAGGGAAATAGGGAGGGTGAGATTAAGAGAGAAGGAGGCATGGTTGGTCAAATTGATTTATAGAGATGAGGCCTGAGTCAAAACAGTTCCCCGCCCGGTCCCCGACCCTCACGCCGAAACTCGGGTTTGAATATTTGAGTTTCAGGTTTTTTGAAATTAAATTTCACACTGATATTTTGAAATAAAGAACTTAAAATATGCAATTCACAAACTTATATTTCAATTCAATTAGATGAATATGCTTTATAAATAAATGGATATCGTTTCAGTCGACGGTAGGTGTTTTTATCGCTCTAAAATTGGATTTCTGCCAATGAACTGATTAGATTTTGGGGTTACGAGGTCAAAGGTCACAGGGCTCATTATGTATGCAAAATTAGCTTGTGATCACATTATCATTAGAATCGATGGACAGATTACCATCAAACTCAAGAAATTTATGTATCTTGCAGAGCCAATGAACTGAATAGATTTAGGGTCAAAGTTCATAGGGCTTATTATGTATGCAAAAATAGCTTGTGAATGTATTATCACTAGAACTGACGGATGGATTACTATCAAACTTTCTTCTTGGGGGAGAGGGGGTGAGGTGTCAAATTGACCTTTGGTGGAGGCATCATTTTCAATTGTGCGCAGTTGAAGATCCTACTAGTTTCTTCATAAAGTACTTTTAAATTAAAAAAAAAAATTGTATATGTGTACATTATGTATTGTGTATGTTATGAATATTAATGAGTCAGAATGAATCAGGAGAGCTTAGCTATGTGTTCTAGTTCATCGTGACTGTGCCATCCACCAGTGATGGCCTGGTGGTAGAGTCTCTGCCTGGCAAGCAGTAGATGCAGGTTCAAGTCCTGCTAGTTCCAAGATTTTTTCTGACTTGTTTTTCAATACAGATCGATCAATTGATCTTATTTACTGGGTGCAAACCACAAATATGTTTAAATAATTAAGTATTTTCTTGTATTTAAAGACTGACTTAATCTTCATTCTTTCTAAATATGACGAACAATTTACTGTTTTAATGTTTATTTATTCTGTCGTACATTACTCTTAAATAAAACATACTTATCATTTTCTCAAAATACATTTAAATTTGAGGAGATCGCTTCAAAAACGTTCAAACATGTGAAAATGTTGTGTTGACTCAACCACATGAAATGACCCTTATATTTGCAGTCATTCAATGAAAATATGTACTCTGGTAATAAATGTCTCACTGTTTGTCTACATGTAGGTAAAAACTCTCTGGCTTCAAAATGTTAGGTGTCCAACCTCTTCACATCATCTTGTTGATGCTTTTTGTTCCATGCCAAACCTGACTGAACTGACACTAGGTGGAAAGGATTTCAATGAGGAGTTCTTTTCTACACTGAATGCAAAGGCGTCAACCTTACAGGTATATATGTTTGTACTCTATATCCATGCCATGATGAATTCATGTACACATGTATCAGTGAAGATGAGTTTAGGGGTTACAATATTTTGCAACAGTCAATATTTGTTAAATGTGTGTGAATTTTTTTTTTATGACAAAATATTATAGTCTTAGTAGACAAAGGAAATTATTTAAAAAGAGGGTCTATCATGTGCAGCGTTGACCAAACTTAGTCCGAATATGGATGATTTTTAGTATCTAGCAGACTTGATGATGAAGGGGAGTTTTGCATCCCCATCACTCCTCCACCCACACCCCTCGGCTATTCTAGAGTTACCCATACCTCCATTATTATTTTTAGGCCTATGTGCCTGAAAAAAGAAAGAAACACACTCTCAACATGTATAATAAATTATAAGTAGAGTGTCGTGGTCGAGTGGATATGTCAACGGACTATCGATCTTAAGGTCTGCGGTCCGAATCCCGCCGCAGCACTAATGTCATTTGGCAAGACATTAATCTACATTTGCCACACTCAACCCAGATGATATAAATGGGTACCTGGCAGGAAATAATATCTTGAAATGCTAGAGCACTGCAGTGGCTGCCTTGCTAAAGCCAGGGTTATAATCGGGCCAGCGCCAGGAGCATCACAACTTGACGGACATGTGCGCTTTATAAGAAGCCACCATTAATATTATTATTACTCACACCCTTGATCCCCTAGCCATATTCTTCATCGCTTTCTTTCTTGTGGCTTAAAACAAATTATGTTGTACCTCGGGTGAATGGAACACACTAATATGGGATCACAACTTCTTTACACATTGTTTACTTTATTTCATATACAATTATTCTACTGTTACAATTAACAACAATTAATTCATACCTTTCCCTTTCCCGAGGTGGTCACCTAAGTCTAGGCTAAGACAGTTCATGAAGATTTACAACATGCCGATTAGTAATGCACGCTATGAACATTATCTCACTTGCTGTCCTATTATTATAAAAATGAACGAGCCTGAATAATTGATTGACAGTCAGCGACCTGCCCAATCACCAGGCCTCTCGCAGCCCTGCCAGTGCGGGATGAAGCGAGGTATCTATTGGGAAGTTGATTGAAAATGAGACTTTAGTGTTATGTTTTCAATAGGCTCGGCCCTATAATGAAATGTGCAAGAAACTATATCCTGTCCGTAATTAATGTTTTGATCAAAGTTTCAATAAAAGCTTGGGGTTGAATAGTTTTTTTTGTGTAAATGACTTTTAGATCTAGCTTTATAGGCTACTGCTTTGTGAGCCGTATACAGGAGAGCGAATGAACAAGATTGCCCAAGCGCTGCTGGTCACTACATGTCTAGCCAGGGTGGTCATTGCTGTGGCATTTTCAGTGGCCAGGGGAAGCAAAATGAGTGGCCACTGGTCGCGTTAGGCAGGTTGTCATGTGCACAGGTTTTGAAGTGCATGAAATGTCACAGGGAACTTTAAGTGGCTGTTATGGACAGGTGGTTGTTATAGACAGGTGGTCGCTAAGACAGGTTTGACTACATCTAGTTTATAGTTTCTATGCAAACCTAGTTGTAAACAATAATTTTTGCTTACACACACATAGACATTGTCAGACGATAATTCAGAGCCCGCCTTTAGTGGCGAGCAACCAGCCGCGGCGTAGTATCATTGCATTAAAAATCGTTTTGAAAAGGTACATTAGCGATGAACCAGAGAATCGCAGAACACAGAGAGAAGGGAAAAAGGGAGGGTGAGATTAAGAGAGAAGGGGGCATGGTTGGTAACAAATTGATTTATAGAGATTACTGTTAGAGATCCACCTAAAAACTGTGCAGGGAGGTCCCCCCCGAACACGTTGAGATCAAACGACCTTTTACTACACGCCATGCATGTCTCAAAACCCCCCAAATTTGCGTTTTCCCCCCTAGGTACTTATCCAAATCCTATAAGAAACTTTTCATGGATTCCTGCCAATGAACTGATTAGATTTTGGGGTTACGAGGTCAAAGGTCACAGGGCTCATTATGTATGCAAAAATAGCTTGTGATCACATTATCATTAGAATCGATGGACAGATTACCATCAAACTCAAGAAATTTATGTATCTTGCAGAGCCAATGAACTGAATAGATTTAGGGTCAAAGTTCATAGGGCTTATTATGTATGCAAAAATAGCTTGTGAATGTATTATCATTAGAACTGACGGATGGATTACTATCAAATTTTTTTAATTTTTTTTATGGGGGGGGGGGGGGGTAGGGGGGTGTCAAATCGCCCTTTGGCGGAGGCATCATTTTTAATTGTGCGCAGTTGAAGATCCAACTAGTTTCTTCATAAAGTACTTTTAATTTTTTTGTTGTTGGTATATTTGTACAATATGTATTGTGTATGTTATGTATAAAAGTAATAGGGGGTGAACGGTTCTAATAAATACAAGTTCTTTGCCGTAACCAACCTGCACTGCAATGATATTATACGTATTGCACGTTCACACTCCATAGTTGTGTTGCAGCGCAGCGTGCATCGCTATAAATGGTGATGCATATCGCTGTGTTGCGAGTGTGTGTGGGTACCATACCACCACGCTGCATGTATAGATTCAAGATTATTTATTGTCATGTAAAAAATAAATAAAATTTGCCTTCGGACATTTAAAGGTGCTTTACTTGTACATACAAATATAAATATATAAATACAGACAAAATAATTACATTTCAACATACCATTTAACAATCATCACAATTTTAAGAAAGGTTGCATTAAAAGAATAAGAGAACACTGAGGAAAAGGCAGTGCAGTTTAAATAGCTTATTTTGTTTTGTTATTGATCTCGTCCATCCAGGCACCTCCACGCCGGAACACCTCTCCCGCTAACACGCATCAACACACATACAAAGACACACATGACACACCCCTATACACACCTCTTACACACACGCACAATACCATCGTACACGCCCTACACACACACGGACACTGTAATCAACATGAGAAGTGCTCCGGCATAGAAATGCCTGGATTGAGATGATTGAGACAATAAATTATCGGAGTATAAAATAGCTATTACGCAACGGCGACTTTGAAAGATGAGAGAAGAGAAAGGAAGAAAGAGAGAGAAAGAAAGAAGAGACATTCATGCAAATTACAAATTACTAAGCTAGGGTATGAAAGGCAATGTAATGCATTTGCAGATGACAGATGAGTTATTTGTTATTTGATTTGTTTCATTTTTATTCAAAAAATGTTATATGTTCAGTATATGATAACAAAACCAAATTATTTTATTACAGAATTCATATATTTGTGTTCATTATTGAAAAGGCAAGATATTTGGCTCTGACAAAAATTTAACAAGAAAGTAGTTGACATAGGATAAATTTCCTACGAAAGAGAAATCTGCAAATGCGTTACACTGCCGTCGTTAAAATTAAGTACATACGCAAATTACACTTATATAAATTAAAACATAGATAAAAATCATGTCATTATTAATGAATATTCATCATGTGTACACATATTGGACTTTCTGTTAAAAATTTCCTGAAGAAGTTACCCTGTATTTTGACCTTACAAATGGTTCCAGGTACTTTTATGTAGATACATTAGTTACATGTATGCTCCTTTGTTTATGTAAAGCGCATAAAGACATATTGTATGATGCGCTATTAAAGCATATTATTATTATGAATATTATTACTATTATTATTATTATTATTATGTGAATACAATGAAAATATGAAACACAAGAATTGCACATTATCAAAAGAAAACCTAAGTACTGCTATGCATTGGAAATAACAGTGAGCACAGCTCATCTGTTAAATTCACTGTTGAAAGCTTTGCATGCTGCAATAAAAAATGACTGTCTATATCTCTCAGTCCTCACTTTTGGCAGTCTAATCCTACCAGATCTGTTTACAAACACCTCATCATGGAGTGGGTGTGATTCATCTTTCATAATGATATCAAGCCTGGTCAAGAGGGCTGATTGTACAATGTCTTCTAATTGTTGCATGGGTATTCCAATAATTCTACTGGCTTGTGATACAACCCTTGTCAGTTTAGACTTATTTTTCCCTGTTAAACCACTGAACCAAGCTACTGAAAAAAAAACATATGACAGACTGGACAACACTTTGATAAAAGAGAGCAAGTGTTCGACCCCTAACGTTAAAGGTACTATGTCCCATTTGCAGGCCAAACAAATTAAAAAGTTAAATTCCAACTGCATTTGAAAGATAATGCTAATTTAGAACTTCCCTAAAAAAGGTGGGGCTTGAAAATGTCTTCAAGTGGGGAAAAAATGACTATTAGTTGTCAAATCGACTTTAGGGCTATAGAGCCCAAAAGTAATAGTCTTGATTTTCAGACAATTGTACCGAATGGTCATACGTTTTATGCTGCGCAAAGATTCAATCAGTTTAATCTTGGCTATCACAAGAAGTGGGTTATTGATGTAGACAAATACTCATGTACGCTTTACAACTCTTTTCATGTATGTTAATAACATACATGAAAAGAAGAAAAAAAAGCCTTCCCTTTGACAGTGAAGTCTAGCAAGTAAACGGGTTTCCTTGCATAATTTGAATATGGGGACACTACTAACGTTTAAATTTCACAGATAGGACATACATGACATATTCATAATTCCTGCAAAGTTCTACAACATTTGAGGTTGGCTGCAAAAGGGACAAAGTACCTTTAAATTATCTGAGTTTTCTAAGGAAATACAGTCGCTGGTTTCCTTTTGACTGAGTTTTCTTAGTATTTTCGTCCCATTTCAGTTTGTCATCTACAATCGTTCCAAGATATTTATACTCTGACACTTGTTCTATAGCATCTCCTCCAATGGAAATCTCCTCATGTTCCTCTATTCCAGTTTTACGAAAGTCAAAAATCATCTCTTTGGTTTTGCTAGTGTTCGTACAACTGCATTCGTTCAGTAGTGTGTTATGCGTGGTTGTAAGTTTCGTTTTAATGAATTCTTTTGTTTTTGCCATCATTTATTGGGTTACACAAGGTTGGCAGCTCTGGACATTGCACACAATTTTTTGCGGTAATATAAATATTTTCTTGTATTTAAAGACTGACTTAAACTTCATTCTTTCTAAATATGACGAACAATTTACTGTGTTCATGTTTATTTATTCTGTCGTACATTACTCTTAAATAAAACATACTTATCATTTTCTCAAAATATATTTAAATTTGAGGAGATCGCTTCAAAAACTTTCAAACATGTGAAAATGTTGTGTTGACCCAACCACATGGAATAACCCATATATTTGCAGTCATTCAATTAAAATATGTACTTTGGTATTAAATGTACTTGTATCAATCACTGTTTGTCTACATGTAGGTCAAAACTCTCAAGCTTGAAGGTGTTAGGTGTCCAACATCAGCCTCTTCACATCATCTTGTAGATGCATTTTGTTCCATGCCAAACCTGGCTGAACTGACACTAGGTGGAAAGGATTTCAATGAGCAGTTCTTTTCTACACTGAATGCAAAGGCGTCAACCTTACAGGTATATATGTTTGTACTCTATATCCATGCCATGATGAATATATGTACACATGTATCAGTGAAAATGAGTTTAGGGGTTATGATATTTTAGCAACGGTCAATATTTGTTAAATGTGTGTAATGTTTTTTCTGAAAAAATATTATAGTCTTAGCAGACAAAGGAAATTATTATTGTGCAGCGATCCTAGCCTGAATATGGATGGAAATAATAATAATAATATATCCATCTCTAGAGATGCTCAAGGCGCATACAAATAATTTAAATTAATGTTCAACATCCTATCAATTTTTTTTTTAAATGTTAACTTATATTAGATCACACAACTTCATGATGCAATGGTACATACAATGTGGCATAGTGTGATTATTCGCTTTACATGCATTGTATAAAAAGAACATTAAATTTAAACATATGCATTGAGCATCAGGTGAGTTTTAAGCCCAGTTTTGAAAGTAGAGAGAGTGTTGGCAGTCTGAATAGAGAAAGGTAACTTATTCCACAAAGAAGGAGCTGCTAATGCAAATGCTCTATCCCCCAATTTCTTTTGGTACGTATTTCTTTAAGCCTAATATTGTGATGTGATGAACGTGAACCAGAACGACCTGCTGAGTGGGGTGACAGAAGGGATGAAATATATTCTGGAGTAAGATCATTTAGTGCACGATAGGTTAAGAGTAGAATTTTAGTATCTAGCAGTCTTGATGATGAAGGGGAGGTCTGCAGCCCCATCACTTCTCCACCCCACCCCCCTTGTCTATGCTAGTATTACCCATAACTCCATTAATATTTTTAGGTCTCTGTGCATAAATAAAGAAAGAAACACACTATCAAACATGTTTAATAAATTATTAGTAGAGATGTCGTGGTCAATTGGATACGTTAACGGACTGTCGATCTTACGGTTTGCGGTTCGAGTCCCGACGCGGCACTAATGTCCTTCGGGAAGACATTGATCTACATTTGCCACACTCAACTCAGGTGATGTAAATGGGTACCTGGCAGGAATTAATTCATGCAGAACTTCTTTAAATTTTGTTTACTTCAGGTATCTTGCCTTGATTCCATATACAATTATTCCACAGTTACAATTAACACCAATTAATTCATACCTTTCTCTTTCCTGAGCTGGTCACCTAAGTCTAGGCTAAGACAGCTCATAAAGATTTACAACATGCAGATTAGTAATGCACGCTATGAACATTATCTCACTTGCTGTCCTATTATTATAAAAATGAACAAGCCTGAATAATTGATTGACAGTCAGCGACCTGCCCACTCACCAGGCCTCTCGCAGCCCTGCCAGTGTCGGATGAAGCGAGGTATCTATTGCGAAGTTGATTGAAAATAACACTGTAATGTTATGTCTTCAATAGGCTCGGCCCTGTAATGAAATGTGCAAGAAACTATTTGCGGGGCGATTAGGCCGCAGTATATATTTCATATAACAAAACATGCAAGTCTACGTCCCTCTACCTCTCTCTCCCTCTCTCTCCCTCTCTCTCCCTCTCCCTCTCTCTCCCTCTCTCTCCCTCTCTCTTTCTCTCACCAACAAACATCGGACCTCTGCATTGATTGAGATTCACACATTTTCTCTCTCAAAAGCAAGTACGTTTTATTTAAAAAGGGAAAGCCTTCTGATTGCTGGAAGGAAGGAATTTTACTGGCAAAGTGATTAAACAAGTTCTTGCCCCTTTTATTCGGATATGCGATAAATAGAAACCCTGTGCCTCACATGAATTATGTAATACATGCTAGATAATCGCCCCGTTCTTGCCGCTGTCATCGGGAATGCGTTCGCTAAAAAAAGTAGGGTACGTGATGTATGGAGAGGGTTTGTATAACCCGTACCTCAAGCGTTTTCCACGCTTGCGTTCTCTAACAAAGCAGGGTATGCAAACGTTCCGGATGCACATTATATCGAATATTCCAATGGCAACCTTTTATCCATGTTTTTTATGCGAAACTTATCTTATTTTTATGCAATATTCTACATGTACCTTTTACTAAATTGGCCCAAACACCAAATGTTCTGCATTTTACCTACAATGTATCATTTGTTTAAATCATTGTAGCATCTATTTGATTTTATAATTCCTGGATTTGGTTTCTGTTGTTGTCTCTGTTTCTTTTATTGAAGAAAACACCATAACCATATCTTACCCATCTGGCCATGCATTTTCCAACCAAAACATTTAATTCTTTTGAATAAAAAAAAATGTATTACTATTCATATATTGTATAAGTTCAATATATAATTTTATTGCAAATCTGTACATGTACCAAGCAATTTTTTATAAGGTCGTTGAAGCACAATTATATATCATATGTACAAAAGAATTTCCATTTTCCTTCCATAATACTACCATGCATAATGTTTTACGTGTAATTTTACTTTGTCACTGATGTATACTTTGTAAAAGAAACTGCAATTCGGCTCTCGGGCCGGGAATGTTTTTTAATGAAATAAACCATTTTAAATAAAAAAATAAAACAAAATGCGGCAGAATGCTTAGTGGAGTAAATTGTTGTTTGACACATGCTGTGTCAACAATTTTCTGTGTATACTATCCTTCACTAACCAACTTTTTATCTTTATCCCTGCACCAAAAAAGTATATCTATCACTAAACCTAATGTCTAACCTACTTGCAGCCCTTATCCAAATCCTATATCTTTGACTAAATAAAGCCCAGAACATTTGTCACCTGAGTATAGCCATACACATACATGTATATTGGAGTACCCAGGTATATTTGCAGTCATTCAATTAAAATATGTACTGTGGTGTTAAATGTACTTGTATGAATCACTGTTTGTATATGGGTACATTAAGGTCAAAACTCTCGGACTTCATGGTGTTAGGTGTCCTACATCGGCCTCTTCACATCACCTCGTAGATGCTTTGTGTTCCATGCCAAACCTGACTGAACTGGCACTACAGGGAAAGGATTTTATGAAAAATTATGACAGTCATTGCAGACAAAGGAAATTATTTAAAAAAAGGGTCTATCATGTGCAGTGATTGAAGAAGAATTCATATAGCTGAGCGTAAAATATGATGTTCTGCAGAAAACTTAACCTTCAACCCTATTTTAACCGGGGGGGGGGGGGTGGCTCAATTTGACCCCCCTGTAGTAATTTAGCGATTCCTCCGGAACCGAGGCAGATATTTAAAAAAATTTGAAGCCTTGCTTAACTTTTGGTACTAAATGTGCGAAGACTGGACTAAGCTTTACAAGGTCACATGACCAATAAGGGTCAAAGGCCATCTAAAAAGAATACATAGGATTTTATTTAAAATCAAAACATGAAAAACCAAGAGCAAACAGTCCGTAGACTGACAACTGTCTTGGGTACAAAATAAAATTTAAATCTAATATACATAATGAAATAGTTAAAATATCAAATAACTAAACTATTATTACTAAATATTTGCAAAAAGGACATATGTAATAAACAATAACAACAATAAGTATACATTACAATTAGATCAAAAGAGGGCTCTCGAGCTTTGCAATAAACTCGGGGTACGTTTATGCTTAACTTTTTCTGGCCTGAATGAGGCATTTGTTACGCGTTTAGTTCAAAACATGGTTGCGTCGTTTCTCATTTTTGTAGAATCACTGAAAAACGGTGATCGTGATCGCCGATGGTAAACTCACAAAAAGGTGTGTTTTGGATCGGCGATTCTGCAAAAAGACAGTCTATGGGGAAGCATAAACGCACAATAATTTGTAAACGCGTTTAAATGACGTCATTATAAACATGTTTCCGGTTAATGTGAAAATCTATAACTAGCAGGACCTGTGGAAAATCCACGGGATTGGGGGAGGTTAGAGTTGTTGTTAATAGATAATGTGCTAACAATTTTTTTAATTTTTTTTTAAAAGATAATTTCTAATTATGTTATAATTTAGATGATATATTTTCAATATATAGGCCTAGCCTTTTTTTTTCTATTTTGAGATTTTTTGTTTTCTTCATATTTTTCAAATTTTATTTCTCTTGTTTGTGTACTTTTATTCTTTTACTTCTTCTTTTTATTTTAACACATATCCCATGCACGTACATGCAGTGGCCGCCTGGCCTGCATAAATGCATGCTCCGGCCGGTCCATTGCCTACAAAGCATATCATTTAGCAACATGGCTAACACGGGGAAGGCCTTGCAAGCTTGCATCGTCATCTGCTGTGTATCTCCTTGATTATAAACAGTGCTACTGCCTATGCAGTGCCTACAAAGCATATTCGGAAAAGCGCACCAAAACTTGACCTGCCTACCCCGGGGTCAACGTAGCATGCGAACCCAGATATGCCTACAGAGCCTGGAGAAGGGAGCATAAACAGTACACCGTGGAACTGCCTTTACGATCAGCGTTTTGCGATGAGCGTTTCAAATCACTCATTCTGCCTTCTAAATTGAGCATAAACACACCTTAATTCAGGCACAGACCGAGCGTCCATTAAAAAAGAAAATTAAAATGCATAAGACTGGGTTTAAAAAGATCAACGGTGAAAAGAGGGGAATATGTCAGCTAAAGAAAAATATTTTTTAAATTTAAAATATTGAGATGGTGCAAGTAACATACAATAAAGAAATTCCCAAGAGAGCATAGAAAGAGAAGAGAATAAGATAGAGGGATAGAGAGGGAGAAAATGAGAAAGGGGAAGAGAGAGAGAGATAGAAGGAAGGAGAAATATCAATACCATCTGTAGACTCTGTAAAATAACCCAAGTATCCAAACGTTGAAACAGTGACATTTCCATAAATGTGTGAGTAATGGAATGGACATGTTATGAAACTTGTGAAATACAATCCATTGTTCCCATATAATTGTAAATTTTCCTTGTCTTTACGGTTGTCATATCTAATATCATTGTCTAAATAATACATAACACAAAGTATGTAAACAATAGAATACAAAAGATATAAAAAACAAAGGAATACATAACAAATTCAAACACGATCTCCAAAATACTATTTATACTTGATAATACCGCTCGTATTTCCTCTGTTATTTTATATGTGTGTGAGTTATCACTTCATGTTGAAAAGTGAAGTTATATAACATTGTCATAAGATAAACAAACTTATAAACAATCTAACAACACTGTTTGGCTCACAGCATAAACATCAAGTTATACTATGTGTTTTCTTGCATACACATTGTTGTGTATCTGATAATATATGCAAATTTATGCATGCTCATGTAAATATGATGCCATATGTACCATAATAAACAATGTAAATACCTAAATCTCAAACTTACCGATGTCTGTGATTCATTTTGAGTCAATATACTTTTTATTGTTTTTTGTTTAATTTAGAAAAATTAGTAAAAATTAGCGTACTCTGGTCATTAACATGCGCATAATTTGGATATTTAACATTGGATTGTCGCTAATACTTCAATGTACCTCCATGCAAAATTTCACATGAATCGGACATTCCGTCTCCAAGATCTGGGGGGGGGGGGGTGGGGGGTCAAATTGATCGCCCCCGGTAAAGACCTGGTCTGAAATAGCCCGGTTAAAATAGGGCTACAGATTTGCCTCAGAAATTGGAGTTTCGTCTTTGACGGAGACTAACTGGATGTGTTTGAATAAGCATTTTTTTGGGGAACGGGGGTGTTGGGTTGCTACTTTGGCTGTTTTGCAATGTCAGTATAAAGAGGTTACTTGATTACTTGGAAGACTAGTAGTGGATACAAATATTTTGTTTAAGAATTCTTATATTTTTAAGTTCAAAGCAATTCATAAGGCTGGAATTATGTCATGATGGGTTTGGAAGTAATATCAATGTTCACTTCAGATGCAAAACTGACTAATGGCTGGTTCGCACTGCCGAAAAAACCAACCCGACCAAGCCCGATCAAGCTATTTTGGCCTGGTCGGGCTCGGTCGGCAATGGCGATCGGGGTCGGTCTACCTTGATCGGGGTTGGTCTACCTTAATAATTACAGCGCTTATATAGCGCCTAACACTTACTTTGTCAGAAGTCTCTAAGCGCTCTACAATAATGCAGCATAATTACCCTGGCTTTAGCAGTGCAGCTGTTACGCGCGCTGCATTTCAAGGAATAAATTCCTACCAGGTACCCATTTACTTCACCTGGATGGAGTGTGGCAAATGTAGATCAATGTCTTGCCAAAGGCCATTAGTGCAGTGGCTGGACTCGAACCGCGGACCTTGATCGGTATCGATCTGGCTTCCTACACGATAATTTTTGGCATGTCAAAAAATATCGTGTAGGGGTTGAGTAGAGGTCGAGCTGATTGGGAATCGATCGTATATATAGGTCTAGTTTGGTCGGGGTGGATTTTTTTCGCCGATCACTACCCGATCATCTCGATTTATACACAATTTCTACACGATTGGTTCCCGATCAACTCGATCAACAACTCAACCGCTTCACGATCGATAAATGTCTGCCCTAAACAGTTACTCGACCGAACTCGCTCACTTTTCGACTGCTTCTCGATCACATCCCGAGCACTTCTCGACCGCACTCATCTTTCCGATCGCAACTCAACCAATTAAGGACACAATTACGTACTGATCTAATCACATTTTCTTTGTACCGGTATATTTATACTAATTAAGTTAATCGCTTCTAGAATTGGAAGTAACATGTGACTGCGACACGCAGGCGCGGATCCAGGATTTCTTAGGGGGGGGGGCGGGGGGGGGGGGGGGGGGGGGCAAATTTGAAATTATGCGAGAAACTCAGGGGTTTTATACATTAAGTAATCGTCAGATGAGCATATTTTTATACCTTATTTGTGACACTGGCAGGTCACGAATTGGCGTGGGGTCCCCTGAAGCTCAGGGGTTCGGGCCATCAATTACGATCAGATGAGCATATTTTGATATATTATTTGTTACACTGGCAGGACATAAATTGGTGTTGGGTCCAGGGGGCGGAGCTCCCAGAAGTTCAGGGGTTTTATACATTAAATTATCGTCAGATGAGCATATTTTTATACATTATTTGTGACACTGGCAGGTCACAAATTGGCGTGGGGTTCAAGGGGCGGAGCCCCCGGAAGCTCAGGGGTTTGGGGCTATACATGACAGTCAGATGAGCATATTTTGATACCTTATTTGTGACACTGGCAGGACATAAATTGATGTTGGGTCCAGGGGGCAGAGCCCCCAGAAGTCCAGGGGTTTTATACATTAAATTATCGTCAGATAAGCATATTTTTATACCTTATTTGTGACACTAGCAGGTCACGAATTGGCGTGGGGTCCAGGGGGCCGAGCCCGCGGAAGCTCAGGGGTTTTGGACAATAAATTATGGTCAGATGAGCATATTTTGATACCTTATTTGTGACACTGGCAGGACACAAATTGGTGTTGGGTCCAGGGGGCGGAGCCCCCAGAAGTTCAGGGGTTTTATACATTAAATTATCGTCAGATGAGCATATTTTTTATTTCTTATTTGTGACACTTGCAGGTCACAAATTGGGGTAGGGTCCAGGGGCAGAGCCCCCGGAAGCTCAGGGGTTATAAGCCTTTTAATCACGGTCAGATGAGCCAATTTTTTTTGGGAGGGGGGGGGGGGGGGTTGGGCCGGAAAAAGAAAAATTACGTTGTCAGATATTTCGTTCAGTGGTTTGGGGGGGGGGGGGCAGGAACACTTTTGTTATTGCTTTCTTTAGCACACACACAAAAAAAAATCTCCTTTTTCGTTGTTGCCTCCGCCCCCCCCCCCCCCCTGGATCCTCCACTGCCCACAACTGTAACTGTTCAATTTCAATCTCTTGAATGTCTGAGATGAACTGAACGCTGATCAAAAATGAGTACTGTACCATCAGCTGACGATAATATTTTGTGCAACCACTCAATTCACAAGTCATCAATTTTTTCTATATGTATGGAAAGCTCATAAACTCAACTTTCATATGACACCAAAAAATCTGAAAAAAATTCATGCTTAGGTGAGCACTGTTCACTTTTGTAAAGGGTATGAAAATTAGGTTGCGCAGGAATTAGCCTTTCAATTTGTGAGAGGTAAATCCTTTGGAGCTTACGGAATTGAGGATGATATGATCAATTGTGATTAGTTTGGGTTGGCTGAGTGAAAATTGTGGTTTATGGGATTAACATTTAATGCATGAGTGAACAGGAATTGCATTTTTCATTGTAGCATTGTAACTTGCCCTGGTAGACTCAGTGGTGTGTTCATGGGATTCAGGATGGGGTGATGGTACATGTTGTAAGTTACAAACTGTTATTTTTTACATATGTGACTTTGAATAAAAAACCTTCACCCCACATTTCAATTATTGAAAGATTAGTTGAACATCTCATTGATTTACTTAATACCCAGGTAGAGATTATGTCAATTGAATATTCAAATACGGTTTGTTGAAAACAGGAATGTCCAAGATGTTGGCTACTTATTCTTCAGGTAAATGGTGACAGAAAATGTGGGGTGAAGGTTTTTATTCAAAGTCACAGATGTAAAAAAAATAACAGTTTGTAACATGGAAATTACAACATGTACCATCACCCCATCCTGACTCCCATGAACACGCCACTGAGTCTACCAGAGAAAGTTACAATGCTACAATAAAAAATAAAAGTTTGGTTTAATAAACCATATGAAATTCACTCAGCAAATCATGAATGTATCATATCACCCTCAATTTTGTAAGCTCCAAAGGATTTACCTCTCACACATTGGAAGGCTAATTCCTGCGCAACCTAATTTGCATACCTTTTACAAAATTGAGCAGTGCTCACCCAAGCATGAATTGTTTTCAGACTTTTTGGTGTCATATGAAAGTTGAGTTTATGAGCTTTCCATACATATAGAAAAAATTCCCCCAGAATCATATATTTTTTATTCGGCAGCCATTTCAAAAGTGTATAGTTTTTTTTGGGACGCACTGTATAATATACATTCAGGTGTAATGTACACTTTTAGTCATGAATGTATTTATATAGCATTTAGGCATTTGAAAAAATGTGTTTACATAATCAACAAATCAATATCCTTCTTCGTTTATTGTTATTCTTCAAGCACAATTACAGCTCTATTTGTTAAAATCAATCTTTTGACTAATACACATTCTTGAATAATGGGCATTAACCATGGTTCATGAAGAGGTGTTCATTTTCCACTTTCCACTCTGGATAAGTTTTTCGACAGTAAACCATGAGGTATAGACTTAGGCTTCAAATTTTTGCTGTACTAAGTAATGTTGTTTGGCAAGACATTAATCTTCATTTGCAACATTCGACCTAGGTGTAGTATTAAAGTGGTTACCTTAATATTTTCCTTGAAGTCAGCACTATATAATATATAGTAATAAAATGCACTATGCTTGTAATTGTCAGTCTTCCTGTTGTTTGACACATGCTCCATCAACATTTTTCTGTGCTTACTAGAAGTGTTGTGTTGTGGATCCGATAAGAACTACGGTTTGTGTCCTGCCACGGCACTAATTTCTTTTGGCAAGACATTAATCTACATTTGCCACACTCAACCCAGGTGATGTCAATGGGTACCTGGCAGGAATGAATTCCTTGAAATGCTAGAGCGCCGTAATGGCAACCGTGCTAAAGCCAGGGTAACAAACGCCCTCTATGCCTCTGAATAGTTTACTAGATCGATGGCGCATGACAAAGGCTGTAGTATTATATTACTGTCCTGCACTAACCAAATTCTTAACTTTATCCCTGCACCAAAATAGTATACCTATCACTAAACTTAACCTCAAACCTAGTTGCAGCCCTCATTAAAATCCTATATATTTGACTAAATAAACACCAGAGCATTTGGCGTCTGAGCATAGCCATGCATATACTTGTTTATTGGAGCACCCAGTTATGTGTGCAGTCATTCAATTAACATATTTACTCAGGTATTAAATGTACTTGTATAAATCATTGTATACATGTAGGTCCAAACTCTCTGGATTCTAGATGTTTGGTGTCCAACATCAGCCTCTTCACATCAACTCGTAAATGCTTTGTGTTCCATGCCAAACCTGACTGAACTGATACTAGGTGAAAAGGATTTCAATGAGGAGTTCTTTTCTACACTGAATGCAAAGGCGTCAACCTTACAGGTATGTATGTTTGTTTGTACTCTATATCCATGCCATGATGAATTCATGTACACATGTATCAGTGAAGATGAGTTAAAGGGTTACGATATTTTAGCAACAGTCAACATTGGTTAAACGTGTGTAACGTTTTTTTTAATGAAAAAATATTATAGTCTTAGCAGACAAAGGAAACTATTAAAAAGAGGGTCTATCATGTGCAGTGTTTGACCGATCTTAGACCGAATATGGATCATTTTAGTATCTAGCAGGCTTGATGGTGAAGGGGAGGTCTGCATGCAGCCCCATGACTTCTCCACCCCACCCCCTTGTCTATGCTAGAGTAACCCATGACTCCATTATTATTTTTAGTCCTATGTGCATGAAAAAAGAAAGAAACGCACTCTCAACATGTTAAATAAATTATTAGTAGAGGTGTCGTGGTTGAGTGGATACGTCGATCTCAAGGTCTGCGGTTCGAGTCCCGCCGCAGCACTAATGTCCTTTGGCAAGACATTGATCTACATTTGCCACACTCAACCCAGATGATGTAAATGGGTACCTGACAGGAATTAATTCCTTGAAATGCTAGAGCACCGCAGTGGCTGCCTTGCTAAAAAGCCAGGGTTATAATCGGGGCAGCGCCATAGCATCACAACTTGACGAACATGTGCGCTATATAAGAAGCCATCATTATTATTATTATTAGTCACACCCTTGATCTCCTAGCCATATTCTTCATCGCTTTCTTTCTTGTGGATTTAAGAAAAAAAAATTATCTTGTACCTCGGGTGAATGGAACACACTAATATGGGATTAGAACTTCTTTACACATAGTTTACTTTATTCCATATACAATTATTCCACTGCTACAATTAACACCAACTAATTCATACCTTTCTCTTTCCCGAGCTGGTCACCTAAGTCTAGGCTAAGACAGCTCATAAAGATTTACAACATGCAAATTAGTAATGCACGCTATGAAAATTATCTCACTTGCTGTCCTATTATTATAAAAATGAACAAGCCTGAATAATTGATTGACAGTCAGCGACCTGCCCACTCACCAGGCCTCTCGCAGCCCTGCCATCTATTGCAAAGTTGATTGTAAATAACACTGTAATGTTACGTTTTCAATAGGCTCAGCCCCATAATGAAATGTGCAAGAAACTATATCCTGTTGGTAATTAATGTTTTGATCAAATTTTTATCAAAAGCTTGGGGTTGCATAGTTTATTGTGTGTGAATGACTGTTAGATCTAGCTTTATAGGCTACCGCTGTGTGAGCCGTTTAGTGGAGAGCGAATGAACGAGATTGCCCAAGCGCTGCTGGTCGCTACATGTCCAGCCAAGGCGGTCATTGCTGTGGCATTTCCAGTGGTCAGGGGAAGCAAAATGAGTGGCCGCTGGTCACGTTAGGCAGGTGGTCGTTGTACACAGGTTTTGAACTGCATGAAATGTCATGAGGAACTTAAAGTGGTTGTTATAGACAGGTGGTCACTAAGACAGGTTTGACTATATCTAGTTTATAGTTTCTACGCAAACCTAGTTGTAAACAATAATTTTCGCTTACACACACACATAAGACATTTTCGGACGATAATTCAGAGCCCGCCTCTACTGGCGAGCAAGCATTAAAAATCGTTTTTCATAAGACCAAACATAAAAAATAAATATAAAGTAGATAATATTCACAAAGACATGCAGTCTTGTATAATATATATTTCATAGAACAAAACATGCAAGTCTACGTCCCTCTACCTCTCTCTCCCTCTCTCTTTCTCTCACCAACAAACATCGGACCTCTGCATTGAGACTCACACATTTTCTCTCTAAAAAGCAAGTACGTTTTATTTAAAAAGGGAAAGCCTTCTGATTGCTGGAAGGAAGAAATTTTACTGGCAAAGTGATTAAACAATTTCTTGCCCCTTTTATCGGATGTGCGATAAATAGAAACCCTGTGCCTCACATGAATTATGTAATACATGCTAGATAATCGCCCCGTTCTTGCCGCTGTCATCGGGAATGCGTTCTCTAAGAAAAGGATGGTACGCGATGTATAGAGAGGGTTTGTATAACCCGTACCTCGAGCGTTTTCCACGCTCGCGTTCTCTAACAAAGGAGGGTACGCAAACGTTCCGGATGCGGTAGAATGCTAAGTGGAGTAAATTGTTGCAAATTTTTATCTTTATCCCTGCACCAAAAAGTATACCTATTACTAAACCTAATGTCAAACCTACTTGCAGCCCTAATCCAAATCCTATATCTTTGACTAAATAAAGCCCAGAGCATTTGTCACCTGAGTATAGCCATACACATACATGTATATTGGAGCACCCAGGTATATTTGTAGTCATTCAATTAAAATATGTACTGTGGTGTTAAATGTACTTGTATGAATCACTGTTTGTATATGGGTACATTTAGGTCAAAAATCTTGGACTTCATGGAGTTAGGTGTCCTACATCAGCCTCTTCACATCACCTCGTAGATGCTTTGTGTTCCATGCCAAACCTGACTGAACTGACACTACAGGCAAAGGATTTCAAAGAGGATTTCTATTCTACACTGTATGCAAAGGCATCAACCTTCCAGGTATGTATGTGTGTTTGTACTCTATATCCATGAATTCATGTATGTACATTTAACAGTGAGTTTAAGGAGTTATGATGTTTTAGCAACAGTCAATTTTTATTTCAATTTGTGTAATGTATTTTATGAAAAAATATAATAGTCATTGCAGACAAAGGAAATTATTTAAATAAAAGGGTCTATCATGTGCAGGGATTGAAGAAGAATTCATATAGCTGAGCGTAAAATATGATATGTTCTCCAGAAATTTCACCTTTAACCCTATTTTAACCGGGAGGGGGGGGGGGGGAGGTTAGCACAATAGGCATAAACAATTAGCGTGTGTACGTGGCACGCGAGCGAATGAGAGTTTATGTGTGCATGGCAAGTCAACAGAAACTAGATTATGTGAGCGTGGCACGCCAGCGCATGCACAGAACAGAGTTCTTGGCACAATAAAAGTTAACCCCATTTTAACCGGGGGGAGGGGGGTGGGTCAATTTGACCCCCCCTGTAGTTAGTTAGCAACTCCTCCAGAACCGAGGCAGATATTAGAAGAAAAAAATGAAGCCTTGCGCAGCTTTTGGTACTAAATGTGCGAAGACCGGCCCAAGCTTTACAAGGTCACATTACCAATAAGGGTCAAAGGCCATCCAAAAAAAAAATATAGCATTTTATTTAAAATCAAAACATGAAAACCAAGAGCAAACAGTCCGTAGATTGACAACTGTCTTGGGTACAAAATAAAATTTAAATGTAATATACATAATGAAATAGTTAAAATATCAAATAACTAAACTATTATTACTAAATATTTGCGAAAAGGACATATGTAATAAACAATAACAACAATAAGTATACATTACAATTACATCAAAAGAGGGCTCTTGAGATGTGCAATAAACTTAGGGTACGTTTATGCTCAACTTTTTCTGGCCTGAATGGGGCATTTGTTACGCGCTTAGTTCAAAACACGGTGGCGTCGTTTCTCATTTTTGTAGAATCACCGAAAAACGGCGATCGTAATCGCTGATCGTAAACTAAAAAATAGGTGCGTTTTGGATCGGTGATTCTGCAAAAAGACAGTTTCTGGGGAAGCATAATCGCACAATCATTTGTAAACCGTTTAAATGACGTTGTCATAAACATGTTTCCGGTTTATGTGAAAACCTATAATTAGCAGGACCCGTGGAAAATCCATGGGATTGGGGGAGGTAGGTGGGTTGTTAATAGATAATGTGCTAACAAAAATAAATAATTTTTTTAAAAGTTAATTTTAATTATGTAATAATTTAGATGAAATATTTTTAATATATAGGCCTAGTCTTTTTTTTTTTTGTGAGATTATTTGTTTTCCTCGTATTTTCCAAATATTATTTCTCTTGTTTGTGTACTCTAATTATTTTACTTCTTCTTTTTATTTTAACACATATCGCATGCACGTACATGCAGTGGCCGCCTGGCCTGCATAAATGCATGATCCTGCCGGTGCAGTGCCCTACAAATCATATCATTTAGCAAGATGTTGCATCGTCATCTGCTGTGTATCTCCTTCATTATATACAGTGCTCCTGCCTATGCAGTGCCTACAAAGCATATTCGGAAAAGCGCGCCAAAGCTTGACCTACCTACTCGGGGTCAACGTAGCATGCGAACCCAGATATGCCTACAGAGCCTGGAGAAGGGAGCATAAACAGTACACCATGGAACTGCCTTCATCATGAGCGTTTCAAAATGCTCATTCTGGCTTCAAAATTGAGCATAAACGCACCCTAAATCAGGCACAGACCGAGAGTCCATTGAAAAAGAAAATTAAAATGCATAAGACTGGGTTTAAAAAGATCAACAGTGAAAAGAGGGGAAAATGTCAGCTAAAGAAAAATATTTTTAAAATGTAAAATATTGAGATGGTGCAAGTAACATACAATAAAGAAATTCCCGAGAGAGCATAGAAAGAGAAGAGAATAAGATAGAGGGATAGAGAGGGAGAAAATGAGAGAGGGGAAAAGAGAGAGAGAGAAGAAAGGAGATAGGAAGAAAGTGAGTGAAATGTCAATACCATCTGTAGACTCTGTAAAATAACCCAAGTATCCAAACATTGAAACAGTGACATTTCCATAAATGTGTGAGTAATGGATTGGACATGCTATGAAACTATTGAAATACAATCCATTTTTCCCATATAATTGTAAATTTTCCTTGTCTTAATGGTTGTCATATATAATATCATTGTCAAAATAATACATAACATAAAACATGTAAACAATAGAATACAAAAGAAATAAAAAACAAAGGAAAACATCAGAAATTTAAACACGATCCCCAAAATAGTATTTATACTTTATAATACCGCTCATATTTCCTCTGTTATTTTATATGTGTGTGAGTTTTCACTTCATGTTGAAAAGTGAAGTTATATAACAGTGTCATAAGATAAACAAACTTACAAACAATCTAACAACACTGTTTGTTTGGCTCACAGCATAAACATCAAGTTATACTATGTGTTTGCTTGCATACACATTGGTGTGTATCTGATAATATATGAACATTTATGCATGCTCATGTAAATATGTTACCAAATATACCATAATAATCAATGTAAATACCAAAAACTCAAAATTATCGATGTCTGTGATTCATTTTGAGTCAATATGATCCTTTTTATTGTCTTTTTGTTTAATTTAGAAAAATTACCCCACATTAGCGTACTCATTTATATGGGCATGATTTGGATATTTAACATTGGATTGTCAAAAACGAAAACATGAACGCGTTGCCAATACTTCAATGTACCTCCATGCAAAATTTCACATGAATCGTACAATCCGTCTCCAAGATCTTGGGGGGGGGGGCGGTCAAATTGATCGCCCCGGTAAAAATCTGATCTGAAATAGCCCGGTTAAAATAGGGCTAAAGATTTGCCTCAGAAATTGGAGTTTCGTCTTTGACGGAGACTAACTGGATGTGTTTAAGTAAGCATTTTTTTGGGGAATGGGAGTGTTGGGTTGCTACTTTGGCTGTTTTGCAATGTCAGTATAAAGAGGTTACTTGATTACTTGGAAGACTAGTAGTGGATACAAATATTTAAAAAAAAAATTATTATATTTTAAAGTTCAAAGCAATTCATAAGTTTGAAAGTATGTCATGATGGGTTTGGAAGTAATATCAAATTATACTTCAGATGCAAAACTCACTAAACAAGCATGAAGATCTAGATCACAGTGCACTTATTTTAAGCACATTTACATGTACTCGCTCTACATAATATACATTTATGTATAATGTATACTTTCAGTCATGAATGTATTATATAACATTTAGGCAATTTTAAAAATGTGTGTACATAATCAACAAATCAATATCCTTCTTCGTTTATTGCTATTCTCCATGCACAATTACAGCTCTATTTGTTGAAATCAATCATATGACTAATATACATTCTTGAATAATGGGCATTAACCGTGGTTCATGAAGAGGTGTTAATTTTCCACTGTGGATAAGTTTCTCAACAGTAAACCATGAGGTAAAGGACTAGGCTTCAAATTTTTGCTGTACTAAGCAATGTTGTTTGACAAGACATTAATCTTCATTTGCAACATTCAACCTAGGTGTAGTATTAAAGTGGTAACCTCAATATTTTCCTTGGAAGTCAGCACAATATAGTATGTAGTAATAAAATGCACTACAGCTGTAATTGTCAGTCTTCCTGTTGTTTGACACATGCTCCATCAACATTTTTCTGTGCTTACTAGAATTGTTGTTGTCGAGTGGATACGATCACAAGGACTGCGGTTCGAGTCCTGCCACGTCACTAAATTCTTTTGGCAAGACATCAATTTACATTTACCACACTCAACCCAGGTGATGTCAATGGGTACCTGATAGGAATTAATTCCTTGAAATGCTAGAGCGCCGTAATGGCAACCGTGCCAAAGCCAGGGTAATAAACCCCCTCTATTCCTCTGAATAGTTTACTAGATCGATGGCGCATAACAAAGGCTGTAGTATTATATTCCTGTCCTGCACTAATCAAATTCTTAACTTTATCCCTGCACTAAAAAAGTATACCTATCACTAAACCTAACCTCAAACCTAGTTGCGGCCCTCATCCAAATCCTATATATTTGACTAAATAAACACCAGAGCATTTGGCACCTGAGCATAGCCATGCATATACATGTGTATTGGAGCACCCAGTTATGTATGCAGTCATTCAATTAACATATTTACTCAGGTATTAAATGTACTTGTATAAATCATTGTATACATGTAGGTCCAAACTCTCTGGATTCTAGATGTTTGGTGTCCAACATCAGACTCTTTACATCAACTCGTAGATGCATTGTGTTCCATGCCGAACCTGACTGAACTTAAGCTAAGTGGAAAGGATTTCAAAGAAAATTTCTATTCTACACTAAATGCAAAGGCGTCAACCTTACAGGTATATATGTGTTTTTGTACTCTGTATCAAAGCCATAATTAATTCATGTATTTACATGTAACAGTGGTGATGAGTCTAAGGAGTTATGATATTTTAGCACCACTCAATGTTAGTTTAATGTGTGTAATGTTTATTATGAAAAATATAATAGTCTTAGCAGACAAACGAAATTATTAAAAAGAAGGTCTTTCGTGTGCAGTGTATGAAAGAGAATTCATATGGCTTGAGTTGCAAATATGATGTTTTGCAAAATAACTTCACTTCTATTGCCTCAGCAAAAGGTCATTTGGTTTTTTGATCGAGACTAACTGTATGTGTTTAAATAAGCATTGTTTGGGGGAAGGGGAATGTTGTGTTGATACTCAGGCAGTAATACAAGTTCAGTATAAACAGATTACTTAAAGTAGATATTCATTGCTTTTAAAAACTTTATTTTCATTATTGCAAAGTTGAAACTTTGATTCGACAAGGTTATCAAAAATCAATGCTTGGAAACATTCAAAGTAATGATTATTATAAATTACAAAACGCTTAAATACAGCCCTGGCATAGCACCTGAAGAGCTCTCCGAACACTGCTGAGTTGTGTGAGATCACATTATGGACATGATTTGCACAAGCAGACGATGTCCCATGACATCTCACACATTTTCATTGCCTGTGTTTTCATCTTTTGAGTTCTTTCTCTTACTTCACTACCGTCAGGCTAAATGTATCATCTATTGCCTCACTCTAAACCACGCGCATGGTTTTATTTTGATGACAAATGCAGCAATACAAAAATAAAGGAATCTGTCGCTTGTAAACAAAATATGACGCCATTGTATATTCATCTGCACACACCGCTGTATGTTCGGCGTTTCAAGAGGGAACAAATGCCGTCCTTAATATCATTCCGGGGGTTTTTCAATTTGAAAGTCTGGTTTCTTTGATTGTTAATTAACCCCTATCCTGTGTATTTACAAGCAAAAGATTTTAGTTATCAGAATCGGGTCATATCCCCTTTTGAATGGTTTGACATGCCATTACATTTATATACACTAAACTCATTATTATTTGACAAATAATAGCTTTGCAATTATGTTCATTCTTTATTAGATGTCGTCTGCTTGGGCAGTATTGGTCCATATAGTGACGTCATTAAAACATTGTTATTTTTCCGGCAAATCTCTCGTAAATCTCAGCTGCTATGGTTGTATTTGTATTTTTATAAATCACCCGATATGTAGTTGACCTAAAACTTGTACGCTGGCCATCTGTTAGCTTACCAGTTTCTAGTGATATATTAGTCGACATATTTGTGATTTTCTTTAAATTTTTTTTAAAAATAATTCTTATATTGTTAAGTTCAAAGCAAGTCATAAGGTTGGAATTATGTCATGATGGGTTTGGAAGTAATATCAATGTTCACTTCAGATGCAAAACTCACTAAACAAGAATGAAGATCTAGATGACAGTGCACTTTTTTTAAGCACATGTACATGTACTCACTCTACATAATATACATTCATGTATAATGTATACTTTCAGTCATGAATGTATTAGATTAGCATTTAAGCACTGTCAAAATGTGTCTACATAATCATCAAAGAGATAGATCCTTCTTTGTTTATTTTTATTCTCCAAATACAATTACAGCTCTATTTATTAAAATCAGTCATATGACTATTATATATCTTTGAATAATTGGCATCAACCATATGTTTCCTGAATAGGTGTTTATTGTCCAGTGGATAAGTCTCTTGACAATAAACCATAAGGTATAGGCATATGGTTTAAATTCTTGCTGTACTCGGCATGAATGTTGTTTGGCGAGGAACTAATCTATATTTGCCACACTCGACCTAGGTGTAGTAAGTGGATACTTTGTGGGATATTTTCCTTGAATTCAGCACTATATAGTATATGGTAAATAAATGCACTATGCTTGTAATTGTCAGTCTTTCTGCTGTTTTAAAAATGCTCCCTCAACAATTTTCTGTGCTTACTATCATGCACTAACCAAATGTGTAATTTTATCGTTGCACCACAAAAGTATGCCTATCCCTAAACCTAACCTCAAACCTATTTGCAGCCCTTATATATCTAAATCCTATATATTTTACTTATTAAAGCCCAGAGCGTTTGTCACTTGAGCATGTCATACACATTCATATATCAGAGCACCCAGTTATATTTGCAGTCATTCAATTAAAATATGTACTCTGGTATTTAATGTACTTGTATGAATCACTGTTTGTTTACATGTAGGTCCAAACTCTTCAGCTTCTAGATGTTTGGTGTCCAACATCAGCCTCCTCACATCACCTCGCAGATGCTTTGTGTTCCATGCCAAACCTGACTGAACTTACACTAAGTGGAAAGGATTTCAAAGAAAAGTTCTATTCTACACTAAATGCAAAGGCGTCAACCTTGCAGGTATGTATGTGTCTTTGTACTCTGTATCAATGCCATGATGAATTCATGTACACATGTAGCAGTGGAGATGAGTATAGGGAGTAATAATATTCAAGGAACTATCAACATTTTGTCAATGTTGTGTTTTATGTTTTATATAAAAATGTATGATATTCTTAGCAGACAAAGGAACATTATTATGCAGAGGGTCTTTCATGTGTAGTGTATGATAGAGAATTTATATGGCTTGAGTTGAAAATATGATGTTCTGCAAAATAAATTCACTTCGAATGGTATGCCCTAGAAAAGGTAATTTTGTTTTTCATGGAGACTACTCTATGTTTGTAATTAGCCTAATACAGTACTGTGCTAATTTGAGCATCTCCGTGACTATCTCCATTATTCTAATATGCATATTTTTGTTGTTATAGCCTAATTAATTATGCAAAATGCTAATTTTATGCATTTTAAAGAAAACTGTACATATTTATCTCTAGACTTGTGAAGAGTCTTGAAAATGTATTGAATAAATGTTTCCTTCATTTCAAATTCATGACGTTTCATTATTTTGATATTTGAAAATGCAGAGGTTGATTTGCATGAATTATGAATAGGCAAATTACATGATTTTATTTTTTAATTTTGTTGTTGAAAGTAAGTTGAGCACTATGAGCAAAGCCAAAAACAATGATTTCCCCCATTTTCTCACTGTAGAATAATATTTATCCACCGCCCATCTGCATATCACTGCTCATATCCACACAAAGGTTGAACACACAAAACAAAATTGAAATTCGCCATTTTATATTCTAATGTGTTTTATTCTTTTGTTCCAGAATACGTCAAGTCACTTTGAGAAACATTATCATAGGAATTTCTTATCAATTCATATCTTCCATTTATGAAGAAATAAATATAAACATTTATTCACATTTCTGCTTGTACAGTATATGAATATATGCAATTATAGCACTTTTTGGTGACATGCGCATACTAATTGTAATATAACGCCTTACAGGTATATCTAATTTTGACAAAAATGGTATCGAAATATGCGAAGGCTTGAGGAATAAAAGTTTATGCACAACAAATTTGAAATTCCTAGCGGTTGTGGCGCAATCTCCAAAAATGTGAAGAGGGGGGGGGGGGGGGGGGGGGGGGGGGGGGGGGGCCTCCCCAAGTACAGTAAAGGGTTAACATACCTGCCAACCCTTCAGATTTTCTGGATTTTTAGGACCTAAAAATTCGGAATATTCAGATTTTTATTTTAATTTTTTTGCTAAGGCAAAATTTAGCTTGTTTTATCATGTGCAGCGATTTGAGAGATCACGTCTTGCGTACGTTGATCAAGCAGCGAATTTGTATTATCTTTTTTGTACAGATTTACTGCGTATTGCCAGTTAAGCTATGGTCGCAAATCAGAGCGGCGACAGACCGATTTTTAGCCTTGTCGGTTGCCGCTAGAATTTAGTTATCGCCCAACAATGTTTGGAGAAGTCGAGCAAGCTGTAGAGCCCCAGCGATGCCCTCTCGATTTACGGTTGGTCGCCGGTCAATGTTAGGTCAAAAATGGGCAAAATCGGGAGCTAATTCGGGCGGCGTCCCGTCAGCGACCGACCGATGACCTACCGATTCCCGGGCGTTCTCCCACCAGCCACCGGGTGAGTTTAAAGAAATTGCACGGCAGCAGCGTGGTGATCGGTGGAACACCAAAATATGCTCGGTGCCTGGGCGGTTGCCACCTGGGTACCGACCTAATCGGGCGACTGCCCAGGCACCGAGCCTAATTCAGGCGGCGAGTGAAAAGTGAGCAGACGCCGGCAAATTTTATCTCCGCGCTAAACGTTCAGCGGCGACTGAGCGATGCCCTAAAACAAGCGGTGCCCGGGCGGCCACTGCTCGGTGCCCAGGTGAAATTGGCCAAAATCTCGCCGCCCGGCCACAGACCAGGCTACTTTTGGGGGTTGTGACCATAGCTTTACACTATCGCTGCATGTGCGTACGCCTGTTAAGGGTGCAGATTTCTTATTTTTTAAGGCATACCGTGCTAGAAATTCCTAAATTTGTTTTCAGGTATGGGTTAAGCATTTTTTTTTTTTTTTTTTTTGGGGGGGGGAGTAGAGTGTTCTGTTGATACTCATGCAGTAATACAATTTTAGTATAAACAGATTACTATAAGTACTCTAAAGACCAGTAGATACAAATATATTTGTTTGTAATTCTGATATTTTTTAGTTCAAAGCAATTCATATGGTTTAAATTATGTCATGATGGGTCTGGAAGTAGTATCAAAGTATACTTAAGATTAAAAACTCACTAAACAAGAATGATCACAGTGCACTTATTTTAAACACATTCTCTCTACATAATATACATATTTATAATGCATTCTTTTAGTTAATAATGTATCACATAGCATTTAGACAATGTCAAAAATGTGTCTTCATAGTCATCAAAGAGATAGATCCTTCTTTGTTTATTTAAATTTTCCAAGCGCATTTACAGCTCTATTAAAATCAATCATATGACTAATATACCTTCTAAAATAATTGGCATCAACCCTGGTTCATGAAGAGGTGTTTGTGGTCCAGTGGATAAGTCTCTGGAGAGTGAACCACAAGGTTCGAACCCCTGCCATATGTAGCACTGATGTTGTTTGACAATACCTTAATCTACATTTGCCATACTTCACCTAGGAGTAGTAAGTGGGTACCTTGTAGGATATATTTCTTGAATGCATCACTATGAAGTATTGCTGTAATTGTTGTTAAACACATTCAATTCAATTTAGTATTTATTGTCCATTTCTGGATATTTGATTTTCACTGGTGTAACATATACATATTAAAATTTACTAATGAATTACAAAAATGTAGACATTGACAGTAAATAAACAAGGTTTAACATATGATTAAGCACAAATTAACAGAGGATGTAATGTTGTTTTATAAACACTAATTCAGAACAATAGTTAACATAGTAATTAAAGCAGAGCAAGAGGAGGTGTCAGGTGATCAAACGAATTAACAAGTGAGATAAATATACTGAGGAGGTTGGGTATCCATACATGTATTTGCGTCTTAAACCAATTTGGGAATTATTAATTAAATATAATATTAAAGTACAACACTGGGTCTTTGAGACATTCCGTTGTACATGTGGATGGAGTTTGGTATGAATGCTTGCCGAGTTCTCACTCGAGCAGACCTGGGCACACACAAACAAAAACCTGACCTATTGTAATTGTAATTAGTGTGAAGCGGGTGGGTGGGGTTATTCAGGATTCGTTTGACTACTCTGTCTTCATACAGTGTGGATACTGCGTGTAGGCTACTGCCAATTATTCGTTGTGCTACTCTCCTCGTACTGTCTAACTTCTTCTCTTTTTGATACATGCTCCATCAACAATTTTTCTATGCTTACTATTCTTAACTAAACAACATTAACCCTGCACCAAAAAGTAAACCTACCACTTAATATAAGCTCATATATTTGCAGCCATCCTAATCCTGTAGTATATTTGACTTTAAAAAGCCAAGAGCATTTGTCACTCGAGTATGTAGCCATACACATACATGTATACCTGAGCACCAAGTTATATTTGCAGTCATTCAATTAAAACATGTACTCTGGTCATGCTCTTGTATGAATCACTGTTTGTATACATGTAGATCCAAACTGTCGTGCTATCGGATGTTCAGTGTCCAACATCAGCCTCTACACACCACCTTGTAGATGCTTTGTGTTCCATGCCAAACCTGACTGAACTTACACTAAGTGGAAAGGATTTTGAAGAGGAATTTTATTCTACACTGAATGCAAAGGCTTCAACCTTACAGGTATGTATGTGTGTTTGTACTCTGTATCAATGCCATGATGACTTCATGTACGCATGTAGAAGTGAAGATGAGTTTAAGGAGTAATGATATTTCTGGAACAATCAACATATTTTGTCAATGTGTGTAATGTTTTATATGAAAACATATATTCTTTGCAGACAAAGGAACATATGCAGAGGGCCTTTCACTCGCAGTGTATGATACAGAATTCATATGGCTTGAGTTGAAAATATGACGTTCTTCAACATAACTTCATTTCTAAAGTTTGCTACAGAAAAGCTCATTTTGTTTTTGATGGAGACTTACTTTGTGTGTTTAATTAAAGGGCCCCTTCTATTAAAACAGGCTTGAAATTGAAAAAAAGATATGTAGAAATAAAGTTTTTGACTGAGATTTGGAATATAAAAATGATTTTTCTTAGAAATCATCAACAATTCTGGAATCTAGCTTTAAAAATGACGACACAGACTGCTAAACAAAAAGCCCAGTTTCATAGCTGTATTACACAATGTAGGTTATGACATCACTGCATGAGAAAACACTGCAGGTATGTGCCCCTCAGCGCATCTAAAGTATACAGCTAACATTTGTTGTTGAAGAATTCTTTCCTCGGTTATGGAAGAATTTAATCGTAAAACAAAAGGAGAAATGACTGAAGAAGACAATGAGAGTGACGAAGAGGTTGCAAGTGATTTCAATGATCGATCAGACAGTGAACAAAAACTGGTATTATTTCATCAATGAACATATTTCTGACAACTTGCTAACTTCAATGGGTTCTATTCCCCCCCCCCCCCGAACATTCTAGTCTGATGATATGTAGATATAAACACAAATTGATTTCCTCTTTCCAACATTCAATATTTCCCAAAGAAATAAATATTACCAGCGATGACCAAGTCATCCTTCGTGGTATTATATACAAGCAATAATCCTCCGACTCTATCCCAGTCTTTGAATATACAAGTTAACTGTTGGGTTAGAGTCCAGATTAAGAGTTTGTAAATACAACCTCTTCCTGTTTCTGAGAAGGTGAAACGAACTACCCTGGTGTACGAAGTAACCCGGTGCTGCAGTGCATGAACAGCCAAGTCTGTCCAACCTGACCGGTATACGACCGCAACGTGCGTTGACTTGAAGACTTGATATGAGTACGTTGTCTAAGCGTGTCGGCTACGACTAAGAGCACAAGTCCGTTGATGTGTGCATATGGTTATGGATACCAGCCCAACTTGTCCAGTTCAGATGTCAAAACAATGAGTCAAGATGAGGTGAGGGCTGTTGAGGCTTCTACCACGTACGGCCTGTGCTTCCTGGTCCTTGCCTGTTCCTATACAGTATAGGGAAAGTCTGCTATGCCAGTAGCAGCATGCATATAGCATGTGGCTATAACATTCACCTTCGTGGCCAACACCCCTCATTCACTCCAAGATCAGACCAAGTTCAGATAGGTCTGATCCTCTCGAGATCTCCAAAGCAATCTGACTAAACTGCACTAAATTTCCAACCCACTTTGGCTCTCTCAATAGTAACCTCCTTAAAATTCTTCATATTCCTCTAATGCCACAACTGTCCCATCAAAATTCCTTTTCAATTCAATTCAATTCAAATGAACATTTATTTTCTTGCAAACAATACAATTTATAAGTAGGAACATAAATATAATTAAAGAACTTGTATTACAAGGAAGAAGGCGCGAATCCCGAAAAGCATAGCTTGTAGTGGGTACGCCTGAATACATAAATACAATTATACATTATAAATGGGAGAAAGGAAGAAAGGAAGAAATGGATAGGCAAAGAGGAGAGGAGGATAGAGAGCTTGGAGAAAGAGAAAAGAAGAGAGAAAAAGAAGAGGACTGCAACATAGAATCAATCGAGTGTATGGCATGCATAAACAACATAATGGCAAGATATAGGTGAAGAGTGTAGTGTTGTGTTGATACTCATGTAGTAATACAATTTCAGTATAAACAGATCTAATACTAAAGTACTCTAAAGACAAGCAGATACAAAGATTTTTGTTTGTAATTATCATATTTTTAGGTTCAAAGCAATTCATAAGGTTGGAATTATGTCATGATGGGTCTGGAAGTTGTATTAAACTATGCTTCAGTTTCAAAACTCACTAAAGAAGAATAAAAATCAAGATCACAGCTAGTGCACATATTTTAAGCACATTTACTTTTTCTCACTCTACATAATACATATTCATGTATAATGCATATTTTTAGTCATGAATGTATTATATAGCATTCAGGCAATGGCAAAAATGTATCTACATAATCAACAAAGCAATAGATTCTTCTTTGTTTATTATAATTCTTGATGCACAATTACAGCTCTATTTATTATAATCAATCATATAAATCCTAAAATAATGGGCATTAATCATGGTTTAGAAGTGTTATTTATTGTCCAGTGGATACGTCTCTTGACAGTTAACCAAGAGGTATAGGCCTAGGGTTCAAATCCTTGCTTGTACTAAGCACTTTTGTTCTTTGGCAAGTCATTAATCTATATTTGCCACACTCGAACCAGTTAGTGGGTACTTTGTATGATATTTTCCTTGAATTCAGCACTACATAGTATGTAATAATTAAATGCACTATGGTTGTTATTGTCAGTCTTCCAGTTTGACACATGCTCTGTGAAACAGTTTTCTGTGCTTAATATCCTGCACAACACAAATTCTTAACTTTATCCCTACACCTAAAAATTACACCTATCACTAAACTAGCTAACCTCAAACCTGTTTGCAGCCCCTATCCAAATGCCATATATTTTACTAAATAAAGCCCAGAGCATTTGTCACCTGAGCATAGCCATACACATACATATATATCATAGCACCCAGTTATATTTGCAGTCACTCAATTAAAATATGTTCTCTAGTATTAAATGTACTTGTATGAATCACTGTTTGTATACTTGTAGGTCAAAACTCTCAGGCTTCTAGGTGTTAGATGTCCTACATCAGCCTCTTCACATCAACTCGTAGATGCTTTGTGTTCCATGCCAAACCTGGCTGAACTTAGACTAAGTGGAAAGGATTTCAAAGATGAGTTCTATTCTACACTGAATGCAAAGGCATCAACCTTGCAGGTATGTATGTGTGATTGTACTCTATATCCATGCTATAATGAATTCATGTACACATGTAGCCGCAGAGATGAGTTTAAGGTGTTATGATATTTTAGCAACGGTCAATATTTTTTCAATATGTGTAATGTTTCGAAAAGAAAAATATAATAGTCTTAACAGACAAAGGAAAATATTAAAAAGAGGGTTTATCATGTGCAGTGTTTGATACAGAACTGGATGTTGGTAACTACCGCCTGCTTTCTTCATTATCTTCATTTTCTAAATTTTTGGAAATAATCATCTTTATCCGGATGACCTACTTTTTTCAATAAATGTGTGGTATTTTCAATCTTCCAATGAGGTTTTCTAGAAAAGCACAGCACCGTTCATGATTTAACGTTTTTTGCTAAGAAGGTTTCCCACACAATTGATACATCATCACACACTGTAGGTATATTCCTGTACTTCTTTAAGGCCTTTGACACGATCAGTCACAAAATTTTACTTTACAAACTATCTCACTATGTTGTGTGGGAAAGGCCTTGGAGTGGTTCAGGAGTTACCTCTCTAACAGACAGCATTATGTATACTTAAACACGTATGCATCTGAAATATGCAATATTAGATGTGGTATCCCACAAGGTAGCCTGCTAATGGGGCTTTCACATATACACTCCGGGGCCCGTACGGCGAGTAAAAACAGACATTTTGGGAATTTATCGGCCGCTTGCCGTAAAGTTCCTACGGGCGCCGGGACAGTTTTTTAAGCCGTACGGGCGCCGTGGGGCTGAGTTGGCTGCTCCCAATTCTCCCAGCGTTTTTATCTGACCGTTAGGCTGCAGAAAGCCCGTAAAGGGCCAATAGGGCACCTTACGGGTCCCATGCGGGCTCCGGACGGTGCCCAGACAGGCCCCTCACGATTTTGGGGGTCAATTCTCATGAAAAATCTTTACGGGCGCCTTGCGGAGCTCAAGGGTTCCGTACGTGTACCCTACAGCGCCCTTAGGGGCCCCTCAAGAGCCCCGGGTGTTATGCACAACAACAGGCGTCTGCCGTCCGGGGGCCATTTAAAATGAATATTGCCCGTGCGGGTCCCTCACGGCGGCATCTCGAAATGTACAACGCAGTTTTAAATACAGGAGGTGCGGATACCAGAGGACATATACAGAGTGAGACAGAAAAAATGTCCCACTTTTTAAAAGTTGTATTGTTTGAAGTATGAATAATCATGAGTTTCATGATATGTCTTGATAGAGGTATCCTCCCAGTATATTTAGGTACCATTTTCATTTGATTCTCTGCATGCATGACCGAACATCAGACAATCTTTACAAGACTACCAGATCTCACTTGCTCCAAGTTGCTAGGTGAGGAATAAAATAATGTTTTGAACAAAGACAGCCAGTTATCCAATTAGCCAGACAGACAAAAACACACAAACACACGCACACACACGCACGCACACACACACACACACGCACACACAAGCACACAAGCACAGGCACACGCACACAAATGAGCATTCTATTCCCGACAAGGCCCGCCCAAACTGTTACTTTTTGTCGGGAATCCTTCTTATCGTACGAAAAGTTGAGTGGCCGCTGTCCTCTTGGTGCGTTTTGGCGGATGTTGTGCTTTATGATGATGATGATGATGAAGATTAAGATGATGACAATGATGATGATGGCATGATGGTGGTAGTGAATGTGTACAAAAGGGAAAGATTTTTAGGATTATGCCACTTAAACATTCAGCGATCTTGATAAAAATCAATGCTCAATCAGAAAAGAGGTAATTATGAAACAATTTGTCACCGTGTGTGTTGTGTGTGCGTGTGTGTGTGTGCGTGTGCGCGTGTCTGACTCTCTTTGTTTAATGCACTGTTTCATTCCTCACCCAGTAACTTGGCGCAAGTGAGATCTGGCAGTCTTGTAAAGATTGTCTGATATTTAGTGATGCATTCAGAGATTCAAATGAAAATGGTCGCATTCAATCACGGCGTGTGACGGTTTATGGCCCGGCGCGCTACAGCACGTTAAATTCTACTATGGTCTGACACGGCGCCATGTCTAAAAGAGAGTTTATAAAAGCCGGGCCCGGCAAGAGAGCTTCATTCAAGTCTGAGCAATCGATGACACGTTACCGCATCTACAATACAAAGAGAAAAGACCAAGCTTTCAAAAAAGGCCAAGCTAAGCCACCGGAGAAGCCAAGACGTACGAAGCCCCCACCCCCCCCCCCACCCCCAGGTCCTGCACCACCACCACCAGTAGAGGTGCAGGAGCAGCCTGAAGATCCTCGCCGTTTACGGGCGCCAAATCAAGAGGAGCATGCTGCTTCTGCTGACCCTGTCCCTGAACTGGAACCTGAACCTGAGGCTGATGAGGCTGAAGAGATACACCTGCTAGGAGGAGCGCAGAGCGGAACTGTGTGTCTTTTCTCTCGATGGCTGGTGTTACTCTTCCCATGATCTCGTCGAAGAGATCTGGAGGTTGGGAGCTCTCTAGTGAGAAATGATGAGTAGTGGCCCAACTGCTGCCTTCTGTCTTCCGATTAAACAAATTGCGCACACCCACACGTATCCTCATCCACCTTCTTCCTGCCTGCTTCACTCTGGCCTTCTTGCTGACACCAAGACTGGATGTAGGCCCCCAGCAAACATGCAAACAATAAATCTTCTTCATCTTGGGCATTTATAATGTGGTCTCGTCGAAATCTCAGGATACAATGATTGCTGTTGCTTGGGAGGCTCCAGTCCTGCCCTACTTCCATGTTTCATTCGTAGAAAGCCTTGACAGAACATGAAAAACGTGCCAGAACTTGACGGCCAAACCGTAATGCGTCTTTATTTTTTTAAATCTGTCATATGGCTTATATACATTCTAAAATAATTGGTATCAACCATGGTTCGTGTAGAGGTATTTGTGGTCCGGTGGATAAGTCTCTGGACAGTGAACCATGAGGTTTGAATCCCTGCCATACGTAGCACTGATGTTGTTTGGCAAAACATTAATTTACATTTGCCATGTAAGTAGGTACCTTGTAGGCAGCGCTCAAAATACACGGGGGCGGTGGGCGATTCGCCCCCGTGAGCTACATAATCGCCCCTGTCAGGTTGCTCACGGGGGCGATTGCAAAATTAAAAATCGCCCCCGTGGAATTATAAAATAAAGATTATCTTTTCTGTTATAACTTTAACACAATATTGAGTTTCAATTTTCAAACCTTAAACCAATGAAATGGAACTTAATTAGCGTGCAAGATTTCTCGTTTTATGAGTAGGCCTATTATTACCTATTCAGCTCGCAGTGCAGTGCCGCCGTCAGCAGTGGTTCATATTGCTCCGTTTAGTCTCATTTCACAACCCCCCCTATCGTCAGAGCATGGTCACAGTCAGCAGCCTAACATGTTAGCCTATGGACGTTTTTTTTTTAAATCGTTAAAAATTCATTTTTTGTTTAAACGAAAAGCACATCCACATCACGTCAAACTCCCCTAATTGCCACCAAGTATTTCATATAATTATATAGTTTGGTAGTTTCTTTTACTCACTCATGAATTATTAAATATCATTGATGGTTTAAAGAAATGTAAAAGAAATTTTAGTTGATATTTATTAACAGAGTAATTTATATTTAGCAAAGCAATCTCACATACAAAATTACTATCAAGTGTCGTCTGCTACGCCGATTGCCGCCTGCTTCGTTAAAGGCACATATTTGTCGTTTGGACTGTAAGGTATACCAGGGAGATTTGTATTTTCCTGCAGTACAACGTATAGCAGGAAAATGTTGTATATGCGGTTCCTTTAAATGATTACGTAACGGAAGTGGCGAGGCGGTATGGTTTGAATAACTTAGGCAGGTGAAAGTTATTGTATTAGGAAAGGAATGTTCAGAAAGGCATAGAGAGGGAAGTGGGCGTGGTAGCCATTCTAGCTTTGCACCTACATCAGTACAAGAATACACCCGACGGCGCGGTGGCCTGAAGGCTACTTATAGCGCGCGAACACATCACACCCAATGGCATACACCCGGTACCCTGCAACACAGTGGAACATTCTAAGAAATTAAAAAATTATCTACAAAATGGACCTCTTGAATCATCTGAGAGGTAACTTACCCTATTCTGATGACTACAATGAATGTCAAGATAACAATGGCTGCTTTTCCATCCAAAAATAAAACTAGTTTGCAATTAGAAATAGTCAATTTCTCGATAATTTCACAAAATATATTTGCCGCCGCATTCAATATGAGGTCATTGACAGCTGATTGGCTAGTTTGGTAGTGACGTCGAACGAGCTATGTTTGTGCTGCAGTGATCGAGCGAGCGAAAATGAGACAATCGGAGCAATATGATAGGCCTACTGCGCCGTTAGTAACGGTACGTATGGACGCTGCCGCGCCATGTCTGCTGGAGCTGGAGGCGATCGCGCAAGGGCAGAAACATGGTCATGGAGAAGTTTTTCGTTGTGAAAGCGTAAACCCGCCGAAATCTGATGATTTCAAATGACCAGCAAATAATGAACCTCGACCAGTAAATCAATATTAGGGACTTTTAGATTTGCACGATGAGAACGTGGACTGCAACGTGTGACCTCCTTTTAAGGCACTGCCAGTGCTTAAAAGGACGTCACATGTGACTGCCAGTGCCTTAAAAGGACGTAACACGTCCACGTCCACGCAAATATAAAAGTCCCTATTGAGAAGAAGAGGAAGACCAAGATGTCGTGGAATGATATGGTAACATGGGCAGATCTACGAGGGGGGTTTAACCCCCTCCCCCCCCCCCCCCCGGCCCCCTTGGGCTGCCAAGTGAAAATGTGATATTAAAGCGGGGGGGGGGGGGGGTGCTGGAGAGGAGGACTACTAATCTATTTTATTTTTTTCAGGGGGGGGGGGGGAAGTGAAGCGCCGTTTTAGCATGGCTTTCTTTTTAACTCTTGCTTTCACCTATCTCAGATAACCCTAAGTTTTTGGTTGCTGCTTTATATGTAGTTGATAATGCATGATTAAAATAAAGAGAGAGAGAGAGAGAGAGAGAACCACCATCATTTTGCAATGGTTCAGGGTTTGTGTAATGTACATTTGAAACCATTTCTTAGCGTCTCAACCCTAAAAAAATAGCAAAACTATTTTTGAGGAAAAGCATTATACTGAATTAAATAAGGAATAATAGCTTTATATTGGATCATACTAATACTGATACGGGCTAAAGACAATGTGGTTTTTGTATAGAGGTATTCCAAAATGACATTCTGATAATCAACATTTGTTCTGGTATCATATGTATATACGCATAATACAACTGATCTTTATGATTTCTTAACGTGACATAGCTTCTTCTCCCCCTGCAAAAAAGAAGAAAACAAGGTTATTTGTTTGTTTGTTTGCTTTTATTTCTGCGTTCAAAATAATACAATACATAATATAAAATGTGTTTACAAAGATAATATACAAAACAATTCATAAGATAAACAATATAGTCATGATACATAATGAATACAAAATAAGGAAGTGAGCTTAATTTTTTTTTGTATAGATATATATCCATATATACGCATATATACCCACATATACATATATATATATATACATATACACAGCACATGCATACATACATACACATACACATATACACCTATAGATACTCTCACATATAATATAATATAATATAACACATATAATATAATATATAATCCAATTAATGAACGCAGGAGACCGCCATCGTGAGCGGTAAGGCTTGAAATTGATGGCGGCCTCATAAAAAGATTCGTGACTGAAATTGATATTTACTGGTCAAGTGGGTGCATTGCAGGTGCAGGTGCTGGTGCTGTATGTAGCAGTTGAGTAAAATGAGGATATTGAATGACGAATGTGAATATTTATGTGAATATATTAATTTGGAGTATGGGATTCATACGATTGAATGATAGTTTTTTTTAGAGTGGCTTTCAAGGAGTATATGGTCGAACAAGATTTAATATTGTCTGAAAGATTATTCCAGATGTCTGGACCATGATGACGAATTGATTTAGAGGCAATTAACAGTCTTGGGTTTGTGAGATGAAAGTTTCCGGATATGCGAGTTGGGTAGGTATGGACAGAGCTATTGAACTTAAACATGTCATCAAAAGACGAAGGGAGCAGATTATTAATATACTTAAACATAATGATAGCTATTTGAATAGTATATAAGTCGGCAATTTTTAGTGCTTTTTGTTTAAAAAATAAAGGATCGGTGTGGGCCAAGTAATGCGATCCTGTACAAATGCGAATTGCTCTCTTTTGTAGTTTAAAAATAGGAGACAGCTTTGTAGAACCACAACTAGCCCAAACAACGTTACAGTAGGTTATATATGGGAGTACTAACGAATTATACAATAAAAATAAAGTTTTATGAGGTAAAATAAATCTTAACTTGGAAATTATTCCAATACTTTTTGAGATACTTATTATGATATGGTGCAGATGTTCATTCCAAGATAAAGTTTGATCTATGATAACACCTAAAAATCTAGAGTGAGTTTTCTGCTCTAATGGCATGCCGTCAATCTGTAAGTGAATTGGAGTATCAGTAATATGAGAATGGTGTTTAAAATAGATGAAGTGGGTCTTTTTTGTGTTCAAAGATAGTTTGTTAGCTTTAAACCATTGTGATACTTTGTTTATTTCATGATTTAATATGTTGTTTAAGGAAGTGAGATTTTTATGAGAAAAAAAGATATTTGTGTCGTCGGCGAATAATACAAAAGATAAAATGGAGGATGTATTAATAATGTCATTGACATATAGCAGAAATAACAGTGGGCCTAGAATGGAGCCTTGAGGGACACCACATTGAACTAAAAGTGAATCAGAGTCATAACCATTAAATGTGACATATTGTCTTCGATTTCTTAAATAATCTTTAAACCAAAGGAGTGATTGACCTCGTATACCATAATAATTAAGTTTTGAAAGTAAAATATCGTGATTAAGTGTATCGAATGCCTTACTGAGGTCACAAAATATACCAATGACATGTTCTTTGTTAGCTATGGCGTTTGTAATTTTATCATAAATTTGGATTAAAGCCAGGTTTGTTGAGTAATTTTTTCTGAAGCCATATTGATTAGAAGTTAGCAAATTGTGTTTGTTGATAAATTCATAGAGTCTATTATATACTATTTTTTCAAAAATTTTGGATATACTTGGGAGTAGAGATATGGGGCGATAATTCGTAATTTCATGAGGATTGTCTTTTTTGAAAATTGGATTGATTTTGGCGATTTTGAATAAGTCCGGAAAAACACCTTGTGATAATGATTTATTGAAAATGTGACTAAGAGGGTTAGCAAGTGGGTGGATTATTTCTTTTAAAAGAGACACACTAATTCTATCATGCCCGTGAGATTTGGAGTTGTTAAGAGAACGTGTAATATTGATAATTTCGGTGGGGTTCGTAGGGCTCAAGAACAGAGAATGTGGATTAGGTTGGGGGAGATAATCCGTGAAATGCGCATTTCGGCTATTAATCTTGCTTGCAAGTTCGGGTCCGATGTTTGTAAAAAATGAATTAAATGAGTTTGCATGAAGGGAAGAGTCAACTTTAGAACCATTTAAAGTCATATCATCAGTAGGTGGGGGATTTGCGTTAGTTCCCATTACCTCTTTGATGACTTTCCATGTTGCATTAGTATTTGAACTGACGTCCTTTATTCTATTAGCATAATACATTTTACGTGATATACAAATTAATTTTGTCAACTTGTTGCGATATAACTTGTATGTTTTTGAATTGGCTTCAGTAGGATTGTGTAAATGTGATTTGTAAAGGCGATTACGTGCCTGTATTGATTTCAAAAAACCCTTTGTTATCCAAGGATGTTTGGGGATTTTTCTATTATTTTTTGCTTTACCTATGGGAATATTTTTTTCATAATAATGTTGTAATTTATTATTCAAGAGATTATATGATATGTTCGCGTCAGCTTCATTGTATACATCCTCCCACCCCTCAATTAATAAGTCGTGCTTCATTAATTCAATATTACGTTTAGATTCTTTTCGATATGTACGTTGGTTTAATGATTTGGGGAATGGTAGTTTTAATTCACAAGTTAAAAATATTGGTAAGTGGTCTGAAACTTCAGAGCATAGAATTCCTCCTATCATTTTGTTATTCATGTTGTTATGTACGTTGGAAAAAATGTTGTCAATTTGAGTTGATGAATATGGGTTAATTCTGGTGGATTTATTGATGAATGAATGGAAGCCGAATGAGTACATAAGTTTCATAAAATTGTTTCGAGTTATTATTGACGACTGAGGGTAAGAAATTGATATTAAAATCTCCAAGAATAAAAGTATGCTTATTTTCATTACCTATTATATAGAGATATTGCTCAAGTTCCTTATAAAATAAATCAAGATTAGAGCCTGGCGGTCTATAAATCAAACCTATGATGATATTCTTAAATCCTGTGTTTTCAATTTCAATGAATAAAGTCTCTGCATGTAACAGTTTCACATCGGAACGGATCTTAAATTTCAGTTTTTCAGCAATGTAGAAGGCCACGCCTCCGCCTCTTTTTCCTTTGCGATCTGCCCTTATCAACTTATAATTTGGTAAATTAAACAAATCTGGGGAATTTTCATGTAGCCATGTCTCGCTAATACCAATAACAGAGAATTTGAAATTGTTTAACGTGTGTAAGAGATTTTCAAAATATTCGAAGTTTCTATTCAGACTTCTTAAATTTGCATGTAAAAGGGAAATATCATTTGGATTACTATCAAAAATGTTATTGAATTCTTGAGGTGTGTAGTATTTGCTATTGTATGAATTTTCTATGTAATTATCAGGAATAAAAGAGAGTGACTCCATCAGAAACGATAAAATGTAAAGTACCAGATATTATGTAAGGGATCAACTGCAAGCGTGCTTGTGGTGTAGGTGCGTTTGCAAGTGACTGAACGTGTGTTCGTGTGTGTCAGTGGTGCTGATGTGCAGTCAATATCAATATAAAGTTCATCTATAAAAATAATAAGACACATCTTGGTCAGCATAAGAAAATCACTGGAAGCAGTAGAGCAGAGCTCAACCACCTAAGAACATGTATATAATAGTTGAAATCATTTACACATAAAAGAATAATAAATAAGCGGTCACATAAGGAGCAAACCCAGGAATATACTTTTTTTAATCATAAAGTGCAACGAAGCCATACGTTAAATAAGCTCAGGGGTGTGAACAATGTAAGAATATTGTTCATATAAATGTGATAAAGAAGCATGAGTGGATCAGGATCCACTCAGTGTATCCACTGAGTGTATCGGCCTTCAAAATTTAGATAAAATAAAATGAAAAATATGTATGTTTGTTTTTTGTTTGTTTTTTTGTTTGTTTTTTATTTTTTATTTTCCTATCTTCTGTATAATAGTTACTGTCATAACCAAAAATAGTATTCCTCTTGTAAACTTAAAGGTTAGCAAGGAGTGCAAGATATTAAAAATTTGAGATTAAAGTAAGTACATAGCTACTGAGTGGTTACATACATTTCACATTGTATTGATCAGATTCAAAATTAATGATCGCCTTATACACCAGGTGTAGTAAAGTAATTCCACGTTCGTGTTGCCTAACATTTCAGAAAAATAGAGGTACAATAACAATTAATCTTGCGTAGCCACACCCCCTATGATCAGAAACGTGGATGCATATATGTTAGTATATACATGCGTGTAAACAAGACTGATATGAAAAATACAGAAGTCTGTTACAAAACTCTATCAATCAGCATCGAAATACACGCCCAGTCGGGCGCTTCAGCAGAGTATCAGGATAAAATTATGATAAACAAGAGTGGAGTAGACACACCCCTCTGATTAGAGAGTACATGATATATGCAGTGACGAAAGTTTGACAAGGGGTGAATGGTGAGGTAACTGTGAGGCCACAACAAACATTATTAGGATACCTGTACGTGCCAAGTCGGGCATTAGGAATTACAATTCAAGTAAATCGTATAAAATAGTTGAGATTGTGAACAATACAAAAGGGTAGATTGGGTCAGTCTTCTGCATTAAAGGCCTATAGTGCATGAGTTGCAGAGATAATTGAAAGGGGGGGAAAACGCAGAATATAGAATGCGATCCGCATTGTAGTATGCACATTCAATAAATCAGTGTAATTTATTCTGTACGTTGTGGTATCACGGATCTACTACTCTGAATCAACACTTGTTTGCCCTCTCGAGTATGTCAACTGAGTATCATAACAAAAAGGGATTGATCATGCGTGTACAGCCACATCCTCTCTGATCAGGCACTTGGATGCATGCTTGTTTTCATTGTAGGGACTGATTGGCCAAATAATGTATACAGCTGTTAAAATTTACAATCCCAACAATATGCTTACAGTTCTTTGGTCAAGAAATGCGGCAAATTAGTCTTCAAGTTGAATATCTACACACATTGAAAAGCATCAAGCAGTCAAGAATGTGGATTGTATTTTTATTTTTTTCCTAAAGATAAAGAATACTGTGTAGGATGCTTTTCACAAAATTAGAAGTTAAAGTTATGTTCAACCCGACATTTCACGGGTGTAAACCATCGGGGATTTGTATGGGTGTAACGGTCTCTAAAAATTAACATAAAGAAGCGAGAATACTAATTGTTTCTTTCTGTAGCTTTCTTAATTTGTGCAGAGTAATCATCATTTCGTATTCCTTAAAAGGTTTGTGATTTATTTAATATAGAAAATTAAGTACAACACTAGCAGATGGTTAAATACATTTCACATTGTATAAATCAGTTTCAAATGGTAGACTCATGCCCAGGGTATCGTGAATCAATCACTTCATGCCTGCATTGGCGAACATTTCAGGTAAAGTGCGAGTCATGTATGGAATAGCCACGCCCTCCCTGATCAGACAAGTGGATACACATGTGCGAGTTTGGTACACATGAATGTAGGGCTGATTTGGAGATATCAAACAGCATTGAAATACCCGACTCGTCGGGCGTTTTGGTAGAGTACCCGAATAGGTGTATGTTAGTCATGCATGAAATAGCCACGCCTTGTCTGATCAGACAGCGCATGTACCTGGTGTATGCATGCACACGAGTTGTAATTAACATATTTAACAGGCTAATGTAATTGGGAATGCACATTGAGATCAACCCATACCTGTCTAGTAGGGGTCCATGGATGGAGATTGATCATGCATGTATAGCCACACCCCCTCAGACAAGACATTAGGGCGCGTGCGTGTTTTCAATCATGGAGCTCGTTTTTAGCTCCATGCTCGTACCAAATAGTACTGAAGCACAGATAGGTGTATTGTTCAATAATGGAATAGCCACGCCCCCTCCAATCATACAGTTCATATGTACATGAGGCGTTCAGGCACAGGCACGCGCACGCGAGGGGCGAATTGTAGTGTTAATGTGAGGCCATGCATGAACAACCGAATTAACCACAACTATTCATTGTTTGGACGAACAAATTGGATTACATTTCAAGCGAATCGTTTATAATAGTTGAGATGGCTAACAATAAAAAAGGTGCTAATCACACCCTCATTCATTTCTCAGTCAAACAAATTGGATTACATTTCAAAACGAATCGTTTAAAATAGTTGAGATGGTGAACATAAAAAAAAAAAAAATGCTAATCACACCCTCATTCATTGCTTAGTCAAACAAATTGGATTACATTTCAAACGAAACGATTAAAATAGTTGAGATTGTGAACAATGAAGGTGCACTGATTACCATAAGAATACTACCAATCTTCAGTTTTTAAGGTTTGAAAAGAGACTAGAGGTAATTGAACGATAAAAATGACAAAATAGTAGATAAAGTGGTTACCAATTCAGTGAATATATTCAGCATTATGCAAATGATTTTTCAAAAAAGATACATGTACTAAACAGGGAGCAACTTGCTTCTCCTTGTATGTAGTCATGGCATTAAACACGTGATATTATTAAGATTTGATATATCCAAAATATTGATAAATTAGTATCAGGTGTTGCCTAACAGAAATAATTCACTGTACACATTACATTAATACTGATTCATTTTTGTTAATTATTTTATCTATTTATTCTTGTTTTTCCTCTTTTTTTTCCTTTTTTTTTTTCCTTTTTTCTTTTGCCATTATTTTGCCCCAAAATGTGTTTCTTATAGAAAATATTGATACTTGGTATCTGAAGACTTCAAACGCAAGCAAAATTTAGTCAATGCCTCTGGCTTTGGTTGGAATAAAAGTAATCAAATTGAAAGAGCAATTTGAGAGTAATTTGAAAGTTAAGCAGATACGTTTATGAAGATTTTTACCATCATAATCATAGAGATCAGGGTGACGTTCACTAAAGCACGTTCAAAATATGGTAATCATATTTGATATTCAAAACACGGCAAAGAAATTTAGACGGCATTCAGTAATTAACAAATAACGAATTCTGATAAGGGAAAGGTGATAAAGTTTCGTTCAGTTGGGAAAAACTGTTGAATCGTAAGATCTCGTTGCATTAGGAAGGTGGGGAAGGAGAAAGAGAGAAAGTTTAGGTTATATCGATCACCTGGTATAACGTTGATTTTGCTCATTCTCTGTAGGGATTCCATGTGGTAGTACCTTTCTCCTTCCATTGGAGGACGATTTTGGCACCTTGCAACTTTATTCTCGTAGATTGATTTTTCTCCTTTCGCAGCGTGTAACCAATTTCAGCAAGATGGCCGCGATGAGCCTTCAGGGTGGGAGGGAGGTCCGTCCTGACCGTTATGCGAGGGGGAGGCGGTGGTGCATGTCGCATTTCCGCTGCGTTTCCTAGTTGCTGCGATGTTTCCTTCGGGCGTCTTTGGTTCTCAAAAGAAGAAAGAATGAGATCTCTGTCTGGCATCTTGACGAATTTAGCGATTATCGGAGCGGGTCGGGAACGGGCTGGGGCGCCGGCGTCTGGGGTCCTAGGTTGGTTGCGATAGGGTAATCTGTGGGGGTTGATCATTTGGATCTGTTTGGCGGTTTCCTCATCTATTCCAAGATGGATGAAAACTTTACAAAGCGTGCGATAGATGTCCTCGTTTGGTTCGCTTTCAACCCCGTAGAATAGTAGATTTGGCTTTCTGTTGTAGATTTCCATCAGAAGCAGTTTTTCTTTTAGATTAGATATCTCCTCTTGAAGGGGCGCGATGCTAGCTGGTATGGAATTTTCTACTTCAGATATTTTGGCAGAGTTAAACTCCACTGAAGATTCCACATCTGTTAGGCGACGATGAAATGATTGTAGCTCGGTGTTGATATTATCAAGTTTAGATATTATTTTATCTGAAAAGTCTGCAATGTCTCGTTGTAAAACCGCATTAGAGGGATCCGGGGTGGTAGGCGAACAAACTTTGTCAGTCGAGGTAGGCGAACGAACTTTGTCAGTCGGGGGAGCCGATGAGGCCGGCTGCTTACTTGCAGTTTGTCGGGTAGTGGGCCTCGGGCCATGGGATGCCATAATTTGCGTTGTGTAACGTGTAGTCTTAATGGGTGGCAGGAGCTCCGCTCAAACCGTCCGTTCAGCTCGAAGTCATAATCTTAATTTACAAATCTCAGCCATGCAAATCTGCCACTGTGTTGTAAGATCACTTTCAGATTCGGAGAAGTGTATTCTTTGATGAGTATTTTACATTGAATGGAACGTCTCAACTCAGTAAGCATGGCTGAGATTTGTAAAAGTTGTTTTTACAAAGAAGATTCGGGTGAATAGCAGTGCTTATTCAAACAAATAATCGCATCAATTTGAATCACAATCATTATTTGTCGCTTAATCCCTTTTAATGACCTTGTTTTCTTTCTCGTTTGCAATGGGAGAAGAAGATATGTCACGTTAAAGACATCATAAAGATCAGTGTTGTATGAGTATATATTATATACACAGGCCCCGCGGAACGTTTATCAAAGTGGGGGGCTAAAGTATTTACGATCAGGTAGAGGGTAGCGAGCGTAAATTGGTGTGTGTGTGGGGGGGGGGGGGGTTCAGGGGTCTTAGGCATATAATTACGGTCAGAGAAGCACAAATATTTTGATGCCGCATCTGTGTAACTGGCAGGCCAGGGGGGGGGGGGGGGGGGTGGGCTTTTTTCTTCTTTTTTTCTAATGTAAAATTTACGTTACTATCCTATTTTGTTACCGGTTTGGGAGGCTAAGGGGGGGGGGGGCGGGCCGGTAGAATCGGCCCGTGGATCCGCGGCTGTCCAAAATAGCACACACACAAAATCGCCTCGCCGCTACGCGGCTCAGTAAAGAAAGAATGTAAAGGTTGCTCCGAATAATGAGGAGGAAATAATGTGCAGAACGGGAAAAAATCGAGAGAATGTCATCAGGGGATGAAAGTCAGTAGCAGCTATGTAGCTTGTAAATTTGTAAGAGGGAAAATGCTGATTAAAATGATGATGATGAAATAGCAAATAATTGAGGAGTATCATAGGTACCAATTCAATGGATATTTGTATAAAAAAGAGCCCCCGTGAGTACTAAAAGAGCCCCCGTGAGAAGGCTCACGGGGCTCTTTTTTTTGGGGGGGGGGAAGAGCCCCCGTGGACAAAAAATTAATTTGAGCCCTGCTTGTAGGATATATTCCTTCAATGCATCACTTTAAAGTATATAGTAAGTAAATGCACTGCTGCTGTAATTGTTGGTCCTCTTGTTGTTTAACACATGCTCCATCAACAATATTTCTGTGCTTACTATTCTTTACTAAACAAATTCTTAACCATAACCCTGCACCAAACAGTAAACATATCACTAAATATAAGTTCAAACTTATTTGCAGTCCTTATCCTGGGGGGGACGTAACCCCCCCCCCCCCCCCGTGGCTACGTGCCTGCTTATCCTAATCCTGTAGTATATTTGACAATATAAAGCCCAGAGCATTTGTCACCTGAGCATAGCCATACACATACATGTATATCGGAGCACCCAAATATATTTGCAGTCGTATAATTGAAACATATATATGTAATCTGTTCATGTACTTGTAATAATCACGGCTGGTATATCACATGTAGGTCCAGACTGTCTGCCTATGGGCTGTTCAGTGTCCAACATCAGCCTCTTCACTTCACCTCGTAGATGCTTTGTGTTCCATGCCAAACCTGATTGAACTTAGACTAAGTGGAAAGGAGTTCAAAGAGGAGTTCTATTCTACACTGAATGCAAAGGCTTCAATCGTACAGGTATGTATGTGTGTTTGTACTCTGTGTCCATGCCATGGTGAATTCATGTACACACCTAGCAGTGGAGATGAGTTTAAGGAGTTATGATACTTTAGGTACAATCAACATATTTTGTCAATGTGTGTAATATGTTATATAAATATGTACAAAATTCTTAGCAGACAAAGGGACATTGTTATGCAGAGGGTCTTTCATGTGCTGTGTATGATAACAAAATTCATATGGCTTGACGGAATTGAAATTTTGATGTTCTGCAAAATAACTTCACTTCTAAATGTTTGCCACAGAAAATGTAATTTTGTTTTTGATGGAGACTTTAACTTGATGTGTTTAATTATTATTTTTTGGTTGCGAGGGGGGGGGGGGGAGGAGAGTGTTTTGTTAATACTCATGCATTAATACAATTTTAGTATAAACAGATTACTAAAGTACTCTTAAGACAAGTAGATACAAATACTTTTTTAGCATTTTTTATATTTTTCATTTCAAAGCAATTCATAAGGTTGCAATTATGTCATGATGGGTTTGAAAGCAGTATCAAAGTATTCTTCAGATTCAAAACTTACTAAACAAGAATGGAGAGTACGGAAGCTATGACATCAACAAAATATTTTTTTAGAATTTCTCAATTTTTTCTTCATTTTCCAAAAGAGAATAAAAAACAATGTCCGAATGATGAAAACAAATTGAATATGTTAAATATTGGCTGAGATATGACCATTTGAATAAACATATGTCCTATGCGAACTCAGTGTTATAGTGCTCTGGTTCCTCATGTTATGAACTAGAGCTCTATAACACTGAGTTCCCTTAGGACATCTATCTCAGACAATACTTAATATGTTCAATTGGTTTTCGACATTCGGACATTATTTTTTATGCTCTTTTGGAAAATGATGAAAAGAATTGAGACATTTTAAAAATTGATTTGTGATGACGTCAAACTTCACCTCTCTATACATGTACACTTGAACAACAAGTTATGTTTGCAGTCAATCAATTAAAACATGTACTCTGTTCATGAGCTTGTATGAATCACTGTTTTTATACATGAAGGCTCAAACTCTCCAGCTTCTAGATGTATGGTGTCCAACATCAGCCTCTTCACATCACCTTGTAGATGCTTTTTGTTCCATGCCAAACCTGACTGAACTGATACTAAGTGGAAAGGATTTCAAAGAGGAGTTCTATTCTACACTGAATGCTAAGGCATCAACCTCACAGGTATGAATGTGTGTTTGTACTCTATTTCCATGCCATGGTGAATTTATTAACACATGTAGCAGTGGAGATGAGTTTGTAGGGGTTGTAATCTCAAACTACATGTTAATATCAGTTTGTAGGCCATTTAAAACATCTGAAAAATATAACACATCATACAATTGATGAAAGGGAGGAATTAACTCTTCAGAATTCTTTGTCTTTCGCGACTCTGAGAATTTTCAGAACGTTGCCATTGTGTTTGTGCACGGCCTATTCTGTGCAGTATTGCATCCCTAGCGTTTCCCTGCTGTAAGCTGTAAAATGATCACTGCAGATCGTGTCGTTTTTTCTGTCTAACTTGTTATGTTTGTCCAGAAATTTGTTCATTTTCAGAGCTGCTACCTATAGCTTGAATATTGAATTGTGTTCTGGAAACCAATGAAACCATTTCCTCTTGTTTTTCAAGTAACAATTACTACAACCAAACACTTGGCAGTACACAATGTTTGACGTGTAGTGCATATAAAGCGCGTGCTGCACGCTACAACAGTTTTCCTTGCGATATGTCACAACCCAGAAGTTTTGAAGGAGAATTTTGACAAAATGGCAGCTTCCTTACGGAGCAGAGGACGTCTTAAACATGGCGAGTAAGGGTCTCTCAATTGTACTTGAAAGACAATATTATTTGGCCTACAGCAATGCTTTTTATATCAAATGAAACATTGTTTTACTCTCTATATCATGATATTGCTTCATAGTCGAGAGGTGAATTTCCCTTCAACTCATATCCTGCCATAAGGCTGCATGCACGCTACCGTTATGGTGCTTTGTACACGTGAGCGCTATTGATTGGGTGCTTAATTCATGCGAGCGACCCATTGCTTTGGTGCTCTTTGCTTGATTGCTCGCATTTGTAATATCAGTTATTGTTCTATCTACCTGGAACAAAGAATTAGGACATAGACAAAAGTTTTGCAATTGGCCATGGTATTTATTAGTTGTAATATAGCAACTTTCCATCGTCATAAGACTAGTGGTATAACAAATAATTCAAACGAAAATAGTCTGTTAACTTCACAATGACCAGCAGTTCTCTGGCCTGAGACACGTAGCGTTCAAAATAATAAAAACAAATTGACGCAGTTCTCCGGCCTGAGACACGTAGCGTTCACATTAACACTTTATTGCCTAAAACTGAGGATAACGAAAGCAAAGGCCTTATTGGTCATCCTCCGCCTTCAAGCAAAGTGTAAACGGGGTGTAAACAATACTTATTGCATTAAAATGACCCCAATTTAGATAAAAACAAATCAACGCAGTTCTCTGGCCTGAGACACATAGCGTTCACCTAATAAAATAAAAACAAATCAACGCAGTTCTCTGGCCTGAGACACGTAGCGTTCACATAATAAAATAAAACCAAATCAACGCAGTTCTCTGGCCTGAGACACGTAGCGTTCACATAGTAAAAACAAATCAACGCAGTTCTCTGGCCTGAGACACGTAGCGTTCACATAATAAAACCAAATCAACGCAGTTCTCTGGCCAGAGACACGTAGCGTTCACATAATAAAATAAAACCAAATCAACGCAGTTCTCTGGCCTGAGACACGTAGCGTTCACATAGTAAAAACAAATCAACGCAGTTCTCTGGCCTGAGACACGTAGCGTTCACATAATAAAACCAAGTATTGGAAAGACTTATATACAATAGGCTATATTGTTTTCTAACAGAAAATGACTTACTGAATCAGGATCAATATGGTTTCAGGAAATACCACTCAACCGATTTAGCCCTTGCACAATTATATGATAAGGTTTTGAATGCTTTAGCGTCTCGAAAGCATGTTATTGGTGTATTCATGGACTTAAGCAAAGCATTTGACACTCTTGATCACAAGGTACTATCAAGCAAACTTCATTATTACGGAGTAAGAGGAGTTGCTCTTGACTGGTTTAATGATTATTTGTCAGGTAGAAAGCAATATGTAAGCTACGAATCTGTAGATTCATCATTATTGCCTATGAAATGTGGTGTCCCACAAGGATCGATACTCGGTCCTTTATTGTTTCTACTGTATGTTAATGATATCTCGAACTCAACTACATCATTACAATATATTATATTTGCTGATGATACTAATGTGTTTTGCTCCAATTCCGATTTTCGATCACTTCAGAGAATTCTGAACACCGAGCTACCTAAGCTGTCTTTGTGGTTTAGGAGCAACAAATTGTCTCTGAATCTGAAAAAAACTAATTATATCCATTTTCAAAGCAGGAAAAATGCAACTGATAAACCTATACCTGAAATAGTCTTGGATGGTGAATATTTGGAGAAAAAACAAAATACTAAATTTCTTGGAACTATCATCAATGAAAATCTGAAATGGAGTGATCATGTACATTACGTTTCAAAGAGAGTGTCACGCACTGTTGGTTTACTGTATAAGTTAAAACATTATGTGCCTTTGAATATTCTATATATGCTATACAATTCCTTGATTCTTCCTTACATGTCTTATTGCAATATACTGTGGGCAGACTCAAAAGTATATACTGATAAAATGCTACTTTTACAAAAGAAAGCGATTCGTGTGTGTACCAATGCTGGATATCGCGATCACACTGATCCCCTATTCGCGAGGTTAAAAACTCTGAAAGTAACTGATATTAACTTTTTACAAAAAGCACTGTTCATGTTCCGTCTACATAATGATTCCCTACCTTCCCACTTCCCACCAATGTTTTGTTTGAATAGAAATATTCATACATACCCAACCAGACAATCAAATAAATACCATTTATGTAATCCTAAAACAACAATGGCTATGAAATCTATAAGACATTCTGGTCCGGATATTTGGAACTCACTGTCCGTTGACATCCGTAACTTGAAGTCAGTATATACTTTCAAGAAAAGTGTGAAATCAATTTTATTGAGCAAATATTGACAAATCTCTTAAATTAACACATGATATCATATATGTTTGTCAGCATTTCCTTGATATAGCAGGAAAATCCCCCTCCCATGCACCCTCTATCCCATTTTTTTTTTTGATTGCAAGTCACTGTTTATTTTTTGTTATTTTCCCCCAATTATGTTCTGTAATTTACTTTACTTTACAATCGTTATGATTTTAAATGTTTCTGGGCTGCAAGCGTATCAAGCTGTCACGCTTAGGCTGTAGCCCTTCTGTATCATCACCTCTTCGAGCGTATGTATCTATGATTTACTGAATGTGGAAATGTAATTTAACTTATGTTTTATACTCATGTAAAGACATTGTCACATTATTGTTATAACCTATGATGATTCAGTAACCAATAAATATTTCAACTATTTCAACTATAAAATCAACGCAGTTCTCTGGCCTGAGACACGTAGCATTCACATAAACACTTTCTTTCCTAAAACTGAGGATAACTAAAGCAAAGGCCTTATCGGTCATCCTCAGCCTACAAACTAAGTGTAAACGGGATGACAACAATACTAATTGCATTAAAAGTTCCCATCATTGGCTTGAAGCCTGTTCTCTTGCAAACTGGTATGTTCAACATGTGCAAATTAAAGACAATTCCGCGGTTTGGCGGTCAAAATTGTAAGATTTTCTGTCTTAGGACAGGATTCAACAGTTTCATAAAGTACTGTTACAGAGCTCCCAATAAGGTGTGATTGTACCATTTACGTATAAGTAACAACAAAATGAATTTTTTGAAGTGATGTACATCATAACATTCCATTTGAAGAAACAAATATATGAAGGCAGGAATTTGATGACATTGTCCACTATAAACTCAAATGCAGGTGAAATCCGATCTCTCGAAAACCAGACTCTTTTTTGCCAAAAAGGATGTTATAACCAAATCAGACCGTATGAAAAGTACGAGTTCTGGAAAATGAGATAGGGAAAAGCCCCGCAAGGCCTGTGTAATCATTTTGAACGCGACCAGGCGTAGCCCTTGAGAGAGTGGATTGTCGTCAAATTCCCGCTACTAACTCTGTAAAGATAATCGTAAACATGAAAAGTCACTGACCCCCTTTAGCGGAGTATGGGGATGGATGGTGGGGAAAATTTGTTAAGTGTGACGACTTCGAAATACCATGGACTGAATGAGGTTTTATTGTCCAAAATAACTCTGCTTTGGGGAGAGGAAAGAGGAGGAAAGTTGACAGCTGACCGCATGTTTACATTACGGCTACTGGTTTCTTCCCTGTCCAAGGTTTATTGCATCATCAGATTACATTAATAGCCTCCTCTCCCCCATAAATAAAACTTCGTCCCAGGTAGCTGTCAATAAACTATTTTAACTTCCTCTGCGCTGGTTAAAATTAATTATTGTTCTATCTACCTGGAACAAAGAATTAGGACATAGACAAAAGTTTTGCAAATGGCCATGGTATTTATTAGTTGTAATATAGCAACTTTCCATCGTCATAAGACTAGTGGTATAACAAATAATTCAAATGAAAATAGTCTGTTAACTTCACAATGACCAGCAGTTCTCTGGCCTGAGACACGTAGCGTTCAAAATAATAAAAACAAATCAACGCAGTTCTCCGGCCTGAGACACGTAGCGTTCACATTAACACTTTATTGCCTAAAACTGAGGATAACGAAAGCAAAGGCCTTATTGGTCATCCTCTGCCTACAAGCAAAGTGTAAACGGGGTGTAAACAATACTTATTGCATTAAAATGACCCCAATTTAGATAAAAACAAATCAACACAGTTCTCTGGCCTGAGACACATAGCGTTCACCTAATAAAATAAAAACAAATCAACGCAGTTCTCAGGCCTGAGACACGTAGCGTTCACATAATAAAATAAAACCAAATCAACGCAGTTCTCTGGCCTGAGACACGTAGCGTTCACATAGTAAAAACAAATCAACGCAGTTCTCTGGCATGAGACACGTAGCGTTCACATAATAAAATAAAACCAAATCAACGCAGTTCTCTGGCCTGAGACACATAGCGTTCACATAGTAAAAACAAATCAACGCAGTTCTCTGGCCTGAGACACATAGCGTTCACATAGTAAAAACAAATCAACGCAGTTCTCTGGCCTGAGACACGTAGCGTTCACATAATAAAATAAAACCAAATCAACGCAGTTCTCTGGCCTGAGACACGTAGCGTTCACATAGTAAAAACAAATCAACGCAGTTCTCTGGCATGAGACACGTAGCGTTCACATAATAAAACCAAATCAACGCAGTTCTCTGGCCTGAGACACGTAGCGTTCACATAATAAAATAAAACCAAATCAACGCAGTTCTCTGGCCTGAGACACATAGCGTTCACATAGTAAAAACAAATCAACGCAGTTCTCTGGCCTGAGACACGTAGCGTTCACATAATAAAACCAAATCAACGCAGTTCTCTGGCCTGAGACACGTAGCGTTCACATAAAATAAAACCAAATCAACGCAGTTCTCTGGCCTGAGACACATAGCGTTCACATAGTAAAACCAAATCAACGCAGTTCTCTGGCCTGAGACACGTAGCGTTCACATAGTAAAAACAAATCAACGCAGTTCTCTGGCATGAGACACGTAGCGTTCACATAATAAAACCAAATCAACGCAGTTCTCTTGCCTGAGACACGTAGCGTTCACATAATAAAATCAAACCAAATCAACGCAGTTCTCTGGCCTGAGACACATAGCGTTCACATAGTAAAAACAAATCAACGCAGTTCTCTGGCCTGAGACACGTAGCGTTCACATAATAAAACCAAATCAACGCAGTTCTCTGGCCTGAGACACGTAGCGTTCACATAAACACTTTCTTTCCTAAAACTGAGGATAACTAAAGCAAAGGCCTTATCGGTCATCCTCAGCGTACAAACCAAGTGTAAACGGGGTGACAACAATACTAATTGCATTAAAAGTTCCCATCATTGGATCGAAGCCTGTTCTCTTGCAAACTGGTATGTTCGACATGTGCAAATTAAAGACAATTCCGCGGTTTGGCGGTCAAAATTGTAAGATTTTCTGCCACACGAGACATGGCTGCTCAGACATGGATCGCCGCCACACCGATATCGGATGGTATGAATATTCTAATCTTTTGCATAATTGCGAAATGAACTATGAACGTAACACAGAACATTATGTACAATCATTCCTACTTCAGATCAATACAGATCTGAAATTAACTTGTACTGACGTATGTTTCAACATGAGCTCGAACCTCCAATTATCCCTTCCGTAATAGAATACAAATGGAGGCTGAGTTTTATAGGTTACTATGTTACTTCATGAATATGGAGCGCTTATATACTCCTGATACAGTGGGCGTTAAGCGGTATAAAGCAAAATCATTCTTTATATAAAGTGTTATTATTAGCTAAGGGAGTTCTTTAAACGAAGATCAGTAGGGAGGAATTAAACGCTGTATTCCACAGAAAGCACCTCGTAAATGTTCGAAATGAATAATGAAGTAAGTAACCTTGCCAAAAAGGTGCAGACCGTCTATAACGATAAGGTAAACTCTGATTTGTTGAAGTTAACTTGTGGGTGCGAAACAACCAGTCCTCCAAATCGCTGAATTATATACAGCGCAACTTGTTAGAGCCCTGCTGCCTCTGTCTTGTACTTCATGTCTGTCCGGCGGGTAGATGGATACCGGCCGCTTGCACTATTGAATCCCCCAGGACACAGATGGTGCCTTGTATGGATGTAGAATCCCTTGTCTGGCTCCATAAATCTGTAGACTCTGCAGATTCAAATTAATGGAGAAAAAGGAGAACCCGCAGACAGTAACGTGTTCTACATAACATTACCATAAACAATAAGGCTTTTACGATTTATGTTATTCCTCGGAATAAACAACCACAATTCAATGCAATCAACATTTAATTACTGGTACATTATGAATCGGGTTCGGTCTGATCACCATACCAGTCTAAATCAAAACGTAACAAAATTTAGATGGAAATGACAACGTACTAACTAATTATAACACCCCAAAGTTTTCAAACTTCACCTGCCGGTAGTCTGATACAACCGCGGTATGCCCCAGATACCTATCTCCCTATTTTTTTTAATGTGTCTGAAAAACCTGCCATAGCAGCGGACGTAGCGGCTCCTATTCGGAAGGAATGGGCCGTGCAATAGTGAGCTGGAAACCTAAGAATGAAATGCTCCTATGTAGCACGCTGTTGAAAGCTTGCCGGGCTAGGGAAGAACCATCAAATTGCCTTAAAAAATGCAAACCCCTGGTCAATACCGGGAGTGGGAACGGGTTGAGGACGGGCTTCCAAATACCCAACAATTGCTTTACGGGGCACAATGACCTAATTTCTGGAAGCACGATAACGCACCCTACCCCGCTGATCCGTTTTGGAAGACCGAATCCTAACACTAACTTTGCGCTGTGGGGGATTCCCCCTGACGATTACGTCCGCCTCAAACAGGGGATGGAGCTACCCTGAGAAGTGAATTCACCAATGCGTAAAAACTCGAAAAACGCTAATAAAAAGGGTGCAGTGAAAGTTTTGTAATTGTATGATAGGACGTTTGGCATACTAATGGCAGTGTTGCGATTGATGTATGTAATAAGGGCATGGTAATGGGGCAGCACACGTCTAGGCGAGCATGACGCCTACGGCAGCCTTCAACTAATCGCCTTATTGAAAAATTCTGAGTTATATCTTCCCTATTATGACTGCGCTCATGGAATGACAGAGCTGAAATATATGTAGAGATAGTGTTTGCTGAATACTGGACCAGCTCATGTAAGAAATGAAAAGGGGCAACCTGCTCGATAGTTGGTGGAGTAGAGGCATTACAAATTATATAATTACTCCGAAACTTATGAAAAGCTTGCCATGCCGTGTGATAAGTGCGCACAGTGTTATGAGCTCTTGAAGAGCTTAACAAGACAGCACGCTCCCCGCCTAAGCTGCTCCCGAGAGGGGTAGGAATGGTGGTCCCTTGTCGCCCGGCATTGGGGGCCAGGTGTCGAAAAACGGGACAGAGAATCTGCAATTTCATTGGTATGGCCTGGAACGTACATTGCCTTGAACCAAATGTTCCACCTTAAAGGTAAAGACCAGTTTTGGAAACGCCCCCCTCTCCAAAATAATGAAATGGAAGCCCTTATTACCAATCATGTGAAAGAATATGTTTTTACTAATACGTAATGATACAAATTTTAGAAACCGCCTACTAATTGATACATTTGGTAAAAATATTATATCTATTTGGACCTGATAGATAAAGCGCACGTGTCACGTACGTGTCACGGAGTCCCATATACATCTTTCTGTGTACAGTGCTTGTAACTTTACCAAGACCGGGCTAAATTCCTTATCATTTTGATTTTTCCAGAACCTTGCAGTACACACCAATACTTATATGCTAGATGATCAACCTTTTCTGACCGATTCCACAAAGTTTCTTTCGCAATGCAATCATTGGTCTTTATCTTTAAACACATTACTACAAAGTGGCGAGTGAGCCGCATGATGATCTTGCGATTAGACGATATCTTGTTAATGACGGCAAATACCGATTGATTATCAGACCATGCAACATAGTGCTTATAATTTATCAGCTGGAATTTTCACCTGACAAAGCATTGTATCAATCTCTAGACCCAAATATGTTATTACTCTCGTACTCGTAGGGCCTTCGGTTTTCTCAAGTGCTAAGGGCACACCAAAATCTTTGCACATATTTTTGAAGCAGAGCATGATGCGCTGGCATTGCTCGAAGGAGGAAGCAGCAAAGAAAGGAAATCATCCAAGTAACGCAGCACTTGTTCAGAAACAGCTATGCGCCGACAACAATCCTCGAGAAATGAACTAAAGCGCTCATTCGAGCAATTAACCATGGGCATGCACCTTTCACAATATAATTTTCCATCAATGCACATACCTAGCAAATCAAAATCATCCGGATGGACTGGCAGTAATCTAAAGGCAGAGTTGATATCAGCTTTCCCCATAACAAGTCTTATGACTAAGTTTAATAATCATGTCCACTGCTTCGTCGAAACTAGTGTACGAAACGTTGCATTCCTCCTTATCTATGCTATCATTGACAGAGGAGCCGCGAGGGGAGGATAATTGCTGTATTAACCGAAATTCGCCTGGTGCTCGTTTTGGAACGGGGGAAGACGAAAATTCGGAAATGGGATAGAAGTAAAGGGGCTTACGATTCTGCCAAGAAGCACCTCCTTTTCTACATGTTTCATAATGATTTGATGATGAAGAATTGCAGACTTGAGATTCTTACAACTCATTATGTATCCCTGTAATGGCTGCCTTGCGGTTTGGCGCCCGCAGTAGAAAATTGGCGCTCGCAGGGAAAAATATAAGGCTGCAAAGTAATTGTATTAATATCATCAATTGCCATTACTGGCCATGACTCACCATTGTCGCCGCCGTCTTGCCTTCCGGGCTCGGGCGGGGACGACAGGCAGCGCATCGTCGTTGCTGGTACTGGCAGCGGGCAGGAGGAATTGGGTAGGGGGCCTAGCCTTCGATGCCCTCCTCTTCCTTGGCTTGGCCGTTGTTGTCGTCTTCTACTTCGTCGCAGCTTTTGCTGTCACCCTCTGACTTGTTTTCTTCGTCGATTTAGGCATCTTGTAATATTACTCAAGTTGAATCAAATTGAAGCCTAACCTAACACGCTGTAAACCTCGACGTATTAATTGACTCAAATTAGGCAACGTGAAAGGTAGGTAAAGATTGTCAATCAGGAGCTGAAACGTATTAAAGTCAGAAGCACAGTAGTTCATCTATCTGACGATATACGTTAAAACTTGAACCCACTGCTTAAACACGGGCGAATATTGAGCAAAAAAAACAAAAACACGAAGGAAGAGCGAAAATTTGTTAAGTGTGACGACTTCGAAATACCATGGACTGAATGAGGTATTATCGTCCAAAATAACTCTGCTTTGGGGAGAGGAAAGAGGAGGAAAGTTGAGAGCTGACCGCATGTTTACATTACGGCGACTGGTTTCTTCCCTGTCCAAGGTTTATTGCATCATCAGATTACATTAATAGCCTCCTCTCCCCCATAAATAAAACTTCGTCCCAGGTAGCTGTCAATAAACTATTTTAACTTCCTCTGCGATGGTTAAAATTAATTATTGTTCATGCTCATTGTACTGTGCCTAGTGCTTCGCATGCGCTATTGATAGTACCATCGCGTTAATCCGATTATCTCAAGATTAACTTGGCACAGGGGGGATTTGAGGCTTGGCATAGTGGGGATTAGCCCTGTGGCATTAGGCTGTATTGATTATGGCAGGATAAGAGTTAAATAGTTATGATATTTTAGCAACTGTCAATTTGTTTCAATGTGAGTAATGTTTTTTATGAAACAATATAGTAGTCTGAGCAGACAAAAGAAATTATTAAGAAGGTGGTCTATCATATGCAGTGTTTGATACTGAATTCATATGGCTTGAGTTGCAAATATGATGTTCTGAAAAATAACTTTACTTCTAAAGGTATGCCTCAGAAAAAGTCATAATTGTAATTATGTAATTCTCATATTTTTAGGTTCAAAGCAATTCATAAGGTTGGATTTATGTCATGATGGTCTGGAAGAAGTGTCAAAGTGTGCTTCAGATTCAAAACTCACTTAACAAGAATGAAGATCTAGACCACAGTGCACATATTTTAAGCTCATTTAGATTTTCTCACTCTACATAATGAACATTCATGTATAATACATATTTTTAGTCATAAATGTATTGCAATGTCAAAATTGTGTATACATAATTAACAAAGTGATAGATCTTTCTTTGTTTTTTAAAACTCGATGCACATTTACAGCTCAAAAATGGTTCAATTCAAAATAATTCAAAATTTGAAATTAACACAGTGACAATAGATAAAATACATAAGATAAAAACATGGTAACATTACAATCAAACTATTATTCATTGATAAAAAGTACAATCAGGATAGATGAAACAGAAAATAAATGAGAAAGAGAGAGAGAGAGAAAAAAAAAGGAGGAGAGAAAGAAAGAGAGACGGGGGTGAGGAAACTGCAACTGGGATGTAGGAATACAAGGAGACAGAAGCTGTCCCAACATGGACAGAGAGGATAGAGAAATACTGATGAAAGAAAAGAGTTAAAGAAGGAGGATGGTATAGAGGGAAAAAGAGGGGGAGAAGAGTATGGGAACACAACAAATGGATGCAGTTATTTATCATAATAAAATAGTTTACACTACCTTCACATAAATGTTCAAAAACTGTTATAAACATCTCGGCTGATTTATAATTTCAGTTAAAAGTATGCGACTATATCATTGTTAATTGTCATTATATAAAATGAGATTTTGTTTTTAATTAGAGAAAAGAAAAAATATGGTACTTGGATTTGCTAACGTATTGATAAAAATTGACATTTCATAATCATTCTAGAAAACAATTAAACAAAATATTAAATCAAGGTACTCCAAATAAATAAATGGTGCATTCATAAATTGTTGAATCCTGTAGTTCGACATCGTAACTCTACAGTGCCTATTGCGTTTCTAGTCTGATAGTGACAAGGCCTACTTTTTGGTAGAAGGTGATGCAGTTTGCATGAGGACAGTTGCATGGATTTTGCAAACGAGAGTCAGAGTTTCATCCGTCTATCTTCGAGGGACACTACTTTTGACTGGAGTAATGCACTCTTGTACAAATAATATTCTCCACCAAGGATGATTCTAAGGGCACGCTTTTGTACCTGTTGGGTGATTTTGAGTTGTTGCTTTGTCAGACCTCCTGACCACAAAGGTACAGCTGCATATTCCACAACTGGTCTTACGAAACTGGTATAAACAACAATAAGGTCCTAAACTGAAAGACTGATGCTTCAAGGTGTGAAGAACATAGAGACGACTATTTGCATGTTTGACCAAATACTGAACATGTGTATTCCATTTCAAATAGGACTGGATAAAAACTTCAAGTAATTTTGATGTATCGCTGCGTTGCAGCGATGCGTCTTGGAGGGTAAGAACCGTCAGGCCTGCCTGATTCTTACAAAAATAGACGTCCATTGTTGAACACTTTTGCAAATCCAAACGCATGTTATTGGTGGCTGACCATTCCTCTAGTTGAGTTAGTTCAGACAATAGGAATGATCGTGATCTAGCAGGGCGCGTTTCGATGAAAGTGAGATCATAAACATATTTGAAATTTAAATCTATCATATGACTAATATACATTATAAAATAATTGGCATCAACCCTCGTTCATGAAGAGGTGTTTGTGGTCCAGTCGATAAGTCTCTGGACAGTGTACCATGAGGTTCGAATCCCTGCAATATGCAGCACTGATGTTGTTTGACAGTACCTTAATCTACATTTGCCATACTTCACCTAGGTGTAGTAAGTGGGTACCTTGTAGGATATATTCCTTGAATGCATCACTATGAAGTATATAGTAAGTAAATACACAATTGCTGTAATTGTTGTTAGACACATGCTCCATCAACAATTGTTCTGTGCTTACTATTCTTCACTAACCAACATTAACCCTGCACCAAAAAGTAAACATATCACTAAATATAAGCTCAAACTTATTTGCAGCCCTTATCCTAATCCTGTAGTATATTTGACTATATAAAGTCCAGAGCATTTATCACCTGAGCATAGCCTTACACATACATGTATATTGGAGCACCCAATTAGATTTGCTTTCATACAATGAAACATACATGTAATCTGGTCATGTACTTGTATGAATCACTGTTTGTATACATGTAGATCCAAACTGTCGTGCTAGGGGATGTTCAGTGTCCAACATCAGCCTCTACACACCACCTCGTAGATGCTTTGTGTTCCATGCCAAACCTGACTGAACTTAGAATAAGTGCAAAGGATTTCAAAGAAGAGTTCTATTCTTCACTAAATGCAAAGGCGTCAACCTTACAGGTATGTAAGTGTGTGTTTGTTTTCTTTATCCATGCCATTGTGAATTCATTAAGACATGTAGCAGTGGGGATGATTTTAAGGAACTTTTATATTTTAGGTACCATCAACATATTTTGTGACGTCACGAAAAGGAGTGACGTCACGAATAGGAGTGACGTCACAAAAACGATGGCTTCAGGCGGCGGTTTTGAAGGCTAGGCGGAAAAATATCTAAATCCTCTCGATCCATGGTTTTGTATATACCGAAAATCTATGCAGTAGTATGAAAAAGAGAGCAAAAGTCATACTTCTTCAGAAAGAGATCCATATTTTCTCAGGAAAAAACAAGATTCTACGAAAAAATCAGCAACCATGGCGGGCAAGACACGTGAGTCGGCGAGCAAGGCATGTGAGGCGGCAACCAAGGCAGACATGGCCGAGCTGACCAACACGATTGTGAGTCGATTTGATGGGCTGGCCGCCAACGTGGCAACCATTAAAAAAGACGTTACCGAACTGCGCAACAGACTAGAAAACCTAAAAGCGACAACTATCGACTCATCCGCAAGAATAAATGATTTAGAACAGAGCATACCTGCATTAAAGAACGAACGCTTAAAGGCAGAGAAGGAGCTGAGAGAAGCCATCTTGGCGATTGACATTCACAACAGAAAGCAGAACCTACTGATATACGGAATAGCAAAGGAAGCAGGAGAGAATGTGCAAAGAAAGGTACGAGATGTGATTGGAAATTTGGGGTTATCGGGAGAAGTTGTCACAAATATGTCGTTGATAAACGCCCATCGACTGCCTCGTAGATACCCTGGCCCACCGGGAGAGGAGCGAGGACCCAACCCCTTGATTGTACGATTCGGTACCATGTTTGACCGTGATCTGGTACTACGACAGTATCAACAGAAACAACGCGACTTAATGGTGGCTGCGAGGGAAAATCGTGATGCCCAGAACCGACTTCCATTCAGGCTCCTTATCGACCTACCCCCACTTTTGAAGCGACGCCGTTTCGAGCTAGAAAAATGTGCCTACAGATTAAGGAAAGAAGGAAATCAGTCAACGAGAATCCGCGGAGTTGGAATCGAATTAGTGCTCGAGAAGCGAGAGAAAGGTTCGACATCGGCTTGGAAAAGAGAAGTTGAGTAGATTGAAGTTGAAAAATGTCATCATGGTCACCAGTTCATTTTCCTGTATATTTTGTTGATATTGAAGTTAGTATTGATACCGTCAATACTACTAAAGCGATTTATCTTCAACGATTGAAAACTTGAAAAGTGTGACTACTACTACTAGTATTACAGATAAAGAAAAGAAAGAAATCAACCAAGATTCCCGTTATCTGAATCGATTGTCATAATGAGACAGACCAAGGAAAACAAGTCTACATCTACATCGGCTTGAAGTTGAAGGACTAAAAGACTAAGATATCAACAGATGGTGAGGAATTTTTTATTTATCTTTGATGCATTTTCTTTTTCTTTTTTTATAAAGGAATCAAATATTCAGTTTGTAACACTCCAAAGTGACAAATAAAATGTGTATGTCGATACGTAAGATTTGTATAGGCCTATTCATTTTTCCTATTCCAAACAAATAATATTATTTACGATATAAACTCCAATATTTCTGGGAAGAAAAAATGGAATAGTGATACTGACGAAGTGAAGAATGTTTGGCAATGAAGAAAAGCCATGCATATGGTGTACATCATGATATTTTGTATTATGTCCAATAGTAAATTACCCACTATTTTGTTGTTGGGAATGTTGGTATGTAACATAATGAAAGGAGAGAATGTGGATATAACTGTAAAACAGTTCGAAAATCAGGCAGATTATTCCTTGCATTTAGATTTTGTCTGTCTAAGATATTTAGTGTGAAATGAACATAAACATTCTTTTGATTTGAACTTAATTTCCTGATATCCATAGAAAATGTCATTTTCAGAGGATGCTCTGATTTTGATACGTTTTCATTTTGTAACTTATTGTAGTACTCCTAAAAGAAGGAAGGTAGAGAAAATTTTATGTTCAGAGGATGTTCTGATTTTGATACGTTTTCATTTTTTCACTTATTGTAGTACCCCTAAAAGAGGGAGGAGTATGAATTAAATTTGTCAGAAGTAAAAACTTCTTTATATATCTACTTTTTAATTTGTTGTTTATCGTTGAATTTTTGTTCTACTCGAAAATATGTCGGTAGAAAAGCCATGCATAAGATGTACATGATGATGTTTTGTATTATGCCCTCTTCTCGTGAATTACCCACTATTTTTGTTAGATATATAACATAATCAAGGCAGAGAATGTGAATATAACCTGTAACGCAGTTCGAAAACCAGACAGATTATTCCTTGGGTAGAATAAATGTCATGTTTAGAGGATGTTTTGATTTCGATACGTTTTTTACTTTTTCACTTATTGTAGTACTCCTAAGAAGGGAAAGATTATGAATCAAAGTGGTCAGAAGTAAATTTTCATTATATTTCCAGTCTTTGATTTGTTGTTTATTTTTTAATTTTCTGATGTTTAAAAAAAGGACTGAGGTATTCGTTTTTGGGAAGGAAACTTCTGATGATTCTAAAAGTCATATTTTTGACTTGCAAGACAGCAACATAACACTCATTCAGTTCATTGGCAGTGGAGAGTAGTACTTTTAGTTTAGTTCTGGATGCAAGATTTGGCAACGCTAAAGAATGTATTCAGATGTAGATCTCATAAGAAACCATACGCATACCTTCAACAGGTTTCTCCCTTTGTAAATTTCAATAAGCCTTTGTATTAGAAATGTACTTGCTTGAACTCTTGAACTTAGGATGTTGCACCATCTATCTCTATCTCTCTTTCTGTTACACTCCTTGCTATGTAAATTAATGTAAGTCGTTGCTCTCGTATTTCAAAGGGTCTTGAGAAGATTTATTTTGGCCACAATGCTGTTGCCCGTGGCTTGTCGGGCGTGTCGTTATTCGACCTTTGTGTTTGATGTTTGTGTTTTTGTGTGTGTGTTAGTTGTATTTATATTGAAAAAATCTTCCACAGGTAGTTCGTCGTCTTTTTTCGCCTCGGTACTTTCGTCTGATGCAGGGTGACATTACTTTTATTTCAATGAATTGTCACGGCCTAGCAAATGATAAGAAAAGAGAAGATGTTTTGTTATATTTGAAATCTAAACAATATGATGTATATTGTATTCAAGACACTCATTTCACTCCTGACATAGAAACAGAAATATGTCGCAAATGGGGAGGCAAGTGTTTTTTCTCTTATCATACATCCAGCTCTAGAGGAGTAGCAATTTTGTTTAAGGATACTATTCCGGTCAAAGTTAATCACAGTAGAATAGACAATGGTGGAAACTTAGTAGTTTTAGATTTGACATTATATGAGTACGACATTACACTGGCGTCTTTATATGGCCCGAACACTGATAATCCAACTTTTTCTACTGATTTACAACGTATCATAACAGAGTTGGAAAATCCACATGTTGTTATTTGTGGAGACTGGAATTTAGTGCAGGACCAGACCCTTGATACTCATAATTATGTTCATGTAAATAATCCTAGGGCGAGACAGCAGGTTAAAAATATGAAGGACGAATTAGATCTATGTGACCCATGGAGAATTAAATATCCTGTGAAAAAATATTACACGTGGCGCCAGCCGAACCCTTTTAAACAAAGTAGATTAGACTTCTTTTTTTATATCATCAGAATTACTATCATTGGTTCATAAATCTGATATTTTATCTGGTTATCGAACAGATCACTCATTAGTTCGTCTTAGCTTGACTTTAGATAAAATTAAACGGGGTCCGGGAATTTGGAAATTTAATAATTCTCTATTAAAAGATGAAAATTTTGTGTCAAAAATTATAAAAACTATAAAAGAGACAATTACATTTTATGCAAAAGATGTGGTAGAGTTTGATGAAAACGATAACATAGTTGGAAATTGTGAATTTTCTATCAATGAACAATTATTTTTTGAAACTTTGATAATGCTATTGCGGGGTGAATCTATATCCTATGGCTCGTTCATTAAGAAACAAAACATCAGTCGGGAAAAGGAACTGGAAAGAAATATCGAAGTACTGGAACAAAGACTAGTGACATCGAATGATAAGACCGCATTACTAAAAGAATTAAGTGACAAAAAGTCACAACTTGAAACCTATCGCTTAAAAGTAAATGATGGAATTATCATGAGATCTAGAATCAAATGGATGGAGCTGGGAGAAAGGTCATCAAAATATTTTTTAAACTTGGAAAAACAGAATAAAGTAAATAAAGAAATACGGCAATTGTCAACAGAAAATGGAGAGGTTATTAGTGGACAAGATGGTATATCTAACGAAATCTTTAAATTTTATTCAAACTTATATAAGGCGAAAGACACTTAAGAGGTAGATATAGACACATTATTAAACTATCCAGATATTCCTAAGTTAACTTCAGAGTTGTCCAAATTATTAGAAGGTCCTTTGAGTGAAAGTGAGATTTGTTTAATGCTAAAAAGTATGAAAAATAATAAATCCCCTGGGCAAGATGGCTTCACCGTTGAATTTTTTCGTTTCTTTTGGCAATATCTTAAAACGTTCATGATCAGATCTTTGAACTTTGCTTATTTTACAGGAGAATTGTCGCAGTCGCAAAAATTAGGAATTATCACTTTATTTCCTAAAGGAAACAAGCCTCGACATTTATTAAAGAATTGGCGTCCTATTTCACTTTTAAATGTTATATACAAAAAAGCATCTGGGTGCACAGCTAATCGATTAAAGCAAGTATTGCCCCACTTGATACATGAGAATCAAAAAGGATTTTTGAAAGGCCGTTTTATCGGAGAAAATATTCGTTTACTTTATGATATATTATTATATACCGAACTTAATGACATTCCAGGCATGTTGTTGATGATTGATTTTGAAAAGGCCTTCGATTGTATATCTCACAAGTTTCTAATCAATGTCCTTGACTTTTTTCATTTTGGGCCATCGCTGAAAAAATGGATTAATCTATTTTATCAAAATGCTTCTTCTTGTGTCACAGTAAATGTTTTTTTGCACAGAAAGATTTACTATAGGACAAGGGTGTCGTCAAGGTGCCAGGTAAAAATGTCAGAGGTAAAAATGTCAGAGGAAAAAATGTCAGAGGTAAAAATGTCAGAGGTAAAAATGTCAGAGGTAAAAATGTCAGAGGTAAAAATGTCAGAGGTAAAAATGTCAGAGGTAAAAATGTCAGAGGTAAAAATGTCAGAGGTAAAAATGTCAGAGGTAAAAATGTCAGAGGTAAAAATGTCAGAGGTAAAAATGTCAGAGGTAAAAATGTCAGAGGAAAAAATGTCAGAGGTAAAAATGTCAGAGGTAAAAATGTCAGAGGTAAAAATGTCAGAGGTAAAAGCAAAATAAATGAGTGCCGTCATAATATCTCAGCACTTTTATCACACAGAATGTCGAGAAGTACAGCTACTGCATGGGCTAGTCTATTATATTCCTTTCTTCCATAATGTAATTTTTTTAAATGACTGTGTGTTGTATTTTGTACATGTCCTGAGGATAATAAAATGTGGAAAATAGATTTTGAATTATTTTTTTTTGTGATCAAGCTTGCATATAAATATGAATGTCTAACATTTTTTGATTTTTTGAATTGGCCGTTGGCAACCTACAACCTAGCCCGTGTAACGTTCCAGAGACGAACAAAGTCCAAACGAAGAAAAGAAAGTTCTCGACAAAAGTCGAGAGTTAAAGTGAGTAGTGCATTTAGTACAAATAATTACATATAATCACGAGGAATCACGAAAAGTTACATGTGCTGGGCGCCCCAAACTCTGCTAAAGCTTTAGCACCTCATGGCGGCAAAGGAAGTGGAGTAAGAATAAGAAAATCAAGAAGTCGCTCCGAAAAGTAAAAACTCGCCCCGAAAACTAAAAACCCGCTCCAAAAAGTAAAAGACCGTCTCGATTGAGAAGCTCATCCCCATTTTAAATCCTCCGACACGTGTGACCCCTTAAAAGGGCGTGTCACTACGACGCATTGCGTCAAATTAATCCCCAGCACCATACACACCCATGTCGAAAGGAACTTTATTAATTTTGCGAACTTAACCTCCAGAGTTGAGCTTTCCGGCTCGCAATACTCATCAGCCTCGTAACTTACATAACTCTCACATTATTTTGTGCTCTTTCACTCGACATCTTTATTAAATCTGAAGAACGCAAACGGGCCGGAAATATAACAATCCTGGAGGCAATTCTTTAAATGATAATCGGAGCATGCATTGACAAACCTACGAACTCGCACAGAAACATTCTGAGCTAGGGCACAACAGTCCTATATTAACGATGAACCTTAACAACACGCTACACCCCCCCCCCTAAAAAAAGAAGAAACTTGTTTACTCCATTAACTATTCCGTTGAATATAACCCAATGTACACCCCTCTTTCTTTTTTCCCTTTTACCAATATTGTTTCCTCCATATTTGTATTATTATGTATCCATTGAGGGTAGTCATGCTATCAAGCTATGCCTACTTTGTCAACCCTTCTGGTTGAGGTTTTCGATTAGTTAGTCAGATCGTCAAATCGGGCCTCATTTTAATGCTGTTACTTGTCATATCTAGGATATGAAGCCATTTGAAATAGATTTTAAGGGAATAACTTGTTTCTTTGATGTTCTTCCACACTTGCATAATAAGAATGATAACTAACGCTTACACATTACTTTTTACCTTTCCCCAGAACTCAACCTTCTCTTTAATTGATGTAACATGGGCGGCTTTCTGCTTTGTATCAGAGTAACAAAGCTGCTTATTGATTTTCTCCCAGACTATTTTATACCGCAATAGTAATCGACAATATTTTATTGCAACGCGCGCACTTCGGGAATGTGATGGTGCGGTTAGCATTGATAACATGGCTTTCTGCTTTGTTTCAGAGTATTAAAATACCAAGCCCACAAAAAAGTGGAATTGTCGGAAATATGCATTTATTGGGAATTATAGTAGTCATTGCCACGCAGTTGAAATGTCAAACAATCCTTCAAAAGTGAAGAAGAAGTGGGGGGGGGGGGGGGGTTCATATTTTGGGGGCTGTACTAACTTTTCTTTTTATTTAATGATTACACCATGGAGCGACAACTCAGCCTATCAAACATGGCCAAACTTCTCGATTTTAGAAATCTTTTTCCCCAGAAGTTTGCTCAGTGTACCAGTACCATTTGCTTATACAAATGCATAATATACCGGTATATTAATATTGAATAAGGCAGACTAATGTGACATGCATGGTTGCATCTTCAAGTTTCACGCCTTGCAAGAAATCATCAGACAACTGATCGAATTCTTCTAAGTACATGATTCCTCTACAACCTTGGTACAAATATGCTCAAAATAAGACTTAACTAATACAATACAATTCAATAAGACTAATACAATACAATAAGAATTACTCATGAGTAATTCTAATTGTATTTTATTAGTTAAGTCTTATTGTAGGGGTATTTGTACCAAGGTTGTAGGATAATCATGTACTTTTAAGAATGCTATCAGTTGCCTGATGATTGCTTGCAAGGCGCGAAACTCGGAGTAGAAACCATGTCCCATTAGTCTGCCTGCTCTGCCTAGGCATTGACCACTGTTCGGAAGGATAAAAAGCAATAGAGGAAGGGGGAGAGCAGCCGGGTCACCGTGCCCCAGAAAAAGAATACCCCCCCCCCCCGTCTTCCTTCAGCAATAATCGGGCAAAAAAGTCACAATTTGCGGCCGAAAGGTAAATAAATTTAAACTGGGAAAGTGGAATATAAAGTAGCGGTGAAATAACGACTGCAAATATCCCTCGCTGTTCTTTTTTGATATAACCCGGGTGTAACCATAACAAACTTTTCACATGCTTTTTTTTAAATTTTATACCTCTGACATTTTTACCGCTGACATTTTTACCTCTGACATTTTTACCTCTGACATTTTTTCCTCTGACATTTTTACCTCTGACATTTTTACCTCTGACATTTTTACCTCTGACATTTTTACCTCTGACATTTTTACCTCTGACATTTTTACCTCTGACATTTTTACCTCTGACATTTTTTCCTCTGACATTTTTACCTCTGACATTTTTACCTCTGACATTTTTACCTCTGACATTTTTACCTCTGACATTTTTTCCTCTGACATTTTTACCTCTGACATTTTTACCTCTGACATTTTTTCCTCTGACATTTTTACCTCTGACATTTTTACCTCTGACATTTTTACCTCTGACATTTTTACCTCTGACATTTTTACCTCTGACATTTTTTCCTCTGACATTTTTACCTCTGACATTTTTACACCGAGCCGTCGTCAAGGAGACCCATTATCTCCATACCTGTTTTTACTTGTTAGTGAAATATTAGGAATTTTGATAAGACATTCCAATGATTTAATTGGCTTGCATCTACAGGGAAAAAATAGTAAACTACTACAATACGCAGATGACACCATTTTGACACTTAACGGTACAAAGGAAGATTTACAGAGCTCGCTGAAAATATTGGGTGATTTTGAAGAAATGTCAAACCTAAAGATCTAAAGAGCACAAACTAAATTGGGTATCAGAAGGTTATTCGAGATACTTAGGAATAGATTTTTCGGTTAACTTAGTAGAGATGGTAAACCATAATTATACTGAAAAAATTGAAGATATAAAACGCCAAATTTTGTCATGGTCCAAACGAACCTTAACTGTCCTCGGAAGAATAACTGTAGTCAAATCTTCGTTGGTGCCAAAATTGAACTATTTATTTCTTTCACTTCCAGAACCGAATTCGCAAATTATGAAAGATATAAATCGTTCTTTGTATGCATTTATATGGGTAACAAACCTGATAAAATCAATAGAGAACAAATGTGTCAACTGTATAATAAAGGTGGGGTTAAGATGATTGATATTTACATTCATGCTAAATCCCTGAAAATATCATGGATTAGAAGATTTGTAACTGATTCTCAGATAGAAAGTTTCACTTTACACATGTTCAATTCATTCTTGCCCAAAACCTATTTTTTTCACCTGTATATGGGCTCACATTATATTAGAAAATTAGCAGACTTGACTCCAAATCCATTTTGGAAAGAGGTCCTTTTCGCTTGGTCAGACTTGGTCGAACTTCTTATTGACGACATTGCAAGTCAACCTCTCTGGAATAACCCCCACATTAAAATAAATGACAAAGTGGTATTTTGGGGGGCTTGGAATTTGAGAGGAATACGTTTTGTGAATGACATCCTAAAATAGATGGTTCTTTTTGTTCATATTTTAAGTTTCAGCGGAGATTTGACATACAAACAAATTTCCTCCAGTACTATGGTCTTTGTAATGCAATTCGGTCAGGTTTTAAAATGACTACACATGTAGCTCCTAGTAAGGCCTTAGAACCTATCATTCCCGAAGCCGTGCACCTTGTGGTGAAAACAAATGTTGGTTGTTCACATATTTATCAGTCTTTGCTAAAAAACAAAGTAAAAGAATGTAAAGCCCTTACAAAGTGGAAAAGTTTTTTAGATTTTCAAGATGTACTTTGGGGTTCGTACTCTCAAATTCCATTTCAGTCAACAATAGATATCAACATGAGGTGGTTTCAAATCAAGATTTTAAATAGAATATTATATATGAAGGACAGTTTGTTAAGATTTGGTGTAGTGGCTGACAAGAAGTGTACTTTTTGTAGTAGCAATGATGAAACTATCATACATGGTTTTTGCTTTTGTAACTATTCTAATGAAGTATGGTCGAAGTTAGAGTTCTGGATATCTCGTAATACGGGGGAAAGGATCAAACTTACAAATCAAAATAAATTGTTTGGATTTTGCGGTAGCAATAATAATGCACTCAACTGTGTTCTGATGGTTGTAAGACAAGAAATATTCTCAGCTAAATTACGAAATCAATTACCATCATTTGATATAATTTTATCAGCTGTAAAACGTTATTATGAAATGGAAAAATATATATACCAAACAAATCTCAGAGAGAATAAATTAAAAAAGAAATGGTTTCACTTTAGAAAATATTTTGAGAGTGTTGGAAATGTGTCAACATAAACATGATCATGTATTTTATGTTTGGTTTTTTGTTGTTGTTGGTATATTTAAAGTACTAATTTTGTCATAAATGTTTGTTTTTATCTGCCACAAAAGTTTTCGGCTGTGATGATTATTATCTGTGTCAAGCCATTATGTATGGAAATTATTAATTTAATTATTTGTATATAATATGGGCCTGTCACCACGAAATGAGTCCAGTTGGTCAAAATTTTTATTCCTGTTTTTAAGTATTATATGAATCTACATTAAGTAAGCTTTAAATTAAGGGGTCACACATTAAAATTGATAAATTATATCCAGAAATATGAACAAAAACCTAATTGGACTTTATAAACAATGGGATTACCCAGTTTTTAGATAATTAGGTGTAAAGTTAATGATGCGTAACATAGCCTATATTATTTGCCAAAAAATGTTAGAAGGAGATATTTTCGTGACCTAAGCTCTGGGGACATAAACTACAAGACATTAATAAGTCGATTTTTGGAAAAATCTTAAATGTGGTAGGTGGGTCAATTTTCAGTACATACACACTATACATCGCTATTACTACGATTGAGCCTAATGCGACACTGGACTCATTTCGTGGTGACTGGCCCCATATATGGATGTTCTGTATATGATGAAAGTTGTTTTGAAAATAAAGAACCCTGTGGAAGGGGAAAAAATATTTAAAAAACAAACAAACATATTTTGTCAATTTATGTAATGTTTTATATAAAAATGTATAATATTCTTATCAGACAAAGGAACATTGTTTTACAGAGGGTCTTTCACGAGCAATGTATGCATGATAACAAAATCCATATGGCTTGAGTTTTAAATATGATGTTCTGCAAAATAACTTAACTTCTAAAAGTTTGCCTCCATTAAAGGTCAATTTTTTTTTGATTGAGACTAACTATATGTGTTTATTTGTTTCCCCCGGCAGTATGCCGGGGGGCTACTTTTGATTCCGGAGTGTTACGCTGTATGCACCGCCGCCGCGTCATATTCTTGTGTGCGCTCGAATGCCACATTCCTTGACCGATTTCTTTCGAATTTTATATGAAGGTGTATATTGGTATAATCTACACACCTATGATGTTATGAACCAGAGCACTATAACACTGAGTTCCCTTAGGACATCTATTTATTCAGATGGTCATATCTTAGCCAATACTTAATATATTCAATCGGTTTTCGACATTCGGACATTATTGTTGGTGCTCTTTTTGGAAATTGAAGAAAAAATTGAGAAATTCTAAAAATTGATTTGTGATGACGTCACAATTAACCACTCTAAACATGTACACCTGAGCGACAAGTTATGTTTGCAGTCATTCAATTAAAACATGTACTCTGAGAATTTTCAGAACGTTGCCATTGTGTTTGAGCACGGCCTGTTCTGTGCCGTATTGCATCCCTAGCGTTTCCCTGCTGTAAGCTGTAAAATGATCACTGCAGATCATGTCGTTTTTTTGTCTAACTTGTTATTTTTGTCCAGAAAGTTGTTCATTAACAGAGATGCTACCTATAGCTTGAATATTAAATTGTGTTGTTCTGGAAACCAATGAAACCATTTCCTCTTGTTTTTCAAGTAACAATTACTACAACCAAACACTTGGCAGTACACAATGTTTGACGTGTAGTGCATATAAAGCGTGTGCTGCACGCTACAACAGTTTTCCTTGCGATATGTCACAACCCAGAAGTTTTGAAGGAGAATTTTGACAAAATGGCAGCTTCCTTACGGAGCAGAGGACGTCTTAAACATGGCGAGTAAGGGTCTCTCAATTGTACTTGAAAGATGACATTATTTGGCCTACAGCAATGATTTTCATATCAAATGAAACATTGTTTTACACTCTATATCATGATAATGCTTCATAGTCGAGAGGTGAATTTCCCCGGCCCCCCCCACTCAGTGTTTTTTAGGGTACCCATATGCTCGTTCCCTCTTTTTGAAAGCACCCCCTATCTGAGGACTGCCAACATTTCCGAACCCCCCTTTCGCGTGATTTTCGCGTGCTTTTCCTGCCTCGGAGACCCCTCTAAATCAGGAAAAATGCTCAATGTACCCCCCTAGATTCGGAATAACTTCTCAGGAGTCCAAAGAGATGAGAGAAAAAAAGGAAAAACACCCCCTTTTTTTTACAATTCTCGGGCCGGACTTTGTTTGCACGAAAAGTACCCCTTTACCGGACATTTTGGCAACACGCATGCGGTCATTCCGAACCCTGAGTGGGGGGGGGGGGGGGGGGGGGTGAATTTCCCTTCAACTCATATCCTGCCATAAGGCTTCATGCACGCTACCGTTTTAGTGCTTTGTACACGTGAACGCTATTGATTGGCTGCTTAAGTCATGCGAGCGACCTATCGCTTCTGTGCTTTATGCATGCATGCTCGCATTCGTAATAGCAGTTATTGTTCTTGCTCGTTGTACTGTGCCTAGTGCTTCTCATGTACTATTGATAGTACCATCGCGTTAATCCGATTATCTCAAAGTTAACTTGGCACAGGGGGGATTCGAGGTTTGGCACAATGGGGATTAGCCCTGTGGCATTAGGCTGTATTCATTATGGCAGGATAAGAGTTAAATAGTTATGATAATTTAGAAACTGTCAAATTTGTTCAATGTGAGTAATGTTTTTTTATTGAAAAAATAAGTAGTCTGAGCAGACAAAGGAAATTATTAAGACGGTGGTCTTATCATATGCAGTGTTTGATACTGAATTTATATGGCTTCAGTTGCAAATATGATGTTCTGAAAAAAAACTTCACTTCTAAAGGTTTGCCTCAGAAAGGTCATCTTGTATTTAATGGAGAATAACTACATGTGTTTAAAAACGCATTTCAGAGGGAAGGAGAGTGTCGCGTTAATACTCATGCATAAACAGATATAATACTAAAGTAGTCTAAATACAAGCAGATTCAAATATTTTTGTTTGTAATTCTCATATTTTTAGGTTCAAAGCAATTCATAAGGTTGGAAACACTCATGGGTCTGGAATTAGTGTCAAAGTGTGCTTCAGATTCAAATCTCACTTAAAGATAAAGACCAGTTATGGTCATGCGATTACATTGGGAAAGAAACATGGAATCGATCAGAAAAGGTTGATCATCTAGCATATAAGTATTGGTGTGTACTGCAAGGTTCTGGAATCATCAAAATGATAAGTAATTTGGCCCAGTCTTCATAAAGTTATAAGCACTGTACGTACACGTGCGCAACACATGCGTTTATATCTCACAGTCCAATAGATAAACTAATTTACAAAAAATATCAATTAGTAGGGGGTTTCCCGGCAAATTTGTTATCATCATGTATTAGTTAAAACATATTCTTTCACATGATTGGTAATAAGAGCTTCCATTTCATTTTTTTGAAATTGGGGCGTTTCCAATACTGGTCTTTACCTTTGACAAGAATGAAAATCTAGACCACAGTGCACATATTTTAAGCACATTTAGATCTTCACACTCTACATATTGACATTCATGTATAATGTATATTTTTAGTCATGGATGAATTGCAATGTCAAAAATGTGTCTACATAAGCAACAAAGTGATAGACCTTTCTTTGTTTATTAAAACTCTTAATGCACAATTGCAGCTTAAAATTGGTTAAATTCAAAATTACATCAAAATTTACAAAAACACAGTGACAATTGATAAAATGCATAAGTTAAAAACATGGTAACATTAAAATCAAACTATTATTCATTGATAACAAGTACGGTACAATCAGGATGGATGAAACAGAAAAGAAGAGGTGTTTGTGGTCCAGTGGATAAGTCTTTGGACAGTGAACCATGAGGTTCGAATCCCTGCCATACGTAGCACTGATGTTGTTCGGCAAAACATTAATCTACATTTGCCATACTTCACCTAGTTGTAGTAAGTATGTACCTTGTGGGATATATTCCTTGTATGCAGCACTATGAAGTATGTAGTAAGTAAATGCACTGTTGATGTAATAGTTGGTCCTCCTGTTGCTCAACACATGCTCAATCAACAATTTTTGTGCTTACTACTTTGCACTAAAAATTCTTAACATAAACCCTGTACCAAAAAGTAAACATTTCCCTAAATATAAGCTCAAACTTACTTGCAGCCCTTATCCCAATCCTGTAGTATATTTGACTATATAAATCCCAGAGCATTTATCACCTGAGCATAGCCATACACATACATGTATTTTTGGAGCACCCAGTTAGATTTGCTGTCATACAATGAAACATACATGTAATCTGGTCATGTTCTTGTATGAGTCACTGTTTGTATACATGAAGGTCCAAACACTCGAGCTTTGGGATGTTCAGTGTCCAACATCAGCCTCTTCACATCACCTCGTAGATGCTTTGTGTTCCATGCCAAACCTGAATGAACTGACACTACAGGGAAAGGATTTCAAAGAGGAGTTCTATTCTACACTGAATGCAAGGGCATCAACCTTACAGGTATGTATGTGTGATTGTACTTTATATCCATGCCATGGATTTCATGTCCACATGTAGCGGTGGAGATCAGTTTAAGGAGTTATGATATTGTAGGAACAATGAACATATTCTGTCAATGTGTGTAATGTTTTATATAAAAATGTATAATATTCTTAGCAGACAAAGGAACATTGTTATGCATAGGGTCTTTCACGAGCAATGTTTGCATGATTACAAAATTCATATGGCTTGAGTTGTAAATATGATGTTTTGCAAAATAACTTTGCTTCTAAAGATTTGACTCAGATAAGGTCATTTCAATTTTGATGGAGACTAATTCTATGTGTTTAAGTAAGCATTTTTTTGAGGAAAAGAGTGTTGTATTGCTACTTTTGTAGTAATATAAATCAGTATAAACAGATCAAGGAGGTATTCAAAAGACTAGTAGATACAAAGATTTTGGTTTGTAATTTTTATATTTTAAGTTCAAAGCGATTCATAAGGTTGGAAATATGTCATGATGGGTCTGTAAGCATTATCAAAGTATACTTCAGATTCAATACTCACCAAACAAGGTTGAAGATCTAGATCACAGTGTACTTAGTTTAAGCACAGCTACATGTAAACACTCTACACATTCATTCATGTATAATTGTCACGTGATTGACTGTCTTTTAATTATTTAAACTGCTACCTAATATCAGAAACCACAACAGAACACAATTGCATAGAGGTATAATGAAGTTTTAATCTTCAGCCTACAAATCTTGGCGTTCAATATCAACAGAACATAAGCAATTTACTAGTACATAACTTTAGTACAGGGTAATCTTGCTTGGCCAGTCTCTAGACTGCGTAGACATCCCCGTCGTCTTGGCAGCTCATATCTGTCGCTGACTCCCTGCTTCTGACTACCTCTAACTGACCTTTGAGTAGTACATTTCCCTTCCCGCCTGGAAAAAAATCCTTTCATGACAATAATGTACACTTTACGTCATGAATGTCTTATATGGCATTGGGGCAGTGTCAAAATGTGTCTAAATAATGTACAAAGCATTACGATAGTTTCTTCTTTGTTTATTTAATTCTCCAAACACAATAGCTCTATCAATTAAAGCAAATCATGAAAACAATATATATTCTAACATAATAGGCATCAACCGCGGTTCAAGTAGAGGTGTTTATTGTCCAGTGTATAGAAGTCTCTGGACATTGGATCACGAGGTATGGGGTTCAAATCCTTGCAGCACGTAGCACTAATTTTCTTTGGGAAGACATTAATCTGCTATGTATGTGGGTTTGTACTCTATATCCATGGCATTATGAATATATGCATGAACATGTAGCAGTGGTGATGAGTTTAAGGAGTTCTGATATTTTAGCACCAGTCAATATTTGTTCAATGTGTGTAATGTTTGTTATGAAAAAATATAATAGTCTCGGCAGACAAAGAAAATTATTAAAAAGGGAGTCTATTGTGTGCAGTGATTGATAAAGAATTCATATAGCTTGAGTTGAAAATATGATGTTCTGCAAAAAACTTCACTTTTAAAGTTTTGTCTCAGAAACTGAAGTTTCGTCTTGGATGGAAACTCACTAGATGTGATTAAATTAAGTAAGCATTTGGGGGGGGGGGATTCAAGGAGAATGTTGGATTGCATCTTTGGCTGTAATGCAATTTCATTATAAAAAAGGTTACGGTACTTGATTACTCTGAAGTCTAGTGCGTACAAATTTTTGTTGTTCTAATTCTAAAAAATGTAAGTTCAGAGCAATTCATTATGTTTGAATTATGTCATGATGGGTCTGGAAGTAGTAACAAAGTATACCGGTATTCCAGATTAAAAACTAGCTAAACAAGAATGAAGATCTAGATCACTGTGCATTTATTTCAAACACATTTACATGTTCTCTCTCTACATGATGTACATTCATGTATAATGCAAACATATAGTCATGATTGTATTATATAGCAATTCGGCAACGTAAAAAATGTGTCTACATTATCAACAAAGCGATGAATCCTTCTTTGTTTATTTTAATTCTCCAAACACAATTACAGCTCTATTAATATTTAAATCATTCATCTGCCTATAAATATACATTCTAAAATAATTGGCATTAACCAAGGTTCATTAAGAGATGTTTATTGTCCAGTGGATAAATCTAAACAGTTAACCATCAGGTATAGGCCTAGGTCTCAGATCCTTGCTGTACTAACCACTAATTTTGTGTGGCAAGATGTTAATCTACATTTGCCACTCTTAACCTAGGTGTAGTAAGTGGGTACCTGGGTCGGTATTCAATTCAATACTTAGCATAAGTAAATTTCTTACTTATGCTAAGTATTGAATAGAATACCGTAAGTAAATGGCTAAGTTAAGTAATTTACTTATCTCGTATTCAAATCGCATTTTAGACTTATACTTACGTAAGACAAAATCTAAGTAAAATACTTACTGATAAGCATTGTGAAGTCACACGGTCAATCAAAAGTAATGCACAATTGATGCATTGCAATATATGCGTGCTGATATAATTGTGCGCAGGTTATAATACTGCGTAAGACAACCATATGCCTGCCAATCAAGGCCTCCAAATAATTGTCTTAAGTCTGGTATGGAGTTGACTTAGATTTATTGAATACCAAAATTGGCTAAGTATTTAATCTAAGCCAAAAACAAAGTAAAAAGCTTAAATTTTTTAATTAAGTATTACGGGCACAGGTAGGATATATTCCTTGAATTCAGCACTATATAGTATGTAGTAATTAAATGCACTTTTGCTGTAATTGTCAGTCTTCCTGTTTGACACATGCTCCGACAACATGTTGCTGTGCTTACTATCCTGCACTACACAAATTCCTAACTTAATCCCTGCACCAGAGAAGTATACCTATCACTGAATTTAAGCTCAAACATATATGCAGCCCTTGTGCTAAACCTATATATTTGACTAAATAAAGCCCTGAGCACGTGTCACCTGAGCATAGCCATACACATATTGTACATTTATATCGGATCAACTAGCTATATTTGAAGGCATTCAATTAAAATATGTACTTGTATGAATCACTGTTTGTATACTTGTAGGTCAAAACTCTCGGGCTGTTAGGAGTAAGGTGTCCAACATCAGCCTCTTCACATCACCTAGTAGATGCTTTGTGTTCCATGTCAAACCTGACAGAACTGACACTACAGGGAAAGGATTTCAAAGAGGAGTTTTATTCTACACTGAATGCTAAGGCATCAACCTCACAGGTATGTATGTGTGTTTGTCCTCTACATCCATGTTATGACGAATTCATATACACATATACAGAGTGAGTCAGAAAAAAATGTTGCATTTTTTAAAAGTTGTATTGTTTGAAATATGAATATTTAATCATGGGTTTCATGATATGTCTTGATAGAGTTATCCTCTTAGTACATTTAGGTACCATTTTCATTTGAATCTCTGCATGCATGACTGAACACCAAACAATCTTTACAAGACTTCAGATTTCACTTGCGCCACACATGCACAGGCACACGCGCACAAATGAGCGTTCCATTCCCGACAAGGCCTACCCAAACTGTTACTTTTTGTTGGGAATTCTTCTCGTACGAAAAGTTGAGTGGCCACTGTCTTCTTGGCGCGTATTTGCCGATGTTGTACTTCATGATGATGATGATGATGATGAAGATTAGGATGATGATAATGATGATGATGACATGGTGGTGGTAATGAATGTGTACTAATGGGAAAGATTGTCAGGGTTATGCCACTTAAACATTCAGCGATCTTGATAAAAATCAATGCTTAATCAGAAAAGGGGAAATTATTAAAGAATTGTCACCGTGTGTGTGCGTGTGTGTACATGCGTTTGTTCAGTTTTGTGTGTGCGTACGTGTGTGTGTGTGTCTGACTGTGTTTGTTCAATGCATTTGTTTTATCCCTCACCACGTAACTTGGCGCAAGTGAGATCTATCCGTCATGCATGCAGAGATTCAAATGAAAATGGTACCTAAATGTACTGGGAGGGTAACTGTATAAAGACATATCAGGAAACCCATGATTAAATATTCGTACTTGAAACAATACAACTTTAAAAAAATGGGATGATACAAATTTTTCCAGGAAATAGCCTACTAATTGATATATTTGGTAAATTGCCATATCGATCTGGCCTGAATAGATATCACAAATGCCCTTCAACATTGAACATTTGGGCAAATATTTTAGCTTTTTTGCGAATTTAGGTTGAAGTATTGCCATCTAAACCTCTGAATGCAATATTTTAACGATATTGAATGGATATTTTTCACCCGAAACCCTTGAACCGCAATTTTACCACTACCAGTCTTTACCCTTAAGCACATTTACATGTACTTACTCTACATTTATGCATTCATGTATAATGCTTATTATCCTGCACTAACTAAATTCTTAACTCATCCCTGCACCAAAAAAGTATACCCATCACTAAACCTAACTTCAAATATTTTATTAGCCGTTATCCAAATCATATATATTTGACTAAATAAAGTCTATAGTAAGTAAATACACTATTGCTGTAGATGTTGTTAGACACATGCTCCATAAACAATTGTTCTGTGCTTACTATTCTTCACTAAACAACATTAACCCTGCACCAAAAAGTTAACATCTCACTAAATATAAGCTCAAACTTATTTGCAGCCCTTATCCTTATCCTGTAGTATATTTGACCATAGCCTTTGTCACCTGAACATAGCCATACACATACATGTATATTGGAGCACCCAATTAGATTTGCTGTCATACAATGAAACATACATGTAATATGGTCATGTACTTGTATGAGTCACTGTTTGTATACATGTAGATCCAAACTGTCGTGCTAGGGGATGTTCAGTGTCCAACATCAGCCTCTACACACCACCTTGTAGATGCTTTGTGTTCCATGCCAAACCTGACTGAACTTAGACTAAGTGCAAAGGTTTTCAAAGAAGAGTTCTATTCTACACTAAATGCAAAGGCGTCAACCTTACAGGTATGTATGTGTGTTTGTACTCTGTATCCATGCCATTGTGAATTGATTAAGACATGTAGCAGTGGAGATGATTTTAAGGAACTTTTATATTTTAGGTACAATCAACATATATTGTCAATGTGTGTAATGTTTTATATAAAAAATTATAATATTCTTAGCAGACAAAGGAACATTGTTTTACAGAGGGTCTTTCACGAGCAATGTATGCATGATAACAAAATCCATATGGCTTGAGTTGTAAATATGATGTTCTGCAAAATAACTTAACTTCTAAAAGTTTGCCTCAGAAAAGGTCAATTTTTTGATTGAGACTAACTATATGTGTTTATTTGTATCCCCGGCAGTATGGCGGGGGGTTACTTTTGAGTCAGGAGCGTTACGCTGCGTGCACCGCCGCCGCGTCATATTCTTGTGTGCGCTCTAATGCCACATTCCTTGACAGATTTCTTTAAAATTGTATATGAAGGTGGATATTGGTATAATATTCACACCTATAACGTTATGAATCAGAGCACTATGCCACTGAGTTCCCTTAGGACATCTATTTATTCAGATGGTCATATCTCAGCCAATACTTAATATATTCAATTGGTTTTCGACATTCGGACATTATTTTTGATTCTCTTTTAGAAAGTGAAGACAAAATTGAGAAATTCCAAAAATTGATTTGTGCTGACGTCACACTTAACCACTCTTTACATGTACACCTGAGCAACAAGTTATGTTTGCAGTCAATCAATTACAACATGTACTCTGTTCATGAGCTTGTATGAATCACTGTTTTTATACATGAAGGCCCAAACTCTCCAGCTTCTAGATGTATGGTGTCCAACATCAGCCTCTTCACATCAGCTTGTAGATGCTTTGTGTTCCATGCCAAACTTGACTGAACTGATACTAAGTGGAAAGGATTTCAAAGAGGAGTTCTATTCTACACTGAAGGCAAAAGCATCAACTTCACATGTATGTTTGTACTCTTTATTTCCATGCCATGGTGAATTCATGTACACATGTAGCAGTAGAGATGAGTTTATAAGGGGAAATTAACCTCAAACTACATGTTAATTTCAGTTTGTAGGCCATTTAAAACATCTGAAAAATATAACACATCATACAATTGATGAAAGGGAGGAATTAACTCTTCTTTAGAATTCTTTGTCTTTACGGCTCTGAGAATTTTCAGAACGTTGCCATTGTGTTTGCGACGGCCTGTTCTGTGCCGTATTGCATCCCTAGCGTTTCCCTGCTGTCAGCTGTAAAATCACTGCAGATCATGTCGTTTTTTCTGTCTAACTTGTTATTTTTGTCCAGAAATTTGTCCACTTTCAGAGCTGCTACCTATAGCTTGAATATTTAATTGTGTTGTTATGGAAACCTATGTTACCATTTCCTCTTGTTTTTCAAGTAACAATTATTACAACCAAACACTTGGCAGTACACAATTTTTGACGAATATTGCATATAACGCGCGTGCTGCACGCTACAACAGTTCTCTTTGCGATACATCACACCCCAGAAGTTTTGAAGGAGAATTTTGACAAAATGGCAGCTTCCTTGGGGAGCAGACAACGTCTTAAACATGGCGAGTAAGGGTCTCTCAATTGTACTTGAAAGACGATATTATTTGGCCTACAGCAATGCTTTTCATATCAAATGAAATATTGTTTTACTCTCTATATCATGATAATGCTTCATAGTCGAGAGGTGAATTCCCCTTTAACTCATATCTTGACATAAGGCTGCATGCACGCTACCGTTTTAGTGCTTTGTACACGTGAACGCTATTGATTGGCTTCTTAAGTCATGCGAGCGACCCATCGCTTCGGTGCTTTATGCATGCATGCTCGCATTCGTAATAGCAGTTATTGTTCTTGCTCGTTGTACTGTGCCTAGTGCTTCGCATGCACTATTGATAGTACCATCGTGTTAATCCGATTATCTCAAATTAACTTGGCACAGGGGGGATTCGAGGCTTGGCACAATGGGGATTAGCCCTGTGGCATTAGGCTGTATTCATTATGGCAGGATAAGAGTTAAATAGTTATGATATTTTAGAAACTGTCAAATTTGTTCAATGTGAGTAATGTTTTTTATGAAAAAATATAGTAGTCTGAGCAGACAAAGGAAATTATTAAGAATGTGGTCTATCATATCCAGTGTTTGATACTGAATTTATATGGCTCGAGTTGCAAATATGACGTTCTGAAAAATAACTTCACTTCTAAAGGTTTGCCTCAGAAAAGGTCATCTTGTATTTGATGGAGACTAACTACATGTGTTTAAATACTAATTTCATCTGGAAGGAGAGTGTCGTGTTGATACTCATGCAGTAATACAATTTTAGTATAAACAGATCTAATACTAAAGTAGTCTAAAGACAAGCAGATTCAAATATTTTTGTTTGTAATTCTCTAATTTTTAGGTTCAAAGCAATTCATAAGGTTTGAAACACTCATGATGGGTCTGGAATTAGTGTCAAAGTGTGCTTCAGATTCAAATCTCACTTAACAAGAATGAAGATCTAGACCACAGTGCACATTTTAAGCACATTTTGATTTTCACATTCTACATATTGAACATTCATGTATAATGCATATTTTTAGTCATAGATGTATTGCAATGTCAGACATGTGTCTACACAATTAACAAAGTGATAGACCTTTCTTTGGTTATTAAAACTCTCAATGCACAATTGCAGCTTAAAATTGGTTAAATTCGAAATAATTCAAAATTTACAAAAACACAGTGACAATTGATAAAATGCATGAGGTAAAAACATGGTAACATTACAATCGAACTATTATCCATTGCTAACAAGTACGGTACAATCAGGATGGATGAAACAGAAAACAAGAGGTGTTTCTGGTCCAGTGGATAAGTCTCTGGACAGTGAACCATGAGGTTCGAATCCCTGCCATACGTAGCACTGATGTTGTTCAGCAAGACATTTATCTACATTTGCCATACTTGACCTAGTTTTAGTAAGTAGGTACCTTGTGGGATATATTCCTTGTATGCAGTACTATGAAGTATGTAGTAAGTAAATTCACTGTTGATGTAATTGTTGGTCCTCCTGTTGCTCAACACATGCTCCATCAACAATTTTTCTGTGCTTACTATTTTGCACTAAACAAATTCTTAAAACTAACCCTGCACCAAAAAATAAACATATCACTAAATATAAGTTCAAACTTATTTGCAGTCCTTATCCTAATCCTGTAGTATATTTGACCATATAAAGCCCATAGCCTTTGTCACCTGAGCATAGCCATACACATACATGTATATTGGAGCACCCAGTTAGATTTGCTGTCATACAATGAAACATACATGTAATCTGGTCATGTTCTTGTATGAGTCACTGTTTGTTTATATGTAGGTCCAAACTGTGGAGCTTTGGGATGTTCAGTGTCCAACATCAGCCTCTTCACATTACCTCGTAGATGCTTTGTGTTCCATGCCAAACCTGAATGAACTTAGACTACAGGGAAAGGATTTCAAAGAGGAGTTCTATTCTATACTGAATGCAAGGGCATCAACCTTACAGGTATGTATATGTGATTGTACTCTGTATCCACGCCATGGATTGCATGTCCGCATGTAGCAGAGGAGATCATTTTAAGGAGTTATGATATTGTAGGAACAATGGACATATTTTGTCAATGTGTGTAATGTTTTATATAAAAATGTATAATATTCTTAGCAGACAAAAGAACATTGTTATGCATAGGGTCTTTCACGAGCAATGTTTGCATGATTACAAAATTCATATGGCTTGAGTTGTAAATATGATGTTTTGTAAAATAACTTTGCTTCTAAAGATTTGTCTCAGATAAGGTCATTTCAATTTTGATGGAGACTAATTCTATGTGTTTAAGTAAGCATTTTTTTGAGGAAAAGAGTGTTGTATTGCTACTTTTGTAGTAATACAATTCAGTATAAACAGATCAAGGAGGTATTCAAAAGACTAGTAGATACAAAGATTTTGGTTTGTAATTTTTATATTTTAAGTTCAAAGCGATTCATAAGGTTGGAAATATGTCATGATGGGTCTGTAAGCAGTATCAAAGTATACTTCAGATTCAATACTCACCAAACAAGGTTGAAGATCTAGATCACAGTGTACTTAGTTTAAGCACAGCTACATGTAAACACTCTACACATTCATTCATGTATAATTGTCACGTGATTGACTATCTTTTAATTATTTAAACTGCTACCTAATATCAGAAACCACAACAGAACACAATTGATTAGAGGTATAATGAAGTTTTAATCTTCAGCCTACAAATCTTGGCGTTCAATATCAACAGAACATAAGCAATTTACTAGTACATAACTTTAGTACAGGGTAATCTCGCTTGGCCAGTCTCTAGACTGCGTAGACATCCCCGTCGTCTTGGCAGCTCATATCTGTCGCTGACTCCCTGCTTCTGACTACCTCTAACTGACCTTTGAGTAGTACATTTCCCTTCTCGCCTGGAAAAAATTCCTTTCATGACAATAATGCACACTTTACGTCATGAATGTCTTAAATGGCATTTGAGCAATGTCAAAATGTGTCTAATTAATGTACAAAGCATTACGATAGTTCCTTCTTTGTTTATTTAATTCTCCAAGCACAATAGCTTTATCAATTAAAGCAAATCATGAAAACAATATATATTCTAACATAATAGGCATCAACCGCGGTTCATGTAGAGGTGTTTATTGTCCAGTGTATAGAAGTCTCTTGACATTGAATCACTAGGTATGGGGTTCAAATCCTTGCAGCACGTAGCACTAATGTTCTTTGGGAAGACATTAATATGCTATGTATGTGGGTTTGTACTCTATATCCATGGCATTATGAATATATGTATGAACATGTAGCAGTGGTGATGAGTTTAAGGAGTTCTGATATTTGAGCACCAGTCAATATTTGTTTAATGTGTGTAATGTTTTTTATGAAAAAATATAATAGTCTCAGCAGACAAAGAAAATTATTAAAAAGGAAGTCTATTGTGTGCAGTGATTGATAAAGAATTCATATAGCTTGAGTTGAAAATATGATGTTTTGCAAAAAATTCACTTTTAAAGTTTTGTCTCGGAAACTGTAGTTTCGTCTTGGATGGAAACTCACTAGATGTGATTAAATTAAGTAAGCATTTTGGGGGGGATTCAAGGAGAATGTTGGATTGCATCTTTGGCTGTAATGCAATTTCATTATAAACTAGAAATTTAATTCGTCATGGGGACGAATTAGGTGGTCTGTTTTCAATTTTATGATCATTGAAAAGTCAACAAAAAAAAAAAATGAAGAAAAAAAATTGTTGGAGACTCCCGGACTCGAACCAGGGATCTCGAGGTCCAAAGTCAAGTGCGTTACCGATATACCAAAACATTTCCCATAGCGATTACACGTAAACGGAAAATGAAATTCTCAAATCCCACTTTGCAAGTGAAATATGAGCATGATCCCGGCATCTGATCGAGAAAAAAATGGCACACCTGTGATAGCTTATTGTCTCAGCTACAACATACTCAATGCTCAGCGAAAACGAAGCTAAGACGACGGAGATATTGCTCGTGAAAGACGAGAATGTAGAATCCAGTTTTCAGAAAAAGTCATGACCCATAGAGAATACACGCAAAATGTAAAAAATTGACATGCCTCCTTTAATCGCAAAAATACGCCATGATGCTTTCGTCAAAATGAAAATTTGTGGTTGCTACATCTGTAGGGAATTGTCTCAGCTAAAACATATCAAAATTTGGATGAAAATTGATTAATATTTACAGAGATACAATCAATTTTCCCAAAATATAATGACGTCATAATATGCAAATTGAAATTTTGAGTTCGGAGGCCATTATGATGACGTCATGAGTTAATTGAGGGTCAAATGAGACATGAAATCATATCCCAATTCATACTCTATCAAAATATGAAAACAAAATTGGGTTCATCTTGCATCCTAAAGCGCTACAATTGATTTTGTATAGGCATGTTTTTGTCCATGCATGCTATGTATTACAAGAGCTCGCACCCACGGACATTATCTTAAACGGACGCTCATTCCGTTATTAATGGGCAGAAAAAGGTGAACAAGGTATCAAAATGCTTGGAAAAATGTGCCAAATATGATGACATACAAAATTTGGCGATTTTATGTTGCAAAATGCCATTACGCGCGAAAAATGCGCGCGCATGCGCGTGTTCGAGTTTTTTTGCGAAATGCTTAAAATGGCCTGAAACGTATGCAAAATGAATTTGAGACGATTTGTAGCATTTTTATTTTTTGCGCGCGCGCTAACGCGCGGACGTACGCATGCGCTTGTTTCTGAACTGAAATTGACCGGACGGATATTGACCTTAATCGTGATAAATATGAATAGGAAATGCCTTTCCGTTATGGAGATATAATCCTGAGTAAAAAGTACCAAAAAAAACACAAAATGGCGCCTGGATGACGTCATGAAGACTTGATGACCTTGAAAATGTTCCTCTAACGTCTCATGACAATGACCTATGACTGTGCCAAAATTGAACCAAATTGATTAAACCGATCTTGAGTTATCCTGTGAACAAAAAAGTGGGAACAATAAATAAAAATAAAGAATAATAAATAACTAGACATATAATACTTGTTTGGAACAAGTATAGGTGGGCTGGTCAACTAACATTTGAGACAAAATAGAGCAAAAATAAGCGACATACTGCTTACAAATTCTTAAAAAACAATATCATGTAGATTCATAACGTGAACTAAATTCACCTTCTATAGGCATAACACGCAAATTATGTAGTTTTTGACATGAGGCCTTTAATCAAAATTTTCACTATGATGACGTCATCAAAATGAAAAATGGTTATTATTGCGCTTGTAGAGAATTGTCTTAGCTACAACATATCGAAATTTTGAAGAAAATTGATCAATATTTACAGAGATACAATCAATTTTACATAAATATGCTGACGTTATAATATGCAAATTCGTATTTTGAGTTCCAAGGCCATTGTGATGATGTCACGATACACTTAATGGCCAAATGAGACATGGAATCATATTTCCGACTCATACTCTATCTTAATATGAAAAAAAATTGAGGATCCCGGTGCATTCCAAAGAGCTATAACGGATTTTCTATAGGCATGTTTTTGCCCATATATGCTATGTATTAAAAGACCTCGCGCGCACTGACATTTATCTTGAATTTACGCTCAACTTGTTAATAATGGTCATAAAGAGATAAACATGGAATCAAATTCCTTGAAAAAATATGAGAAATATCATGAAAGAAAAAAAAATGGCGATTCTATGTTTTTTAATGGTGTTACGCGCGAAAACGCGCGCGCATGCTCGTACGCGCGATTTTTTATAAAATGCTTAAAATGACCTGAAACGTATGCAAAAAAAATTTGTGACGATTTTGAGCATTTAAAAATTTTGCGCGCGCACTGACGCGCGGACGTACGCGCACGCGCGCGTTTTTTGACCTGAAATTGACCGGACTGATATTGACCTTGATCATGATAAATATGAATGAGAAATAACCTTTGGTTATGAAGATATGATCAAGAGTTTATTTTCAGAAAATTTCACAAAATGGCGCCTAGATGACGTAATCAGTCAAGGTCAAGATTAAAAACCTTACCTTGCTTTGTTCATATGCCTATACATATGTGTGCCAAATTTCAAGTTATTTGATTGAGCCATTGTCAAGTTATCTTGCTAACAAAAAAGTGGGTCAAAATAAGAAAAATAAACTAGACATATAATACTTGTTTGGAACAAGTATAGGTGGGCTGGTCAACTAACATTTGAGACAAAATAGAGCAAAAATAAGCGACATACTGCTTACAAATTCTTAAAAGACAATATCATGTAGATTCATAACGTGAACTAAATTCACCTTCTATAGGCATAACACGCAAATTATGAAGTTTTTGACATGAGGCCTTTAATCAAAATTTTCACTATGATGACGTCATCAAAATGAAAAATGGTTATTACTGCGCTTGTAGAGAATTGTCTTAGCTACAACATATCGAAATTTTGAAGAAAATTGATCAATATTTACAGAGATACAATCAATTTTACATAAATATGCTGACGTCATAATATGCAAAAATCGTATTTTGAGTTCCAAGGCCATTGTGATGATGTCACGATACACTTAATGGCCAAATGAGACATGGAATCATATTTCCGACTCATACTCTATCTTAATATGAAAAAAATTGAGGATCCCGGTGCATTCCAAAGAGCTATAACGGATTTTGTATAGGCATGTTTTTGCCCATATATGCTATGTATTAAAAGACCTTGCGCGCACTGACATTTATCTTGAATTTACGCTCATCTTGTTAATAATGGTCATAAAGAGATAAACATGGAATCAAATTCCTTGAAAAAATATGAGAAATATCATGAAAGAAAAAAAAATGGCGATTCTGTGTTTTTTAATGGTGCTACGCGCGAAAACGCGCGCGCATGCTCGTACGCGCGATTTTTTATAAAATGCTTAAAATGACCTGAAACGTATGCAAAATAAATTTGAGACGATTTAGAGCATTTAAAAATTTTGCGCGCGCACTGACGCGCGGACGTACGCGCACGCGCGTGTTTTTGGACATGAAATTGACTGGACTGATATTGACCTTGATCATGATAAATATGAATGAGAAATACCTTTTGGTTATGAAGATATGATCATGAGTTGATTTTCAGAAAATTTCACAAAATGGCGCCTAGATGACGTCATCAGTCAAGGTCAAGATTGAAAACCTTACCTTGTTTTGTCCATATGCCTATACATATTTGTGCCAAATTTCAAGATATTTGGTTGAACCATTTCAAAGTTACCTTGTTAACAAAAAAGTGGTTCAAAATAAGAAAAATAAATAAATAAATAATAAATAATAAAGGCGATTTTAACAAAAATATAAGGTGGTCTGTATTAGATACAGCCCACCTGATAACTAGACATATAATACTTGTTTGGAACAAGTATAGGTGGGCTGGTCAACTAACATTCGAGACAAAATAGAGCAAAAATAAGCGACATACTGCTTACAAATTCTTAAAAGAGAATATCATGTAGATTCATAACGTGAACTAAATTCACCTTCTATAGGCATAACACGCAAATTATGAAGTTTTTGACATGAGGCCTTTAATCAAAATTTTCACCATGATGACGTCATCAAAATGGAAAAATGATTTTTTTTTTTTTTTTTTTTTTTTTTTTTTTTTTTTTTTTTTTCTACGCTTGTAGATAATTGTCTTAGCTACAACATATCGAAATTTTGAAGAAAATTGATCAATATTTACAGAGATACAATCAATTTTACATAAATATCCTGACGTCATAATATACAAATTCGTATTTTGAGTGCCAAGGCCATTGTGATGATGTCACGATACACTTAATGGCCAAATGAGACATGGAATCATATTTCCGACTCATACTCTATCTTAATATGAAAAAATATTTAGGATCCCGGTACATTCCAAAGAGCTATAACGGATTTTGTATAGGCATGTTTTTGCCCATATATGCTATGTATTAAAAGAGCTCGCGCGCACTGACATTTATCTTGAATTTAGGCTCATCTTGTTAATAATGGTCATAAAGAGATAAACATGGTATCAAATTCCTTGAAAAAATATGAGAAATATCATGAAAGAAAAAAAATGGCGATTCTATGTTTTGTAATGGTGTTACGCGCGAAAACGCGCGCGCATGCTCGTACGCGCGATTTTTTATAAAATGCTTAAAATGACCTGAAACGTATGCAAAATAAATTTTAAATGATTTTGAGCATTTAAAATTTTTGCGCGCGTACTGACGCGCGGACGTACGCGCATGCGCGCGTTTTTTGTCCTGAAATTAACCGGACTGATATTGACCTTGATCATGATAAATATGAATTAGAAATAACTTTTGGTTATGAAGATATGATCATGAGTTGATTTTCAGAAAAATTCACAAAATGGCGCCTAGATGACGTCATCAGTCAAGGTCAAGATTGAAAATCTTACCTTGTTTTCTCCATATGTCTATACATATGTGTGCCAAATTTCAAGATATTTGATTGAACCATTTTAACGTTATATTGTTAACAAAAAAGTGGTTCAAAATAAGAAAAATAAATAAATAATAATAAATAATAATAATAAAGGCAATTTTAACAAAAATATAAGGTGGTCTGTATTAGATACAGCCCACCTGATAAATAAAGGCAATTTTAACAAAAATATAAGGTGGTCTGTATTAGATACAGCCCACCTGATAATAATAAATAATAGAGAAAGAAAATTTGAACGAAAACAATAGGTGATCTGTCGAAAACGACAGACCACCTAAAAAGTTTACGGTATAGATTACTCTTAAGTCTAGTGCGTACAAATATTTTTTTGTTCTAATTCTTAAATTTTTAAGTTCAGAGCAATTCATTATGTTTGAATTATGTCATGATGGGTCTGGAAGTAGTAACAAAGTATACCGGTATTCCAGATTAAAAACTAGCTAAACAAGAATGAAGATCTAGATGACTGCATTTATTTCAAACACATTTACATGTTCTCTCTCTACATGATGTACATTCATGTATAATGCAAACATATAGTCATGATTGTATTATATAGCAATTCGGCAACGTACAAGATGTGTCTACATAATCAACAAAGCGATGAATCCTTCTTTGTTTATTTTAATTCTCCAAACACAATTACAGCTCTATTAATATTAAAATCATTCATCTGCCTATAAATATACATTCTAAAATAATGGGCATTAACCAAGGTTCATTAAGAGATGTTTATTGTCCAGTGGATAAGTCTAAACAGTTAACCATCAGGTATAGGCCTAGGTCTCAGATCCTTGCTGTACTAACCACTAATTTTGTGTGGCAAGATGTTAATCTACATTTGCCACTCTTAACCTAGGTGTAGTAAGTGGGTACCTGGGTCGGTATTCAATTCAATACTTAGCATAAGTAAATTTCTTACTTATGCTAAGTATTGAATAGAATACCGTAAGTAAATGGCTAAGTTAAGTAATTTACTTATCTCGTATTCAAATCGCATTTTAGACTTATACTTACGTAAGACAAAATCTAAGTAAAATACTTACTGATAAGCATTGTGAAGTCACACGGTCAATCAAAAGTAATGCACAATTGATGCATTGCAATATATGCGTGCTGATATAATTGTGCGCAGGTTATAATACTGCGTAAGACAACCATATGCCTGCCAATCAAGGCCTCCAAATAATTGTATTAAGTCTGGTATGGAGTTGACTTAGATTTATTGAATACCAAAATTGGCTAAGTATTTAATCTAAGCCAAAAACAAAGTAAAAAGCTTAAATTTTTCACTTAAGTATTACGGGCACAGGTAGGATATATTCCTTGAATTCAGCACTATATAGTATGTAGTAATTAAATGCACTTTTGCTGTAATTGTCAGTCTTCCTGTTTGACACATGCTCCGACAACATGTTGCTGTGCTTACTATCCTGCACTACACAAATTCCTAACTTAATCCCTGCACCAGAGAAGTATACCTTTCACTGAATTTAAGGTCAAACATATATGCAGCCCTTGTGCTAAACCTATATATTTGACTAAATAAAGCCATGAGCACGTGTCACCTGAGGATAGCCATAAACATATTGTACATTTATATCGGATCAACTAGCTATATTTGAAGGCATTCAATTAAAATATGTACTTGTATGAATCACTGTTTGTATACTTGTAGGTCAAAACTCTCAGGCTGTTAGGAGTAAGGTGTCCAACATCAGCCTCTTCACATCACCTAGTAGATGCTTTGTGTTCCATGTCAAACCTGACAGAACTGACACTACAGGGAAAGGATTTCAAAGAGGAGTTTTATTCTACACTGAATGCTAAGGCATCAACCTCACAGGTATGTGTGTTTGTCCTCTACATCCATGTTATGACGAATTCATGTACACATATACAGAGTGAGTCAGAAAAAATGTCGCATTTTTTAAAAGTTGTATTGTTTGAAGTATGAATATTTAATCATGGGTTTCATGATATGTCTTGATAGAGTTATCCTCTTAGTACATTTAGGTACCATTTTCAGTTGAATCTCTGCATGCATGACTGAACACCAAACAATCTTTACAAGACTTCAGATTTCACTTGCGCCACACATGCACAGGCACACGCGCACAAATGAGCGTTCCATTCCCGACAAGGCCTACCCAAACTGTTACTTTTTGTTGGGAATTCTTCTCGTACGAAAAGTTGAGTGGCCACTGTCTTCTTGCAGAGCTGCCAACTAGTACGGATTTCCCGTAATTGGTACGGAAATTAACAATCATTACGGAATTACGGAATGCTGCCTAAAATTACGGATTTCGGGAAATCCGATAATGCACTATCATCTATGCCAATCCGTACGTGCGGCTGACTCACTTGCTTCCGCATCCTTGCCTTTCCCGCGCGATCCTATTTACGCTCCCTGATGATACGCTGACACACACACACACTTGCCTTCTCGATATATCTCTAGACCGTATTAATGCACATCTGATTCACTGCCGCGTGCGTGTGTACAGTGAGGTGTACATGTAGATGGCTGCTGATAAGCCGGCCAAAGCGAATTCGCCTCCATTCAAATTCGAAACAGTTGCAGACCGAGCTGTGACTCGATCACATTGATTGTACGTGTACAGTTTATTATTGATGAAATAAATTATGAAAATTATATAATTTCAAAGAATGGATGTTGTTTCTAATAAAATGTTGAAATTTTCTGTGTCCTTTGTGTCTTTTCGTATTTTAATGTTGTCTCTGTGATATTAAGTCATTGATTAAATGTAGACACCCTTTGGAATTTTGATAGGACCTCATATATAAATTTTCATTTCGTACACCGTGGTGACCATCAAAGGGTTTTTACATGGATTTTTTTGCATTACTCAATATGAGCTCCGTGAGCCCATGCAACAACAAAAAATGGCAAATGGGGAGAATCAGATCAGAGCCTATCGATGTGGGGCGAGTTGAATATCTGGTCGATTTTTATGAATATGTACAAAGTGATCGTGAGTGTGAAGCTGCCGTTGCGATGGATTTGTGTTTGCTGTAATATTATTTTCTTGAAGTTGGAAACATGGCTTCTTCCTCTGGTTCTACGTCGAAACGTGTGAAAAAGCTGCAGACTTTTAAGGAGGACTACCATAAAAAATGGCAGTTCATTATACCATCCAAGAAAAGCGACAAATATGCACGATGTAGTCTGTGGTCGTCTGAATTTTCGATCGGGCATGGCGGAGCGAATGACATTGAATCACACAACAAGTCACTGAAGCATCGCTCCGCCATGTCCGCTGCAGAAGCCAGTGCAACTTGCAACATCACGAAGTTTTTTATCCCCAAAGATAATGCTGTTATTCGAGCAGAGGTACTCATGACACAGTTTTTGATCGAACACAATGTACCATTCGCGGCATCAGATCATCTGTCAAGCCTAGTGAAAGAAATGTTTCCTGACAGCAAAGTTGCAGCTAAGTTTGCCTGCTGTCGAACCAAGTCCACCGCTATTGCTCGGACGTTAGGACAACTGGCCAAAGGTGAGTGGAAATAAACCACATTTGCAATGGAAAATATATCCTAAAATATCACATTTTAGCGATGTAATCGGCGGTCCCGCTACCCAAATCTGAAAAATCAAGTATTTTACGCGTGTATGTAAGAAATATGGGTACCATAAAATAGCTTTATTTCAAGTATTTTTCAGATTTAGAGCCCGATTTTGTGTTAGTCGCAAGCTCAAAAGTATCTCATCGTATGTATTACATCAATGCAGCCGGACCCCGCAACGCACGCACGATATGTCTGTCTAATTCAGATTCCAACTTCCGATCACTGCAGTGCTAGTCTTCGACCAGGCGAGCACCGGGGAGCTCCGGCGTGGGATACCTGCTCCGCCCGCTTGTGCTAGATCAGCGCGGAAACGCACGGCGCGCGTGCGCACTTCCTATTGACTTTGTACATGCGGTCGTAAACTGAATCGCTAGGTTGATAAGTGGCTCCAAAACACTGAAAATTGAAATGAATATTGTCATGGCAATTCGTGATTTTTTTCTGGGATTCTTTTTTTGTTTAAATAATAATAATATTTGCTTCATGATTTGAACAAGAAATGATAATAAATAGGAAGTAAAGAGTCCACAAAATAGGATTTTGTCTTAAGTGGCCGAAAACCGGCTCCTTTACTCTATGTGCTGTAACAGTATGGCTATTATTTTATGATCGCACTGATCCATACATGCTTCACCGATCCCCATTGTTTTGAAAATGGCATGTCAAAAAAACATTTGTGCCGGATTTGGTTAAATTGAAATGTTAGGATAACGCCTGAACATGACAAAAGGAATTATTCACTTTTAAAAGATAACAAACAAGATATTTATTGTGTTCACTCCTCGCTTCTGACCCAGTCATATTTATTGTGTTACTCATTTGTTCTTTTTTTAGGGGATATCCTGAGCAAGATCCGAGAAAACCCATTTTCCATTTCAACTGATGGAAGTTCTGATCGGGGAGCTGAGCAGCAACTTTACCCCATAATCGTCCGTTACTTCGATCGTGATGCTCGACATGTCGTCAGTGTGCTGTTGGAAATAGCAACAACAGTTGAACGGTCAACTGGGAAAAACATTTTTCAACTCCTTGACCATGCTCTGAAAGAGAACAACGTTCCTTGGAGCAATGTCATTTGCTTCTCTGCAGATAATGCATCTGTGATGATGGGCATCCACAATGGTGTTGCAGCCTTTGTAAGGAAGGAAAAATCTCAGGTGTTTGTACATGGCTGTCCTTGCCACCTTCTAAATTTAGCTGCGGAGAAAGGAGCGCATGAACTTCCTTGCTCACCCGTGGACTTGTTAATACCTGTGTTCTATTACCTAGAGAAGTCAAGCAAACGTCATAAAGAATTTAAGGAGGTTCAGGCGTGCTGTGGTGTGGAGCAACATGCAATTCTAAAGCATGTCTGCACAAGGTGGCTCTCTCTTGAGCGTGCTTTGGATCGACTGTTAGAGCAGTGGGAACCCCTTGTAGAATATTTTCTAAAGGAGTCTGGAGCTCAGCCACAAGGAACAAAGCGGAAGAATGATGATCAGAAGCAGACAGAACTGAAGAAAAAGAAGACTGCTTCAACCAGTAAATTAGAACCGAAGAAGAAAGCTGTTAAGCCTGTCGCCGCCCAGGCTTCAAAGAGCATCTCAAAAGCTTCCTCTCAAACATCCAGCACACCTTCCGTGGCACCAAAGAAATTGCCAGCAAGCACACCGAATCTTCCAGTCAAAAGGACTTTGACTTCTGGGTTGTCAGCCTCTAATTTTCTGAGCAACTCAAGCATCTCTATTGCAAGCAGCAAAAAGAAATGTTCTACATCATCTGCTCCAGCCAAAAGAGGGACTTCTATACAATGTTGTTCTTCTGACAAATCAAGAGCATCATCAAGTAAAACTGGGACAGCACCATCAAAGCAGACAGGAAAAATCTGTGCAGGAACGAAGAACAGTCCAAAAAGTCAGACTTCAACTTGCCCAAGCACAGTACCATCAGTAACTTCTGCTACAGCCAAAGCAGCAGCTATCCATGCCAACCTGGTGCAAAATAAATATAAACTGTATTGTCTGTTCCTGCAATATACAATTCCAATGTTTAATAAGATGAATGTTGAGTTGCAATCGGAGACCCCAAAGATTCATCTCCTATTGGATATATTGGAGGACTTTTTGAGGCAACTGCTGATGAGATTTGTGAAGCCAGCAATCCTCGTAAAGACAGCTTTACCGCAAGAATGTGACTACAAGAACAAGGACAATCAGAGAACAGATGAAGATTTGATCATTGGGAGTAAAGTGAGGGACATTCTGTCCACAGGACAGATCACAGATGAGCAGAAGAGAGAATTCTTTTCTTCAGTTAGAAGCTACTTTCTTGCAGTTTCAAATTATTTTGTGTCCAAGTTCCCCCTTAAGGATGACTTGCTTATGCATGCAAGAGTCGCCAATCCGAAGAAGAGGCTTGGAGCATCCTTTGCTTCAGTGAGGTACTTTGTTCGAAGATAGCCTGGACCAGCTGGAGTTGGAGTTTGCGGACTACCAGAGTGATTCCATGATGGACAGCTTACCTGAAGAAGGGATAGACTTCAAATGGTCAACACTCGCACAGATCAAGAACAAATCCTCTGGTGAACTGAAGTATAGTCATCTGGCGAAAGTCATGCATCTTATTCTGTCCATTGCACACAGTAATGCTTCTGACGAGAGACTTTTCAGTATTGTTAGAAAGAACATGACTGAATTTAGACCCAGTCTAGGGACCCCAACTCTTTCTGACCTCCTAACCCAGAAGGTGGCAAGCCAAGCCAAAGGAGAGGCCTGCTTTCAAGTAAAGTTCAGTGACAAAGTGTTGGGAAAGTGCAAAGCAGCAACTATGTCATTTGTCAAGTAGACTGAACATGATTATGAACATTCTCATTGGACATCTGCCTTGTTTTTATTTTGAATGCCTACATGTACATTATGAACTAAAAAGATTGGAGACCTTGTATGGACAGAGTTACATGTAGCTGGATTGTGGAATAAATTCCTGCAGCTTTCAGTCTTTTTAAAGGGTAAGACATAAATTTCTCCACCATTATCACAATAATATGAGTAACTGCATACATATGTAATACACTGTATTTTCTGATGCATACATATATGTAATACACTGTATTTTCTGATGCATACATATGTAATACACTGTATTTTCTGATGCATACATATGTAATACGGTACACTGTATTTTCTGATGCATACATATAATACACTGTATTTTCTGATATTTCAAATTTCTAATATTTTTTATGTACATGTACTACTTTTTCTTCCTATGTTCTAGTACAGTGTACATGGCATGCAGTATATGGCAAAGCTGACTGCATCATGCGCGCATGCGTCCGCGCAGTATTGTGCCGTTTTTTTTAGATTCATAGCGCTGCGTAGGAAATTACTGATTTATTCCCCAAATTACTGATTTTGAGCCTTGTGATTACTGATTTTCAGTTCTGGAGGTTGGCAGCTCTGTTCTTGGCGCGTATTTGCCGATGTTGTACTTCATGATGATGATGATGATGATGAAGATTAGGATGATGATAATGATGATGATGACATGGTGGTGGTAATGAATGTGTACTAAAGGGAAAGATTGTCAGGGTTATGCCACTTAAACATTCAGCGATCTTGATAAAAATCAATGCTTAATCAGAAAAGGGGAAATTATTAAAGAATTGTCACCGTGTGTGTGCGTGTGTGTACATGCGTTTGTGTCAGTTTTGTGTGTGCGTACGTGTGTGTAGGTGTGTCTGACTGTGTTTGTTCAATGCATTTGTTTTATCCCTCACCACGTAACTTGGTGCAAGTGAGATCTGGCCGTCTTGTAGAGATTGTCTGATGTTTAGTCATGCATGCAGAGATTCAAATGAAAATGGTACCTAAATGTACTGGGAGGGTAACTGTATAAAGACATATCAGGAAACCCATGATTAAATATTCGTACTTGAAAAAATACAACTTTAAAAAAAATGGGATGATACAAATTTTTCCAGGAAATAGCCTACTAATTGATATATTTGGTAAATTGTCATATCGATCTGGCCTGAATAGATATCACAAATGCACTTCAACATTGAACATTTGGGCAAATATTTTAGCTTTTTTGCGAATTTAGGTTGAAGTATTGCCATCTAAACCTCTGAATGCAATATTTTAACGATATTGAATGGATATTTTTCACCCAAAACCCTTGAACCGCAATTTTACCACTACCAGTCTTTACCCTTAAGCACATTTACATGTACTTACTCTACATTTATGCATTCATGTATAATGCTTATTATCCTGCACTAACTAAATTCTTAACTCATCCCTGCACCAAAAAAGTATACCCATCACTAAACCTAACCTCAAATATTTTATTAGCCGTTATCCAAATCATATATATTTGACTAAATAAAGTCTATAGTAAGTAAATACACTATTGCTGTAATTGTTGTTAGACACATGCTCCATCAACAATTGTTCTGTGCTTACTATTCTTCACTAAACAACATTAACCCTGCACCAAAAAGTAAACATATCACTAAATATAAGTTCAAACTTATTTGCAGTCCTTATCCTAATCCTGTAGTATATTTGACCATATAAAGCCCATAGCCTTTGTCACCTGAACATAGCCATACACATACATGTACATTGGAGCACCCAGTTAGATTTGCTGTCATACAATGAAACATACATGTAATCTGGTCATGTTCTTGTATGAGTCACTGTTTGTTTAAATGTAGGTCCAAACTGTGGAGCTTTGGGATGTTCAGTGTCCAACATCAGCCTCTTCACATCCCCTCGTAGATGCTTTGTGTTCCATGCCAAACCTGAATGAACTTAGACTACAGGGAAAGGATTTCAAAGAGGAGTTCTATTCTACACTGAATGCAAGGGCATCAACCTTACAGGTATGTATATGTGATTGTACTCTGTATCCACGCCATGGATTTCATGTCCACATGTAGCAGAGGAGATCATTTTAAGGAGTTATGATATTGTAGGAACAATGGACATATTTTGTCAATGTGTGTAATGTTTTATATTCAAATGTATAATATTCTTAGCAGACAAAGGAACATTGTTATGCATAGGGTCTTTTACGAGCAATGTATGCATGATAACAAAATTCATATGGCTTGAGTTGTAAATATGATGTTTTGCAAAATAACTTTGCTTCTAAAGATTTGTCTCAGATAAGGTCATTTCAATTTTGATAGAGACTAATTCTATGTGTTTAAGTAAGCATTTTTTTGAGGAAAAGAGTGTTGTATTGCTACTTTCGTAGTAATACAATTCAGTATAAACAGATCAATGAGGATATTCTAAAGACTAGTAGATACAAATATTTTTGTTTGTAATTTTTTATATTTTAAGTTCAAAGCGATTCATAAGGTTTGAAATATGTCATGATGGGTCTGTAAGCAGTATCAAAGTATACTTCAGATTCAATACTCACCAAACAAGGATGAAGATCTAGATCACAGTGTACTTAGTTTAAGCACAGCTACATGTACACACTCTACACATTCATTCGTGTATAATTGTCACGTGATTGACTTTCTTTTAATATTTAAACTGCTACCTAATATCAGAAACCACAACAGAACACAATTGTATAGAGGTATAATGAAGTTTTAATCTTCAGCCTACAAATCGTGGCGTTCAAAATCAACAGAACATAAACAATTTACTAGTACATAACTTCAGTACAGGGTAGGCTCGCTTGGCCAGTCTCTAGACTGCGTACACATCCTCGTCGTCTTGGCAGCTCATCTCTGTAATGTCTCTGTTGCTGACTCCCCGCTCCTTGACCACGGATAATGTGCAGGCAGGCCGAGCTCCTTATTGACGAGTGTCCAATACTTCAATCCAAAACATGGCAGCTTGGGCTTGCATCTCGCCCTGACGTGAAGATTTCTCAGAAAAAAAATGTTTCTGCTGCCTTACTGAATAAATCTACCTCGTGCATTAAACGTCTGCACCGTAGCACTGATGTAAATGGTTCTGCCCATTATTCCAAATCCACTTCCCTTTACCCTTTCTTTCCCCGGGTCCTTAACATTTAAACATCCCAGGTATCTAAGATATTTCTATTTGTATTTACATTCAATAGCCAGCCCAAAAGCATGCAGTAACGAAAAACCCATAGACTGTCTAAAATGCAAATTTATGCAATAATGGATCCTACGCCTGGCTACCTCTAACTGACCTTTGTGTAGTTTCCCTTCTCGCCTGGAAAAAATTCCGTTCATGAGAATAATGCACACTTTACGTCATGAATGTATTATATGGCATTTGGGCAATGTCAAAAATGTGTCTAAATAAAGTACAAAGCATTACGATAGTTCTATCTTTGTTTATTTTATTCTCCAAACACAAATATAGCTCTATTAATTAAAGTAAATCATGAAAACAATATATATTCTAACATAATGGGCATCAACCGCAGTTCATGTAGAGGTGTTTATTGCCCAGTGTATGGAAGTCTCTGGACATTGGATCACGAGGTATGGGGTTGAAATCCCTGCAGCACGTAGCACTTATATATTTTATTAGCCGTTATCCAAATCATATATATTTGACTAAATAAAGTCCAGAGCATTTGTCACCTGAGTATAGCCATACACATACATGTTTATTAGAGCACCAAGTTATATTTGCATTCATTCAATTAAAATATGTGCTCTGGTATTAAATGTACTTGTATGAATCACTGTTTGTATACTTGTAGGTCAAAACTCTCAGGCTGTTAGGTGTAAGGTGTCCAACATCAGCCTCTTCACATCACCTCATAGATGCTTTGTGTTCCATGCCAAACCTGACTGAACTGACACTACAGGGAAAGAAATTCAAAGAGGAGTTTTATTCTACACTGAATGCAAAGGCATCAACCTTAAAAGTATGTATGTGTTAAAGATTTCATATAGCTTAAGTGGAAAATATGATGTTCTACACAAAGCTTATTATTAAAAGGTATGCCTCAGAGATTTTTTTTGTTGTTGACGGAGATTAACTGGATGTGTTTAAGTAAGCTATTTTTTGGGGGGAGGGGAGGGGGGGGGGGGGTGTGCTACTTTGGCTGTAGTGCAATTTCAGTTTTAAAAGGTTACTTGATTACTCTGAAGACTGGTGGATACAAAAATAATTTGTTGTAATTCTTATATGTTTAATTTTAAAGGGATTGGGTAACTTTTTCTCAGATTCTGAAAGAAAATCCTGGATTTAGCTCATGCTGCAATGATAATTATAAACCTTTAGGTCAGTCAGGAACCACATGACTTTTACGAGCTGATCGCCTGTCTAATTATGAATATAATAATGATTGGAAATCAAATATTTTTTTGTGATTTTCAAACCGTTTTCATAACACTACAGTCTATTGGGGAAAACAAGTATGGTAAAACCGGTCACTCAAAGATTTTTATTTTTTTGAAGCACTTGTTGATCATTTTGAGGCGCAATATTTTAGGGATTCAATGTTACACCATATCACAGACACTGATAACAAGTAGGGTCGTGCATCTCAGATTTAACATTGTTTAACGATACCTTTAAAGCGATTCAGAAAGTAGGAATTATGTCATGATGGGTCTAGAAGAAGTATCAAAGTATATTTCTGATTAAAAACTTAAATGTACCTATTCTACGGGGTAATAATATATATATATATCTGTAAAGCGCCTTGAGAGGGCCTTCGGTCCTGAAAAGCACAATATAAGAACTAGCTATTATTATTATTAATACATTACTTCATTCATGTATAATGCATATTATCCTGCACTAACCAAATTCTTACCTGAAGATAGCCATACACATACATGTCTATATTAGAGCACCCAGTTATTTTTGCATCATTCAATTAAACTAGAATTTAAAATCGTCACGAGGACGAATAAGGTGGTCTGTCTTCATGTCTGATGGTAGATTATAATATTTACTATATTAAGAAAGGTAAAAGTTATATAGACATGTAAACGATGCTGATGATGATGATGATCTTGATAGTAATGGTGATGACGACGATGACGATGATAATGATAATGTTGATGATGATGATGATGATCATGATGATGTTGATGATGATCATCATCAGACCATGATGATGATGATCGTGATGATATTGATGATGACGATGATCATGATGACATCTGATTGAAAAAATGAGGGAGACATTTAGATAGCATATAGTCCGAGCTACAACATACTCAAAAATCAACAAAAACCAAGCGGAAATAACAGCGATATTGCTCGCAAGAGACAGGAATGTAGAATCCAGATTTTAGAAGAAGTCATCTCCCATATAGAAAAAGAGAGAAATTATATAGACATGTTCATGTAAACAATGATGATCATAATGATGATGATCTTGATAGTAATGGTGATGATGATGATGATGATTATAATGATAATGTTAATGATGATGATGATGATGTTGATGATCATGATCATGATGATTTTGATGATGATCATCATCAGACCATGATGATGATGATCCTGATGATATTGATGATGATCATGAGCGTGATCCTGACATCTGATTGAAAAAATTAAGGGGACAGTTAGATAGCATATAGTCTCAGCTACAACAAACTAAAAAATCAACAAAAACCGAGCGGAAAAAACGGCGATATTGCTCGCAAAAGACAGGAATGTAGAATCCAGATTTCAGACCATGATGATGATGATCATCATCATTATGATCATGATGATCATGAGCGTGATCCTGACATCTGATTGAAAAAATGAGGGAACATTTAGATAGCATATAGTCTCAGCTACAATATACTCCAAAATCAACAAAAACCAAGCTGAAATAACGCCGATATTGCTCGCAAGAGACAGGAATGTAGAATCCAGATTTTAGAAAAAGTCATGTCCCATAGAGAATACACGCAAAATGTGAAAAATTGACATGCCTCCTTTAATCGCAAAAATACGCCATGATACCGTTGTCAAAATGAAATATTGTGATGACTGCATTTGTAGAGAATATTCTCAGGTAGAACATATCAAAATTTGAAAGTTAATTGATTAATATTCACAGAGATACAATCAATTTTCCAAAAATCTGCTGACGTCATAATATGCAAATTGAAATTTTGAGTTCGGAGGCCATTATGATGACGTCATGAGTTAATTGAGGGTCAAATGAGACATGAAATCATATCTCCAACTCATGCTTTTTCCAACCATGATATAAAAGTTGGGGGTCAATAGACTATCTGAAGAGCTATTTCGATTTTTAAAATCGCATGTTTTTGATCAAATTTGCATTATATTGCCCATAGCAGCACGCGCAGATTTTGAACTTTGACGCGCGCTCACGGCCTTATGAAAGGTCAAGAGTGACTGAAATTAATGTAAATTGTCATTTACGGTAAGAGGAATCTAAATCATGTAAACATTTTGAATTTGACCTTTTCCGCGCGTTGTGAGCGTGCATAGCGCACGCGGGGACACGTACGGACGGAAAATGTTGAAATGCTTAAAATGACCTGATTCGTACTCTCGTTTAATAGTTAAGTGATTTTGAGCATTTTTTAAATTTTGACGTGCGCGTCATGACCTTTATGTGACCTTTGATGACATGACTTGTTGACCCTTGACCTGAAGTATATGTGATATGAATATGAATGACCTTTGCTGATGCATCATGAAGATATGATGGATAATGTGATTTCACAAAATGGTGCCTGGATGTCGTCACGATAACCGGATGACCTTGAAAATGTTCCTGTCACGTCTCATGACAAGGACCTATGACTGTGTCAAAATTGAGAGAAATTAACACAACCAATCTTGAGTTATCCTAGGAACAAAAAAAGGGGAAGAAATAAAAATAAAGAATAATAAGAAAGAAAGAAAATTCTGACGAAAACAATAGGTGATCTGTCGAAAACGACAGACCACCTAAAAAACAATAGGTGATCTGTCGATATCGACAGACCACCTAAATATGTACTCTGGTATTAAATGTACATGAATGAATCACTGTTTGTATACTTGTAGGTCAAAACTCTCAGGCTTCTAGGTGTTAGGTGTCCAACACCAGCCTCTTCCCATCACCTTGTAGATGCTTTGTGTTCCATGCCAAACCTGACTGAACTGACACTACAGGGAAAGGATTTCCAGGAGGAGTTCTATTCTACACTGAATGCAAAGGCATCAACCTTACAGGTATGTATGAGTGTTTGTCCTCTACATCCATGCCATGACGAATTCATGTACACATATAGCAGTGGAGATGAGTTTAGCCCTTTGAGAGTGAGCCCGCGCACGGCGATTGTTTTCCCTGTGACGGAGCGATTTCGATTACATCGCCAGCAATGGAAAATTTGGCGGTGCTTTATAATTTCATTGCTCATTGTGCCTCATTCAGTCATTTTCGTGATTTTTAGTAAATGTAAAAATGAAAGATCAGACTTTTTTCTTTCTAAAAATATAAGTTTTGTTCATCAATACAAAAAACTAAGGTCTGTTATTTTTTGAGGGAAATTACCGTCTTATTATGCTGAAGCTTCACGTCTTTCCTTTTCAATACACTCACAATACAAATTGCGTAAGCACCGTCGCACGCGCAGATCGGTTGATACCTCCATTCATTCCCACATTGAAAATATAGTGATTCATTATATGTTACGAAACAATAAAGAAAGACGTGCAAACAAAAACACAACAGTTGAGGTGGACAATGATGAGAAATATAGGCACACTAAAGCAATACCAATATGTTTAAAACAAATAACCCTGATTCGTGGGCAAGGACAAAAATGATAGCAATCAATAATAAAAAGCTAGTCGTGCCACCACCCCCCTTTCCGGTTGTGACAAGAAATTGATAATGGTAATATATCATGTTAATAGAACACATATGAAGAAAATAAATTAGGCGAAACATTTGTAAATCTAATCGGCCTGCTCTAAAATGGTTACATGCCCTCGTAAAGGTATTTAAGTAAAGCTATGGTCACAAATCAGAGCAGCGACCGACCGATCAGTAGCCTGCTCGGTCGCTGCTGGAATTTAGGCATCGCCCAGCGATTAGGTCGGTGTCCGGGCGGCGACCGCCCAGGCACCGAGCGTATTTTGAGCGGCGAGTGCAAAGTGAGCAGGCGCCGCCCAATTTTAACTCCGCGCTAAAACTTCAGCGGCGACCGAGCGATGCCCTAAAAACGAGCGGTGCCTGGCCGGCAGCCGCTCGGTGGCCGGGCAGCCGCCGGGCAGAATTGGTTAAAAACTCGCCGCTCGGCCGCCGAGCAGGCTACTTTTGGGTAATGTGACCATAGCATTAGAGTGGTTGTTTGTATTGTCATGTAGATTGACCTACGTTTAGGCCTACATCCTCTTCTTTCAAAATGGTAATCTTCCAGAGTAGTTACTTTACATTCGTTTGTTCGTCTTAGAGTAGGGTCCGGTCCAGGCAGCTGAGATAGCGTTTCATAAAAGAGGAGGTCCATACATGAATGATTCGCTAAATTGGTCAAGTTGATAAAATGAAAAGCGTATCGTCAGAGTTCCAGCACTGATAATGACAGGGGAGAAGAATTACCAATTCCTTTTATCAATGCATACTTTTATACTTACACAGTTGAGAGTAAGGTTGATTATTTGTAGTGAAAGGCGGCGTATCGCAAATTTTATTTAAAATGAATAGTCCTAGGTCTTTATGAATAGGCCTACTATAGGCCTAATATTATTATATAAATAACTACAATACATCTATGGAAATGTGAGGAAAACAAACGCCCTCTCATATTGCCCAGCTAAAATCATCCCATCACCGATCGAAAATCGCCATGTAATCATCTCCATCAACAAAACCAATAATCCAAAGCCTTGAATCATAAATAGTATATGATGAAAAAATGCCACACCGGTAGGGCAGATAAATACAAATAAGTAATCAGGGTCGAAATCGAACTGATAATACGAATATCTGAAATGTGGAAGGGTGGAACTTGGAAGTAGCGTCACGTCGTCAAACAAGAATCCTGGCAAGAATATAGAACGGACGCGCACGTCTCCGTCTCCAGATGTACGGGTATTTTGAGGGCCCTTTTTTTGATCCGACACTAACTTTGGGTAAAGTTGAAATGATATCACTTAATCTCGATTTTTTTCCACGTAACTTTATCTTTTTTTTAATAGATGAGATGAATGAATATATCTAAATAATACTTCAAAGAACTTTAGCACATAATAGCTAATAATAAGCTGGAAAACTTTGTTAAAATATTAAGGATACATCTCGGCTTCTGTAGAACCCCGTTGTCACAGAATTAACAACTTGCTTGGCTTCTGTAGAAGCCCGTCGTCTCCAACGTGTTAAGGAGTTATGGTATTTTAGCCACAGTGAATATTTGTTCAATGCGTGCAATGTTTTTTTAAATTTCATATAAAAGTCTTAGTAGACAAAGGAAATTATTAAAAAGAGGGTCTATCATGTGCAGTATTTGATAAAGAATTCATATAGGTTAAAGGGATAGTTGAGTTCTGTTGCAGAGGGCGCTACACAAAATAATTTTTTTGTGAGATAATGAACTACTGAGTGTCAAATTTCAAAGAACATAATATTTAAAAATGACAAAATCATCCTTGTTTGATCAAAATCGGTTCAGAGACGGCTGAAATATAACGATTTCTAATACTTATGTACCACCACAAATATTAGATATTTTGAAAAAATTGACAAAAAACGTTGAAAAAACGTAATAACGCCTTTTACGTCTGTTTCAGCCAATGCCGATGTTTGCTTTTTTGTTGGCATTTTCGTCTTGCTTATATTATGCACAACCAGCCGGCCCATGTATTTTTATTTTTAATTTAATAAATTAACGGTCACCATGTTTTTTTGGAAGTGGAGCTGAATTGGTATGATCGTATTGGCGAACTTTCATAGCAATTTTAGGTTCTAAAAGGGCACTAGAAATGTCATAGATAAGAATAAGAGCAATAACCATGCACTTAGAAGGCATTTGCGGTCTGAAAACAGAACTCAACTATCCCTTTAAGTGAAAAATATGTTCTACACAAAGCTTATTTTTAAAAGGTTTGCCTCAGAAATTTTAGTTTTGTTTTTGACGGAGACTAACTGGATGTGTTTAAGTAAGCTATTTGTTGTGTGGGGGGGGGGGGAGTGTTGGGTTGCTACTTTGACTGTAATGTACTTTCAGTTTTAAAAGGTTGTTTGATTACTCTAAAGACCGATGTAAATTGTAAACATTTGTAAATCTAATCGGCCTGCTCTAAAATGGTTACATGCCCTCGTAAAGGTATTTAAGTAAAGCTATGGTCACAAATCAGAGCAGCGACCGACCGATCAGTAGCCTGCTCGGTCGCTGCTGGAATTTAGGCATCGCCCAGCGATTAGGTCGGTGTCCGGGCGGCGACCGCCCAGGCACCGAGCGTATTTTGAGCGGCGAGTGCAAAGTGAGCAGGCGCCGCCCAAATTTTAACTCCGCGCTAAAACTTCAGCGGCGACCGAGCGATGCCCTAAAAACGAGCGGTGCCTGGCCGGCAGCCGCTCGGTGGCCGGGCAGCCGCCGGGCAGAATTGGTTAAAAACTCGCCGCTCGGCCGCCGAGCAGGCTACTTTTGGGTAATGTGACCATAGCATTAGAGTGGTTGTTTGTATTGTCATGTAGATTGACCTACGTTTAGGCCTACATCCTCTTCTTTCAAAACGGTAATCTTCCAGAGTAGTTACTTTACATTCGTTTGTTCGTCTTAGAGTAGGGTCCGGTCCAGGCAGCTGAGATAGCGTTTCATAAAAGAGGAGGTCCATACATGAATGATTCGCTAAATTGGTCAAGTTGATAAAATGAAAAGCGTATCGTCAGAGTTCCAGCACTGATAATGACAGGGGAGAAGAATTACCAATTCCTTTTATCAATGCATACTTTTATACTTACACAGTTGAGAGTAAGGTTGATTATTTGTAGTGAAAGGCGGCGTATCGCAAATTTTATTTAAAATGAATAGTCCTAGGTCTTTATGAATAGGCCTACTATAGGCCTAATATTATTATATAAATAACTACAATACATCTATGGAAATGTGAGGAAAACAAACGCCCTCTCATATTGCCCAGCTAAAATCATCCCATCACCGATCGAAAATCGCCATGTAATCATCTCCATCAACAAAACCAATAATCCAAAGCCTTGAATCATAAATAGTATATGATGAAAAAATGCCACACCGGTAGGGCAGATAAATACAAATAAGTAATCAGGGTCGAAATCGAACTGATAATACGAATATCTGAAATGTGGAAGGGTGGAACTTGGAAGTAGCGTCACGTCGTCAAACAAGAATCCTGGCAAGAATATAGAACGGACGCGCACGTCTCCGTCTCCAGATGTACGGGTATTTTGAGGGCCCTTTTTTTGATCCGACACTAACTTTGGGTAAAGTTGAAATGATATCACTTAATCTCGATTTTTTTCCACGTAACTTTATCTTTTTTTTAATAGATGAGATGAATGAATATATCTAAATAATACTTCAAAGAACTTTAGCACATAATAGCTAATAATAAGCTGGAAAACTTTGTTAAAATATTAAGGATACATCTCGGCTTCTGTAGAACCCCGTTGTCACAGAATTAACAACTTGCTTGGCTTCTGTAGAAGCCCGTCGTCTCCAACGTGTTAAGGAGTTATGGTATTTTAGCCACAGTGAATATTTGTTCAATGCGTGTAATGTTTTTTTAAATTTCATATAAAAGTCTTAGTAGACAAAGGAAATTATTAAAAGGAGGGTCTATCATGTGCAGTATTTGATAAAGAATTCATATAGGTTAAAGGGATAGTTGAGTTCTGTTGCAGAGGGCGCTACACAAAATAATTTTTTTGTGAGATAATGAACTACTGAGTGTCAAATTTCAAAGAACATAATATTTAAAAATGACAAAATCATCCTTGTTTGATCAAAATCGGTTCAGAGACGGCTGAAATATAACGATTTCTAATACTTATGTACCACCACAAATATTAGATATTTTGAAAAATTTGACAAAAAACGTTGAAAAAACGTAATAACGCCTTTTACGTCTGTTTCAGCCAATGCCGATGTTTGCTTTTTTGTTGGCATTTTCGTCTTGCTTATATTATGCACAACCAGCCGGCCCATGTATTTTTATTTTTAATTTAATAAATTAACGGTCACCATGTTTTTTTGGAAGTGGAGCTGAATTGGTATGATCGTATTGGCGAACTTTCATAGCAATTTTAGGTTCTAAAAGGGCACTAGAAATGTCATAGATAAGAATAAGAGCAATAACCATGCACTTAGAAGGCATTTGCGGTCTGAAAACAGAACTCAACTATCCCTTTAAGTGAAAAATATGTTCTACACAAAGCTTATTTTTAAAAGGTTTGCCTCAGAAATTTTAGTTTTGTTTTTGACGGAGACTAACTGGATGTGTTTAAGTAAGCTTTTTGTTGTGTAGGGGGGGGGGGGAGTGTTGGGTTGCTACTTTGACTGTAATGTACTTTCAGTTTTAAAAGGTTGTTTGATTACTCTAAAGACCGATGGATACAAAAATAATTTGTTTGTAATTCTTTTATGTTTAAGTTCAAAGCAATTGAGAAGGTAGGAATTATGTCATGATGGGTCTGGAAGTAGTATCGAAGTATATTTCAGATTAAAAACTAACCAAACAAGAATAAAGATCTAGATCACAGTGCACTTATTTTAAAGGTATAGATCAGTTTTGGAACGCCCCCCTCTCCGAAAATGAAATGGAAGCTCTTATTACCAATCATGTGAAAATAAATGTTTTGACTAATACGTGATGATACAAATTTTTCCAGGAAATAGCCTACTAATTGATATATTTAGTAAATGTCATATCGATCTGGCCTGAATAGATATCACGAATGCACTTGATCATTGAACATTTGGGCATATATTTTTTGTTGTTGCGAATTTAGGTTGAAGTATTGCCATCTTAACCTCTGAATGCAATATTTAAACAATATTAAGGGATATTATTCACCCAAAACCCTTGAACCGCAATTTTACCACTACCAGTCTTTACCTTTATGCACATTTACATGTACTCACTCTACATTAATACATGCATGTATAATGCTTATTATCCTGCACTAAGTAAATTCTTAACTCATCCCTGCACCAAAAAAGTATACCCATCACTAAACTTAACCTCAAACAATTTATTAGCCGTTATCAAAATCATATGTATTTGACTAAATAAAGCCGAGAGCATTTGTCACCTGAGTATAGCCATACACATACATGTTTATTAGAGCACCAAGTTATATCTGCATCATTCAATTAAAATATGTACTCTGCTATTAAATGTACTTGTATGAATCACTGTTTGTATACTTGTAGGTCAAAACTCTCAGGCTGCTAGGTGTAAGGTGTCCAACATCAGCCTCTTCACACCACCTAGTAGGTGCTTTGTGTTCCATGCCAAACCTGACTCTACTGACACTAAAGGGACAGGATTTCAAAGAGGAGTTCTATTCTACACTGAATGCAAAGGCATCAACCTTACAGGTATGTATGTGTGGTTGTCCTCTTTATCCATGCCATGATGAATTCATGTGAATATGTAGCAGTGGAGATGAGTTTCAGAGTCAATATTTGTTCAATGCGTGTAATGTTTTTTTAATTTGTTATAAAAGTCTTGGTAGACAAAGGAAATTATTAAAAAGAAGATCTATCATGTGCAGTGTTTGATAAAGAATTCTTAAAGCTTGATTGAAAAATATGATGTTCTGCAAAAAACTTATATTTAGAAGGTTTGCCTCAGAAATTGTAGTTTCGTCCCTGAAGGTTTTGATTTGACTTAATTTGATTCGGTTTATTGCAATAAAAGAACATGGAGCTGGGAAGCTGAAATTGCTCAATTTACAAAGTCAGTGTACAACACAATAAATGATCACATTATGAATGACTGAAACGTAAGACCATAAATCATACATAATTAAACAAAATGAAACTCAAATATTAAATCAAAATCTAATCATATTAAAAATATTACACCAAAATCTAAATATATTAGGAATATTAAAAACATTTAAAACCTGTGTCATCAAAGGTTACTAAAAAAGGAGAGAGAGAGACGGAACCAGAAAGAGGAATAGAAGGAAGAAGAAGAAAGAAAAAAGAAATGCGAGTCTCTGCCAAGTGCACCTGAAGTTGAAATATCTTCTTTTTTTTAAATAAATAAACAGTTTGAATATATAATATATTAACGTCATTTTGAAAAATCGTTAAAGTCAAAAGAGTCAAGTTATGCCAATCCCACAACACATCCAAGTTCAATGCAAATAATTTTGTAACTCAAAAGGATAATATGTAGATTAAAACAATTAGAAAAAAAAGAGAAGTCATATTCACTGTTACTATCAAAGCATCAAAGTACAAGTAAAAAATGGCAAATTATGTATTGTGTGAAGGAAACTAACTAGATGTGTTTGGGTAAGCTATGTTTTTTTGTGAAGGGGGGGGGGGGAAGGTTGGGAGAAGAGTGTTGGGTTTCTACTTGGGCTGTAATGCAATTTCAGTTTTAAAAGGTTACTTGATTACTCTAAAGACTGGTGGATACAAAAATATTTTGTTGTATGTGTAAAATGTTTAAGTTCAAAGCAATTCATAAGGTTCGTGTTATGTCATGATGGGTCTGGAAGTAGTATCGAAAGTATATTTCTGATTAAAACTCAATAAACAAGAATAAAGATCTAGATTACAGTGCACTAATTTTAAGCACATTACTCACTCCATTCATTCGTGTATAATGCATATTATCCTGCACTAACCAAATTCTTAACTTTATCCCTGAACCTAAAAAGTATACCTATCACTAAATCTATCCCCAAACCTATTTGCTGCCGTTATCCAAATCCAATAAAATTGACTAAATAAACCCAGAGCATTTGTCACGTTAAGATAGCCATACACATACATGTATATTAGAGCACCCAGTTAAAATTACAGTCATTCAATTAAAATATGTTCTCTAGTATTAAATGTACTTGTATGAATCACTGTTTGTATACGTGTAGGTCAAAACTCTCAGGCTTCTAGGTGTTAGGTGTCCAACATCAGCCTCTTCACAAAACCTCGTAGATGCTTTGTGTTCCATGCCAAACCTGACTCTACTGGCACTACAGAGAAAGGATTTCAAAGAGGAGTTCTATTCTACACTGAATGCAAAGGCGTCAACCTTACAGGTATGTACGAGTGTTTGTACTCTATATTCATGCCATGATGAATTCATGTACACATGTAGCAGTGAAGATGAGCTTAAGGATTCATGATATTTTAGCAACATTCAATATTTTTTCAATGGTTGTAATTTCTTTCTAAATATAGAAGTCTAAGTAGACAAATAAAATTATTAAAAATAGGGTCTATCATGCACAGTGCTTGATAGAGAATTCATATACCTTGAGTGGAAAATATGATGTTCTGCAAAAAAAATTATCTTTGAAAGGTTTGCCTCAGAAATTGTAGTTTCGTTATTGAAGGAGACTAACTGGATGTTGGAAGAAGTGTTCGGTTGCTACTTTGGCTTTAATGCAATTTCAGTCTAAAAATGTCACTTGATTACTCTTAACCCTAATAAGGCCGGGCTATTTGAAGTCTTAGTATGGCCGGGGGGGGGGGGGGGGAGGGGCCATTATGGCCCCCCCCCCCCCCCTAAGATCACGGCCGATCTCCGCCAAATATTGCACACATGTCAAGTCAAGTGTATAGAACAATATGTGACCCGGCACCACAAAACCACCAAAAAGTCGCAAAAAATTATTTTCCTGATTTCATCTGATTATGAAAGAAGAAGTTCTCCTCATTAAAATGGTATATTACTTGTCCAAATTGAAGCTTCCTAACCCTTTCAATTTAGTGAATGAAAAGAGCTGGTGAGGGAGGTTACTGGTATTAAATTGTGAGAAAGAGAGCTTTAAAGTTTGGGGCTATTCAAGCATGCGGAGCAAGCAAACCACAGGGAAATCAATAGAAGGGTGAATCAAAAGGTCATAGCAACCACTATGAAGAGATTTTCAGATTAGGCTGAAATTTGGCCTGATGGTCAAACATAGTCTGTTCATTATGTTTCTGAGGTTTCAATGTGTGGACTTAAGTCTTTCAAAAGTTATTATGTTGTAAATGTATAGAGTTGTAATTGGACAGATTAAGTGAACTGCAACATAGTGCCGAGACACCTGCACTAGACAATGCCTATTCATGGGGACCCGGAGTCTTTTTGTTCCCCCTTACATAACACTGCTTGTCACCTATCTTGTTTTGTATACATCTGGGCAATTATTTGTAACCACATTATCAGGAATTCTCTCGTTGCTGTCTTGCCCGAAGTGTTCAGTAAGCAAAGCTGTAAGGTTGGCCTGATCCCCCGCAGCTAGCCCCCGCATCATCGCTTCGTTGACCGCCCGAGCTACCCGGGCATCTGCGTTGGTGCACCCCGGTACCATCCCACGGCTCTGCTCACGTACAAAATCTGGCATTGTAACGACGTTGTAGACTTTTTCGCAACTTGTCACTCTCAAATGTATAAAATATAATAATGTTCTTACACTTGATCAACAAATTCTGGATATGTGATGTACAATCAAGCTACTCGAAGTCGTTAACGGAGAATATAAGACGAACGCAAATCTGGAACTCGGATGTGAAAGCGGATACAAACAAAATGGCGCGCCGCACTGATTGCTATAACGGACCAATCACAGCCCGCGTAGCACGACCCGTTAGCAACGACCGACCATTTCCGGACTACGATAATTTCGCTCGGGAAAAGTGATCAAATTTTGGAAGAGACCGAAGGCTGTGCGAAAAAAACTGGTCTAGAAAAACTGTTTAAAACACATCTTCTACTATGTTTTAGACTTCCAAATTTTGATACTAGGTACAGAAAAGACCACTCTTTCAGAAAATGCAAAAAAACAAAAATCTATTTTTTTCACCTAAATTGACATTTTAGCTGATTACGGAGAATCGCTGGTTGCGACCTTTTGTTGGTTTTGTGGTGCCGGGTCACATATGATAATTTCAATTTTTGAAAAAAATCACTCATTTGCATATTTATGGTAATTTATGCAAATAACGTCATAAAATCACATTTTTACCCATAAATCATATATTATTCATATTTAAGCATTCTTTTTCACTACATATATTCATTAGACCATTTGGAACAATAATACGACAAAAAAAATTGGAAGAGCCAGCTTATTCCTTATGTTATCTCTTGTTTTGATAATTTATTATGTATTTCATTGTTTTTTTAACTTATGTATGTTATTGTTTTTTTGTTTTTTTCATTTCTTCCTACAATTCAACTATTTTGACTCCCAAAACAACCACCTTAACTTTAAACAAGACCCAATAACCAATGTTTTATCTATTTTTAGGAAAAATGACATTTCCATATGTTTTGTACACAAATCACAAAAATGAGCGATTTTCGGGCTGACATGCAAAGACAAAAGGTCACGTGACCTTGTAACTGTAGGTCCGATTTTTTTTTTTTTTTTTTAAAGATGTGCAAGACTCTAAAGAAAAAAGTCAGCGAGCGGCGAGGCGCCATCCATATGCGTTCTCGAACAATCAGAAAAATTGTGGAGCCTTATTAGGGTTAAGACTGGTGGATACAAAAATAATTCATTGTTATTCTCATATCTTTAAGTTTAAAGCAATTCATGAGGTTTGTATTATGTCATGATGGGTCTGGAAGTAGTCAAATTAATTTCATATTAAAAACTCACTAAGCAAGAATAAAGATTTAGATCACAGTGCACTTATTTTAAAGGTAAAGACCAGTTTGGGAAACGCCCCCCTCTCAAAAAATGAAATGGAAGCTGTTATTACCAATCATGTAAAAGAATATGTTTTGACTAATACATGATGGTACATATTTTGCTGTGAAACCACCTCCTTACTAATATATTAGATAAAGTGTCATATCGATCTGGCCTGAATAGATATCGCGAATGCACTCGAACATTGAACATTTGGGCATACATTTTTGTTTTTTGCGAAATTAAGTTGAAGTATTGCATCTAAACCTCTGAATGGAATATTTAAACAATATTGAATGGATATTTTTCACCCAAAACCCTTGAACCGCAATTTTACCACTACCATTCTTTATCTTTAAGCACATTTACATGTACTCACTCTACGTTCATACATTCATGTATAATGCTTATTATCCTGCACTAACTACATTCTTAACTCGTCCCTGCACCAATGAAAGTATACCCATCACTAAACCTAACCTCTAACATATTTGCAACTGTTATCCAAATCTTTTATATTTAACAAAATAAAGCCCAGAGCATATGTCACCTGAGCATAGCCATACACAAACATGTATATTAGAGCATCTAGTAATATATGTGCATTCATTCAATTAAAAATTGTTCTCTGGTATTAAATGTACTTGTATAAATCACTGTTTGTATACTTGAAGGTCAAAACTCTCGGGCTTCTTGGTGTTAGGTGTCCAACATCAGCCTCTTCACAAAACCTCGTAGATGCTTTGGGTTCCATGCCAAACCTGACTGAACTGACACTACAGGGAAAGGATTTCCAGGAGGAGTTCTATTCTACACTGAATGCAAAGGCATCAACCTTACAGGTATGTATGTGTGTTTGTCCTTTACATCCATGCTATGACGAATTCTCTCTACTCACCCTCTCTCTCTCTCTCCTATCCCTTTCTCTCTCCCCTCTTTTCTCTCTCCCCTCTTTTCTCTCTCTTCTCTCTCTCCTCTCTCCTCTCTCTCTCGCTCTCTCTTTCCCTCTCCCTACCCCTCTCTCTCTCCCTATACATCACTCTCTCCCTGTCTCTTTTTTCTCTCTTTCTATCTTCCTCTCTCTTCCTCACTTCCTCTTTCTTCCTTCTCTCTCCCTCCTCTCTCCCTCACTTCCCCTCCGTATTTCCCCTCCCCTCTCTTTCCCTCTCTCCTCTCTCTTTTTCTTTCTTCCCTCCCCATTCTTGTCCCTCGCTTTCTTTCTCACCACTTCTTCTTCTCTCTCTCTCTCTTTAGTCATTTCTCTTCTTTTTGATTTCCTCGTCATATCTCGCCTTGGTCTAGCTACATGTAGCCAGCCATTGTATATTGTATTGTAACCATATTTTCATGTGTGTGAAACAATATGTTCTTCTTAAGTGTATATTTTTTGGTTCAATTTTGTTTACACTGTTCAATTTCATTGTAAATCAACCATTATGAGTTCCTGAACTTTACGTGTTGATGTTTTTAAACCAAATAAATATAAATAAATGAATAAATAACTAAACAAGAATGAAGATCTAGATCACAGTGAACTTATTTTAACCCTATTTAGCCCAGGGGGGGGGGGGGGCTTTATAGCGTGCTTTAGAAGCTTCCCCCCCCCTCGACATTTTTCGCGATAATTTTTTAACGCAAGAAAATCTTGCACTGAAATTTTGTGAATTTTTTCTTTCGAGTCTTGCACATCTTTTGAAAGAAATTTTTCGAAAATCGGACCTACTGTTACAAGGTCATGTGTCCTTTGTCTTTGCATGTCAGCCCGAAAATCGCTCATTTTTGTGATTTGTGTACAAAACATATGGAAATCTCATTTTTCAAATAAAGAGATAAAACATTGGTTATTTGGTCTTGTTTATAGTTAAGGTGTTTATTTTGGGGTCAAAATAGTTGAATTATAGTTGGAAATGAAATAAAACAACAAAAACAATAAAATACATGAGTTGAAAAAACAAAGAAATACATCAGAAATTATCAAAACAATAGATAACATAAGGAATACCCCTGGTTTTTCAATTTTTGTGTTGTATTATTATTCCAAATGGTCTAACAAATATATGTATAGAGAAAGAATGCTTAAATATGAATAATGTCTGATATATGGGCAAAAATGTGAATTTGATGACCTTATTTGCATAAACTACCATAATATGCAAATGAGTGAATTTTTCAAAAATTGAAATTAGCATAGTATTCTATACACTTCTATTGACACGTATGCAAATTTTCGCTGCGATCAGTAGTTTCACGGCAGAGATCATAGGGGGGGGGCCTTAGAAGCCCCCCCCCCCCCCCCCCCAGCTATGCAGTTTCAAAATAGCCCAGGCTAAATAGGGTTGAGCACATATTTTAAGCACATTTACATGTAGTCACTCTATACATTCATGTATAATGCATATTATCCTGCAATAACCAAATTCTTAACTTTATCCCTGCACCAAAAAAGCAAACCGATCACTAAACCGATCCTCAAACCTAATTCCAGCCCTTATCCAAATCCTTCATATTTAACTAAATAAGCCCATAGCATTTGTCACCTGAGCATAGCCATACACATACATGTATATATTAGAGCACCCAGTTATATTTGCATCATTCAATTAAAATGTGTACTCTGGTATTAAATGTACTTGTATGAATCACTGTTTGTATACTTGTAGGTCAAAACTCTCAGGCTTCAAGGTGTTAGGTGTCCAACATCAGCCTCTTTACTTCACCTCGTAGATGCTTTGTGTTCTATGCCAAACCTGACTGAACTGACACTACAGGGAAAGGATTTCCAGGAGGAGTTCTATTCTACACTGAATGCAAAGGCATCAACCTTACAGGTATGTATGTGTGTTTGTCCTTTACATCCATGCCATGACGAATTTATATCGCATATTGCAGTGGAAATGAGTTTAAGGAGTTTTGATATTCTTGCAACAATCAATATTTGTTCATTGCGTGTAATTTTTTGAAATTTATTTCATATAAAAGTCTTACTAGACAAAGGAAATTATTAAAAAGAGGTTCTATCATGTGCAGTGTTTGATGAAAAATTCATATAGCTTAATTGGAAAACATGATGTTCTACACAAAGCTTATCTTTAAAAGGTGTGCCTCAGAAATTGTAGTTTCGTTTTTTGACAGAGACTAACCAGATGTGCTTAAGTAAGCTATTTTTTTTTTTTGGGGGGGGGGGGGGGGAGGGGGATGTTGGGTGTTGGGGTGCTACTTTGGCTGTAATGCAATTTTAGTTCAATACGGTTACTTGATTACTCTGAAGACTGGTGGATACAAAAACATTTTTTTGTAATTCTTATATGTTTAAGTTTAAAGGGATTGGGTAACTTTGTCTCAGATTCTGAAACAAAATCCTTGACTTAGCTCATGCTGCAATGATAATTATAAACCTTTAGGTCAGTCAGGAAACCCATGACTTTTACAAGCCAATCACCTGTCTGATCATGAAGATATATATGATTGGAAATCGAAATCAAATTTTGAGTTTTCCTAACAGTTTCCATAACACTACTATCTATTGGGGAAAACGAGTATGGTAAAACCGGTCACTCAAAGATTTTTACTTTTTTAAAGCACTTATTGATAATTTTGAAGCGCAATTTTGTTTGGGCTTCAATATTACACCATATTACAGACACTGATAACACGTAGTTTCGTGCATATCAGATTTAACATTGTTAAACAATGCCTTTAAAGCAATTTAGGAGGTAGGAATTATCTCATGATGGGTCTGGAAGTAGTAATAAAGTATATTTCTAATTTAAAACTCACTAAACAAGAATGAAGATCTAGATCACAGTGCACTTATTTTAAGCACATATTTTAAGCACATTTACATGTAGTCACTCTATACATTCATGTATAATGCATATTATCCTGCACGAACCAAATTCTTAACTTTATCCAAGCACCAAAAAAGTATACCTATCACTAAACCTATCCTCAAACCTAATTCCAGCCTTTATCCAAATCCTTTATATTTAGCTAAATAAGCCCAAAGCATTTGTCACCTGAGCATAGCCATACACATACATGTATATATTAGAGCACCCAGTTATATTTGCATCATTCAATTAAAATATGTACTCTGGTATTAAATGTACTTGTATGAATCACTGTTTGTATACTTGTAGGTCAAAACTCTCAGGCTTCAAGGTGTTAGGTGTCCAACATCAGCCTCTTTACTTCACCTCGTAGATGCTTTGTGTTCCATGCCAAACCTGACTGATCTGACACTACAGGGAAAGGATTTCCAGGAGGAGTTCTATTCTACACTGAATGCAAAGGCATCAACCTTTCAGGTATGTATGTGTGTTTGTCCTTTATATCCATGACATGACGAATTCATGTACACAAATTGCAGTGGAGATGAGTTTAAGGAGTTTTGATATTCTTGCAACAATCAATATTTGTTCATTGCGTGTAATTTTTTAAAATTTATTTTATATAAAAGTCTTACTAGACAAAGGAAATTATTAAAAAGAGGTTCTATCATGTGCAGTGTTTGATAAAAAATTCATATAGCTTAATTGGAAAACATGATGTTCTACACAAAGCTTATCTTTAAAAGGTGTGCCTCAGAAATTGTAGTTTCGTTTTTTTGACGGAGACTAACTAGATGTGCTTAAGTAAGCTATTTTTATTTTTTAATTTTTTTTTGGGGGGGGAGGGGGGTGTTTGGTTGCTACTTTGGCTGTAATGCAAGTTTAGTTCAATACGGTTACTTGATTACTCTGAAGACTGGTGGATACAAACATAGTTTTTTGTAATTCTTATATGTTTAAGTATAAAGGGATTGGGTAACTTAACCCATAGGAAAGTGAAAAGTATGCCGCAGACCTGCCGCAGATCTGCCGCAGACCTGCCGCAGACTTTTAGTCTGCGGCAAAGAGTATGCCGAAGTATGCGGCAGAAAGAAATTTTGCTGCAGACTTGCCGCATACCAGTATGCCACAGGAACAGTCTGCGGCAGATCTGCGGCAGGATTAAATTTTGCTGCAGACTTGCCGCATACTAGTATGCCACAGGAACAGTCTGCGGCAGATCTGCGGCAGGATGAAACTTTGCTCCAGACTTGCCGCATACTAGTATGCCACAGGAACAGTCTGCGGCAGATCTGCGGCAGGATGAAACTTTGCTCCAGACTTGCCGCATACTAGTATGCCACAGGAACAGTCTGCGGCAGATCTGCGGCAGGATGAAATTTTGCTGCAGACTTGCCGCATACTAGTATGCCACAGGAACAGTCTGCGGCAGATCTGCGGCAGGATGAAACAATTGAAACCAATCATCTCATGCATATTCATTATTACTTTACACGTGTGACAGAAAAATACATTTATCATGATTTGTTAAGCAAATTAAGACAATGCACATCATTTTTGTGATTTCTATTTTCCTTTTGCCATTATTAACAAATAGATTATTTTGTCTGATCATGTTACAATTACATTCACGTTTTAGCAATAGATATATTGATTACTAACCAAGAAACTATGATTACTAACCAAGAAACAATATACATATTTAGTATATATATGTATACGAGCCTGTGTCACTTTAAATGTTACTCTTGAATACACTTCAAATGATCTATGTGATGAAGTTAATACAATTGAGAATAGAATATACCTAATTGGTAATATCAATATATATTGGTATTACCTAATTGGTAATATCGATATTGCCAATATCGATTATGAAGTATCAATCAGTTTATCACTGGTTCTTCTACATGCATACTTTATTGCCACGTACTGGATATGAAAGAGTATGCGGCAGGTCTGCAGCAGGTCTATATGAGATATGAATATTCATGATGAAGAGTCTGCGGCAGATCTGCAGCAGACTCTTCATCATACTGAAAGAGTATGCGGCAGGTCTGCAGCAAGTCTGCGGCAGACCTGCTGCAGACTCTTCATCATTCTGAAAGAGTATGCAGCAAGTCTGCGGCAAGTCTGCGGCAGACCTGCCGCAGACTCTTCATCATACTGAAAGAGTATGCGGCAAGTCTGCGGCAGACCTGCTGCAGACTCTTCATCATACTGAAAGAGTATGCGGCAAGTCTGCGGCAAGTCTGCGGCAGACCTGCCGCAGACTCTTCATCATACTGAAAGAGTATGCGGCAAGTCTGCGGCAAGTCTGCGGCAAAACTAATTTGCATGTGAAAAAGATGACTGTCTGCGGCAGGTCTGCTGCAGATCTGCGGCAAGTCTGCCGCAGGAGTATGCGGCAGGCTCATTTCTTTCCTATGAATTTGTCTCAGATTCTGAAACAAAATCCTGGACTTAGCTCATGATGCAATGATAATTATAAACCTTTAGGTCAGTCAGGAACCCCATGACTTTTACAGGCCAATCGCCTGTCTGATTATGAAGATATATATGATTGGAGATCGAAATCAGATTTTGTGTTTTCCTAACGGTTTCCATAACACTACAGTCTATTGGGGAAAACGAGTATGGTAAAACCGGTCACTCAAAGATTTTTACTTTTTTAAAGCACTTATTGATAATTTTGAAGCGCAATTTTGTTTGGGCTTCAATATTACACCATATTACAGACACTGATAACACGTAGGTTCGTGCATATCAGATTTAACATTGTTAAACAATGCCTTTAAAGCAATTTAGGAGGTAGGAATTATCTCATGATTGGTCTGGAAGTAGTAATAAAGTTTATTTCTAATTTAAAACTCACTAAACAAGAATGAAGATCTAGATCACAGTGCACTTATTTTAAGCACTTATTTTAAGCACATTTACATGTAGTCACTCTATACATTCATGTATAATGCATATTATCCTGCACTAACCAAGTTCTTAACTTTATCCCTGCCCCAAAAAGTACCCCTATCCCTAAACCTAAGCTTAAACCTATTTCCAGCCCTTATCCAAATCCTTTATATTCAACTAAATAAAGCCCATAGCATTTGTCACCTGAGCATAGCCATACACATACATGTATATATATAAGAGCATCCATTTATATTTGCATCATTCAATTAAAATATGTTCTCTAGTATTAAATGTACTTGTATGAATTACTGTTTGTAAACTTGTAGGTCAAAACTCTCAGGCTTCTAGGTGTTAGGTGTCCAACATCAGCCTCTTTACATCACCTCGTAGATGCTTTGTGTTCCATGCCAAACCTGACTGATCTGGCAATACAGGGAAAGGATTTCCAGGAGGAGTTTTATTCTACACTGAATGCAAAGGCATCAACCTTACAGGTATGTATGTGTGTTTGTACTCTTTATCCATGCCATGATCAATTCATGTACACATGTAGCAGTGGAGATGATTTTAAGGAGTTTTGATATTTTAGCAACAGTCATTATTTGGTCATTGATGGAATGTTTTTTATTTATTTCATATAAAAGTCTTAGTAGACAAAGGAAATTATTAAAAAGACAGTCTATTATGTGCAGTGTTTGATAAGAAAATCATATAGCTTAAGTGGAAAATATGATGTTCTACAAAGATTAGCTTTAAAAGGTTTGCCTCAGAAATTGTAGTTTTGTTTTTGATGGAGAATAACCAGATGTGCTTAAATAAGCTTTTTTGTGGGGGTGGGGGGGGGAGGGGGGAGGGGGGTGTCGGGTTGCTACTTTGGCTGCAATGCAATTTTAGTTTTAAAGATAAATACCAGTTATTGTCATGCGATTGCATTGTGAAATAAACGTGTAATCGATCAGAAAAGGTTGATCATCTAGCATATTAGGATTGGTGTGTACTGCAAGGTTCTGGAATCATCAAAATGATAAAAAGTTCGCTTTGTCTTGGTAAAATTACATGCACTGCACACAGAAAGATGTATATGGGACTACGGGACACGTGCACGACAGGTGCGCAATATCTATCAGGTCCAAAAAGATATAATCATTTATAAAATATATCAATTAGTAGGCGCTTTCTCTGCAAAATTTGTATCATCACGTATTAGTCAAAACATTTTTTTTTCACATGATTGGTAATAAGAGCTTCCATTTCATTTTTGGAGAGGGGGGCGTTTCGAAAACTGATCTTTACCTTAAAGGTTACTTGATAACTCTGAAGACTGGTGGATACAAAAATAATTTGTTGTAATTCTTAAAGGGAATAGGTAATTTTGTCTCAGATTCTGAAACAAAATCCTGGACTTAGCTCATGCTGCAATGATTATAATCCTTTAGGTCAGTCAGGAACCCCATGACTATTACAAGCCAAACGCCTGTATTATTATGAAGATATATACGATTGGAAATCGAAATCAGATTTTGTGTTTTTATAACACTACAGTCTATTGGGGAAAGCGAGTATGGTAAAATCGGTCACTCAAAGATTTTTTACTTTTTTAAAGCACTTATTGATAATTTTAAAGCGCAATTTGTTTAGGGCTTCAATATTACACCATATTACAGACACTGATAACACGTAGGTTCGTGCATATCAGATTTAACATTGTTAAACAATGCCTTTAAAGCAATTTAGGAGGTAGGAATTATCTCATGATGGGTCTGGAAGTAGTAATAAAGTATATTTCTAATTTAAAACCTCACTAAACAAGAATGAAGATCTAGATCACAGTGCACTTATTTTAAGCACATATTTTAAGCACATTTACATGTAGTCACTCTATACATTCATGTATAATGCATATTATCCTGCACGAACCAAATTCTTAACTTTATCCAAGCACCAAAAAAGTATACCTATCACTAAACCTATCCTCAAACCTAATTCCAGCCTTTATCCAAATCCTTTATATTTAGCTAAATAAGCCCAAAGCATTTGTCACCTGAGCATAGCCATACACATACATGTATATATTAGAGCACCCAGTTATATTTGCATCATTCAATTAAAATGTGTACTCTGGTATTAAATGTACTTGTATGAATCACTGTTTGTATACTTGTAGGTCAAAACTCTCAGGCTTCAAGGTGTTAGGTGTCCAACATTAGCCTCTTTACTTCACCTCGTAGATGCTTTGTGTTCCATGCCAAACCTGACTGATCTGACACTACAGGGAAAGGATTTCCAGGAGGAGTTCTATTCTACACTGAATGCAAAGGCATCAACCTTTCAGGTATGTATGTGTGTTTGTCCTTTACATCCATGACATGACGAATTCATGTACACAAATTGCAGTGGAGATGAGTTTAAGGAGTTTTGATATTCTTGCAACAATCAATATTTGTTCATTGCGTGTAATTTTTTAAAATTTATTTCATATAAAAGTCTTACTAGACAAGGGAAATTATTAAAAAGAGGTTCTATCATGTGCAGTGTTTGATAAAAAATTCATATAGCTTAATTGGAAAACATGATGTTCTACACAAAGCTTATCTTTAAAAGGTGTGCCTCAGAAATTGTAGTTTCGTTTTTTTGACGGAGACTAACTAGATGTGCTTAAGTAAGCTATTTTTATTTTTTATTATTTTTTTTTTTCGGGGGAGGGGGGTGTTTGGTTGCTTCTTTGGCTGTAATGCAAGTTTAGTTCAATACGGTTACTTGATTACTCTGAAGACTGGTGGATACAAACATAATTTTTTGTAATTCTTATATGTTTAAGTTTAAAGGGATTGGGTAACTTTGTCTCAGATTCTGAAACAAAATCCTGGACTTAGCTCATGATGCAATGATAATTATAAACCTTTAGGTCAGTCAGGAACCCCATGACTTTTACAGGCCAATCGCCTGTCTGATTATGAAGATATATATGATTGGAGATCGAAATCAGATTTTGTGTTTTCCTAATGGTTTCCATAACACTACAGTCTATTGGGGAAAACGAGTATGGTAAAACCGGTCACTCAAAGATTTTTACTTTTTTAAAGCACTTATTGATAATTTTGAAGCGCAATTTTGTTTGGGCTTCAATATTACACCATATTACAGACACTGATAACACGTAGGTTCGTGCATATCAGATTTAACATTGTTAAACAATGCCTTTAAAGCAATTTAGGAGGTAGGAATTATCTCATGATGGGTCTGGAAGTAGTAATAAAGTATATTTCTAATTTAAAACTCACTAAACAAGAATGAAGATCTAGATCACAGTGCACTTATTTTAAGCACATATTTTAAGCACATTTACATGTAGTCACTCTATACATTCATGTATAATGCATATTATCCTGCACTAACCAAGTTCTTAACTTTATCCCTGCCCCAAAAAGTATCCCTATCCCTAAACCTAAGCTTAAACCTATTTCCAGCCCTTATCCAAATCCTTTATATTCAACTAAATAAAGCCCATAGCATTTGTCACCTGAGCATAGCCATACACAAACATGTATATATATAAGAGCATCCATTTATATTTGCATCATTCAATTAAAATATGTTCTCTAGTATTAAATGTACTTGTATGAATTACTGTTTGTAAACTTGTAGGTCAAAACTCTCAGGCTTCTAGGTGTTAGGTGTCCAACATCAGCCTCTTTACATCACCTCGTAGATGCTTTGTGTTCCATGCCAAACCTGACTGATCTGGCAATACAGGGAAAGGATTTCCAGGAGGAGTTTTATTCTACACTGAATGCAAAGGCATCAACCTTACAGGTATGTATGTGTGTTTGTACTCTTTATCCATGCCATGATCAATTCATGTACACATGTAGCAGTGGAGATGATTTTAAGGAGTTTTGATATTCTTGCAACAATCAATATTTGTTCATTGCGTGTAATTTAAAAAAAAATTATTTCATATAAAAGTCTTACTAGACAAAGGAAATTATTAAAAAAAGGTTCTATTTTGTGCAGTGTTTGATAAAAAATTCATATAGCTTAACTCATAGCCTGCCATGAGGCTGCGTGCACGCTATTGTTACGCTGCTTCTTGCATGCTAGCAAACATTCGTAATAGCAGTTATTGTTCATGCCCATTGGACTGTGCCTAGTGTTTTGCACGCGCTATTGTTAGTACCATCGCGTTAATCCGATTATCTCGTTATAAATCTGGCACTGGGGGGATTAGCCCTGTGGCAGGATAAGAGTTAAGTGGAAAATATGATGTTCTACACAAGGCTTATCTTTAAAAGGTTTGCCTCAGAAATTGTAGTTTCGTTTTTGATGGAGAATAACCAGATGTGCTTAAATAAGCTTTTTTGTGGGGGTGGGGGGGGGGGGTGGGGAGGGGGGTGTCGGGTTGCTACTTTGGCTGCAATGCAATTTTAGTTTTAAAGATAAATACCAGTTATTGTCATGCGATTGCATTGTGAAATAAACGTGTAATCGATCAGAAACGGTTGATCATCTAGCATATTAGGATTGGTGTGTACTGCAAGGTTCTGGAATCATCAAAATGATAAAAAGTTCGCTTTGTCTTGGTAAAATTACATGCACTGCACACAGAAAGATGTATATGGGACTACGCGACACGTGCACGACAGGTGCGCAATATCTATCAGGTCCAAAAAGATATAATCATTTATAAAATATATCAATTAGTAGGCGCTTTCTCTGCAAAATTTGTATCATCACGTATTAGTCAAAACATTTTTTTTTCACATGATTGGTAATAAGAGCTTCCATTTCATTTTTGGAGAGGGGGGCGTTTCGAAAACTGATCTTTACCTTAAAGGTTACTTGATAACTCTGAAGACTGGTGGATACAAAAATAATTTGTTGTAATTCTTAAAGGGAATAGGTAATTTTGTCTCAGATTCTGAAACAAAATCCTGGACTTAGCTCATGCTGCAATGATTTTAAACCTTTAGGTCAGTCAGGAACCCCATGACTATTACAAGCCAAACGCCTGTATTATTATGAAGATATATACGATTGGAAATCGAAATCAGATTTTGTGTTTTTATAACACTACAGTCTATTGGGGAAAGCGAGTATGGTAAAATCGGTCACTCAAAGATTTTTTACTTTTTTAAAGCACTTATTGATAATTTTAAAGCGCAATTTGTTTAGGGCTTCAATATTACACCATATTACAGACTAGTCCAGTAGACGGTACCATAGACCATGTACATGACCTGGAAAAGTTGATAAGTACAAGGTTTTTTTGTTGATTCATGTTCTAGATGGGTATTGAAGCAAATTCAGCTTGGTTGCCAGCTCGGCAACCTTGGGCAACTTTTTTTATAGCCTAATTAGCATAATCATCTAATTACCATATGTGCAATATGTAATAATGTTGCTAATCTCAATCCACGAAGCCTGAAAACATGGATAATACAACTTTTCAAGGGTTTTTTATGACGAGGAATTCATTTATGACACCAGTTTTTATTTTTAAGTAATGCAATTGTCTTAAAAAGCATAATTAGCATAATGAGCTAATTAAGATATTTTCAATATATGGACTTCATTGTCATTGTTCATCTATAAACCCTGAAAATGGTGCAATGCAACATTGTAAATCACTTTTGAAAGACGACACATTAATTCACGAGAAGATATTCCATGTAGATATAGTATAATTATCCTAATTAGCCTAATAATCTAATTAGCATATATATGCAATGTGTTATAATGTTGCTAATCTTAATCAAAAAAGCCTGAAAGCATGGATAATATGACTTTTCCAGGGGATTTCATGACGAGGGATTCATTTATGACACCAGTTTTTATTTTTAAGTAATGCAATTGATGTAATATGTAATTATTGTACTATATAATAAGGCTAATTAGCATATTTGTAGAACATCAATTATCAACCTAAATCTAGGAAGCCTAAACCAAACCTGCAAACATGACTGTTCTACTGGCCTTCATGGCGAGGCGTTCATCTCTTCGACCAAGGACGATGATGCAGTAAGTAAATAAGTACATTTATCAAATTCATCTAATTTGCGTACATATCTAATTATCAAAATTTTAATTTACATTTGTAGAGAGGTTACTTTTAATTAACTTAGTAAAGAAGGCTAAATTACATATTATCCAGGCGATTTTGGCTTTCCTACTCAAGTGTATGAAAAAGGTACTGCAACACTCTCAATGGTTGGGTTGAACATAAAAGACCAATCAACAATCAAAGAGAATTGGTAATGACACTGACAATGAGTGTATGCATGGAACATAACAATAGGATGAATGTACATTGACCAGGAGGTTTGGATGGAGATGGTATGGAGGTTGAAAAAGGCATTATACAAGTATAACATCTTATTAGTGTCACACAGATTTAAAGCGTGTGTCTTAAGGTCCACATCTCATATCTAAGGACATCATTGTTGTCAACAGTACTAATCTTAGCTTCTCTGAAATTAGTAAAAGGTATGTTGAAGTAGGCTTGATAAATGGTACTTTTATATTGTCAGTGCTTTTTATTAAATCATAATACAATCTGACTTTATTTTGCATACTTTTTTTATCAACTTAAATCACAGCGCCAATATCAGAAATGTATCCATTACAGCATTTTCATTAATTTAACAAAGTAAGTCACACATTGATGGGATATTGGGATATATTCATTTCTTGTTAGGATACCATGATTTCATTGTTAGGATACATGTATAGGCTTTGGTTTCTTTCTTTCCGCACGGAGCTACCAGAGGACCAGCCCCCTTCTGTAGCTATTCATGTAGCCCACACTAGGGCTACCGAAACAGAGATAGGCGCCGCCTTATATGTGCCTGATAGCATAGGAAAGACTTTAACTAACTTACTTAGTTTCTGATTAATATAGCACATATAATTTTATTTAAGTACAATGTTTGATAGAGATATAATATTGTCTCTATAATTGTCTTTTCTATTGCAGGAAAATGGCTAAGCCCACATTGACATGTGTTCTTGACAGTGTCTGCAACACAACAGGACCTACCAAGATATTTAAAGCTATTGGAATTAACAAGCTGATACAAAGTGCAGAAGAGAGAGGAGATGAAGAAGTACGGTTAAAGATAATTGAGAACTCTGCATCTGGCTCAATCAGTGTTCATCAGTCATGTTATTGCACATATACATCGAAAGAGAAGATTGACAGGGTAAAGAAAAGGAGATCCGACAATGATGATAGCACATCTTCACCTCGAAAAACACGAAACACAGCTCAATACCTCAGGGGTCCTGACTCAAGTAAAATGTTCAATTTCAAAACATCTTGCATATTCTGTGGAAAAGAATGCCTACCACTTGACCCCAAACATCCAAAACGATGGGACCGTGTTGTCAAATGCATGACAACCGAACGTCCAGATGCACCATCTTTCCAACAGGCGATGCTGGAGATTGCTCATCAAAGAAATGATGATGTTGCACGAAGGTTGGAATATCACCTGAGAAATGTTATTGACTTGCCAGCTGCAGATGCACAGTATCACAAGCGCTGTTATGATCATTTCACGCATGTACCAACTCATTCGACGTTGTCTACTGTATCTGAAGATGTTGATGACGATGCCCTGAACGCAGTAATGATTCATATGCATAATGACAAATCGCGACTCTGGAACTCTATTGAGCTTCACGAATTGTATGTCCAATGTGGTGGTGACCTTGGTCGCAAGGCAATGTTGTCGAACCTCATGAACTGTCTAGGAAATGACGGGGTCATCATACGCATTGACGGTTGTGCTTCAGTCATTGGATTCAGAGAGACTGTCGGAAACACACTGAAGATGGTTAAAGCAGATGATAGAGATGGAATTGATGATGTGGTGAGACAGGTTCGTGAAGAGGCCAGGGATGTTGAATACAACAGTGCGAACTATGATCTGTCCATGTTTACCAAAGCCAGAACCATTGAGAGTACAAGCCCGACGTTGCTCAAGCTTGTGGCAGAACTGGTATCAAACGGAAAAGTTACCAAGAAAGCAGTTAGTTTGAGTCAAGCCATCCAGAGCCACGTAACCTCGACCAGAAATCAGACGACACTAGGACTTGCTGTCAAGCTGCACCACCGTCACGGCAGCTCTGACCTCATACGACTTCTGCATGATCATGGATTTGTAGCATCCTATGATGAGGTGCGACGCTTCCGGAAGTCAGCCGCTAAAATGATGGGAGATGACGTCAATGTCCTTCATCGATTCATGGGTCTTGATCGGAGTGTTGGTTTGATCTTTGGATGGTTTGATAACCTAGATCTCCAGGTCTGCACTCCAAATGGACAACGGAGTACCCATGTCATGGTCAACGAGTTTCAACAGTCACATCCTGCAGGTATATTGCACACAGGCCGTGCTCGCCCTGGAGAGAGCAAGCTGGTCATTCCACGCCTGCATATCTCTGTGAGTAAGCGAGAGATTTCTTCAGGAAGCCTACCGCTGCAGCACTACAATGGACCCACTAAAGCTCTACCTCCAGCTTCCCCAAAGAACATTGGAATCCCGTATACGGAAGTAAAAGCCCGCAAGAAGAGATTAGAAATCGCACATGAGAAGGATATTAGGTGGCTCAATCAGATCTACAGCGGTGAAACACCAGGTATGGAATGGAGTGGCTTCAACACTAAGATTGCTCGCATGTCCGATGCTGAAGAGAAACCAGCAAGTACCTACCTTTTCGGTCCTGTTGTCGATGCTCCACCATCACACCCAGATACTGTGCTAACAAGCATGTGTTACATGCAGAAGTCGATGGAGAACCTTGGGATGAAGTTCACGCATTTGTCTCCTGATATGCAGCTTTTCATCGTTGCATCACAGATCAGATGGAATAACATGGAACAATTCAAAGATGTTATTCTTCGACCAGGTGTTATGCACATCATCATGTCAGCGTGCGGTGCCATTGGTAAACTGAACAAGGGCTCGGGTGTTGAAGTGCTCATTTCTGCATCGTTTGGGGGACTTACCGGGATCATGAATGGCAAGAGTTGGGTACGTGCGATGAGGGCTTTCCGCATGACCTGCGAGGCTATTCTTTCAGATTTCTTTTCCACTGGTGTGAAAACCATGGAGGAGCTTGAAGACTACATGGAGAGATCAGCATCACACCCGACTGGTAGGCATTGGGTAAACAATTTCATCAGACCGACACTTCTCGTCCACCACCTTCTACGTGCAGAGCGAGAGGGGGATGTCGTTTTGCAGTTGGCAGCCATCGAGCACCTCTTGCCATACTTTTTTGCTTCAGGCCACTTCCACTACGCCCGATACCTCACACAACACATCCTAGAAGTGAATCATCTGATGCCCGCTGAAGCTAAAGCAGAACTGACTTCTGGTGCATTTGTTTGTAGACACCGTGCTGGAGTATGGAACTCAGTTTCCTCAGATCAATTTGGAGAGCAGACTGCTGTGCGCATTGGCAAGGGTGGACTGAAAGGTGTAACTCTCTCTCAAGAACAAGTGAAAGAGTGGATCGACTCCTTTCCAATCACAGCATATATGTCAGACACGTTAGATCACATCTTCCCAGAAAACCCCAGGAAGAATAAGAGTGAGGACGAATGTGGTTTGAAGCATAAAGAAGAGAGCAATTCCAGGAGAAAGACTGATGCAGAAGATCGGGAAGCAATAAGACAAGAGCTTGCTAAGCATTCTCATCCTCTCAACAACCACGGTGACTGCTTATACAACATTGTTACCGGACAAATTGCCTCACCTGAAATCAATGTTGTAGAAGCACTTAGCATTGGCAGACAGATGAAGGCCAAATTCGTCACAAATCTGCCTGAAAAGTTTCACACCAGTATCAGCAGTCCTGTCAAGACCATGGAGATGATGAAGAAGGGAACCAAAGTCGGCTCCTCTACTGTGTACGACATGGAGACGATCTTTCTGAGGTTGATCACACTAGGCCAAACAAGACACATGGAACTTGCTCCAATATTTGAGTTTGAACTGTGCGCTGTCCCCCCATCCATGATCGATGAGTTTGGATGCCTCCGAAAGGGAACCAAATCAACACTTGTCCACAAGCTAAGCGTATCACAGAGTGAATCATCTCCTGCTGAAGTGGTGATCATTGACGCACAGCAGCTGCTTTATCATGTCGTGTGGCCAGTAGGCGGTAATGTGTCTGTTCTTGCTGCATCCATGAAGAAGAGACTTGACAAGTATAGAGACTCCAAAAAGGTGCTTGTGTTTGACAAATATGAAGAGCTTTCCACAAAGGACCAAGAGAGAATCCGCCGTGGTGGTGCAGGGTCTACTGACTACAACCTCACTCATCAGACAGATCTTCCTTGCCGAGAAGCGATCATGAAGAGTAAGAACAATAAGAGGCAACTTTCTGCACTCCTCTCAACATTTAACTATGGAGAGCGAACAATCGTTGACAGTCAGAATGATAGCCTCTATGGACATGAGGAAGCAGATGTCACAGTATTATCATATCTACTTCAAGCCGCAAGCGATGGCCACAACGTCATAAGGGTTCTTAGTGATGACACTGACATATTTGTATCACTGGTGTATTGGGTGTACAAGGCAGGCATTACCTCAGCAGTTCAGATGGAGAACTGGCGTGGTGATGTTTTGTCAGTTAATGCTACATGTGAGAAGCTCGGTCCAAAGAGTCTCCAACTACTTGGCATGCACTTTCTGACAGGATCTGACACTACCTCATATTTCTTCGGAAAGGGCAAGCCTTCGGCCCTAAAAACTTTGTTGAATGGGGATTTCGAGGGACTCAACACTGCCTTAGGCGAACTTGGAGCCAGTCAATCTGATCTGATAGCGGCCGGGGAAGCTTTCGTCTGCGCATTGTATGGCCTTCCTGTAGGTACATCCATGGCAGAGGCACGGTACCAGTTGTACACACGGAAACGTGGAAAGCCCCTCAAAGTCATGGCTTTGCCACCAACACATGCAAACCTCTCTCTGCATATTCTGAGGGCCCATCATGCTGTCATGCTTAGCAAAGCGGCAAACAAAAAGGAGGCACCTAGACTAGATCTCAAAAAGTTCGGTTGGGAGATCAAAGATGGGATCCCAGTTCCAGCCATTGCAAAAGGACCCGCAGGACCAAAGGAACTGATTGATGTAATTTCCTGCAATTGCAAGGCCGCAGGAAAAGCATGCAGCACACACAACTGCAGCTGTCATCGTGAGAGATTATCTTGCTCTGTGTACTGCAAGTGCGAGTCAGGACTGAACTGTTGCAATCCAAACAAGTCAGAAGATGGTGGAGATGACAAAGACTCGCAAGACGAAGAAGAGTTGGAATGAATTCTAGTTTGCAACCAATGTTCCGCTGAGGTAAGACTAAATAAGCGAGGATTGTACCCTTGTAATATTACCTACGCACCTGAGTATAAGCACTGTTAAATTGCAAAGTACCCTTATGTTTTGATGCATTGCACCATTTTCAGGCTTTCTACATAAACAATGACTGAAGTCCAAATATTGTCCATATGCTAATGCGCTCATTAGGCTAATTATGATTTTTAAGACAATTGCATTACTTAAAAATAAAAACTGGTGTCATAAATCAAATGCTCGCCATGCAAAACCCTGGAAAAGTCATATTATCCATGTTTTCAGGCTTCCTAAATTAAGATTAGCAACATTATTAGGCCTACAAATTGCACATAATTATATGCTAATTGGATTGTTATGCTAATTTGGCAAATTATACTATACCCACATGAAATTAATGTGTCGTCTTTCAAAAGTGATTTACAATGATGCATTGCACCATTTTGAGGCTTTATAGATAAACAATGACAATGAAGTCCATATATTGAACATATCCTAATTAGCTCATTATGCTAATTATGCTATTTAAGACAATTGCATTACTTAAAAATAAAAACTGGTGTCATAAATGAATTCCTCGTCATAGAAAACCCTTGAAAAGTCGTATTACCCATGGTTTCAGGCTTCCTGGATTGAGATTAGCAACATTATTACATATTGCACATATGATAATTAGATGATTATGCTAATTAGGCTATAAAAAAAGTTGCCCAAGGTTGCCGAGCTGGCAACCAAGCTGAATTTACTTCAATACCCATCTAGAACATGAATCAACAAAAAAACCTTGTACTTATCAACTTTTCCAGGTCTGAAAAATTTCTACAGGACTAGACACTGATAACACGTAGGTTCGTGCATATCAGATTTAACATTGTTAAACAATGCCTTTAAAGCAATTTAGGAGGTAGGAATTATCTCATGATGGGTCTGGAAGTAGTAATAAAGTATATTTCTAATTTAAAACCTCACTAAACAAGAATGAAGATCTAGATCACAGTGCACTTATTTTAAGCACATATTTTAAGCACATTTACATGTAGTCACTCTATACATTCATGTATAATGCATATTATCCTGCACGAACCAAATTCTTAACTTTATCCAAGCACCAAAAAAGTATACCTATCACTAAACCTATCCTCAAACCTAATTCCAGCCTTTATCCAAATCCTTTATATTTAGCTAAATAAGCCCAAAGCATTTGTCACCTGAGCATAGCCATACACATACATGTATATATTAGAGCACCCAGTTATATTTGCATCATTCAATTAAAATGTGTACTCTGGTATTAAATGTACTTGTATGAATCACTGTTTGTATACTTGTAGGTCAAAACTCTCAGGCTTCAAGGTGTTAGGTGTCCAACATTAGCCTCTTTACTTCACCTCGTAGATGCTTTGTGTTCCATGCCAAACCTGACTGATCTGACACTACAGGGAAAGGATTTCCAGGAGGAGTTCTATTCTACACTGAATGCAAAGGCATCAACCTTTCAGGTATGTATGTGTGTTTGTCCTTTACATCCATGACATGACGAATTCATGTACACAAATTGCAGTGGAGATGAGTTTAAGGAGTTTTGATATTCTTGCAACAATCAATATTTGTTCATTGCGTGTAATTTTTTAAAATTTATTTCATATAAAAGTCTTACTAGACAAGGGAAATTATTAAAAAGAGGTTCTATCATGTGCAGTGTTTGATAAAAAATTCATATAGCTTAATTGGAAAACATGATGTTCTACACAAAGCTTATCTTTAAAAGGTGTGCCTCAGAAATTGTAGTTTCGTTTTTTTGACGGAGACTAACTAGATGTGCTTAAGTAAGCTATTTTTATTTTTTATTATTTTTTTTTTTCGGGGGAGGGGGGTGTTTGGTTGCTTCTTTGGCTGTAATGCAAGTTTAGTTCAATACGGTTACTTGATTACTCTGAAGACTGGTGGATACAAACATAATTTTTTGTAATTCTTATATGTTTAAGTTTAAAGGGATTGGGTAACTTTGTCTCAGATTCTGAAACAAAATCCTGGACTTAGCTCATGATGCAATGATAATTATAAACCTTTAGGTCAGTCAGGAACCCCATGACTTTTACAGGCCAATCGCCTGTCTGATTATGAAGATATATATGATTGGAGATCGAAATCAGATTTTGTGTTTTCCTAATGGTTTCCATAACACTACAGTCTATTGGGGAAAACGAGTATGGTAAAACCGGTCACTCAAAGATTTTTACTTTTTTAAAGCACTTATTGATAATTTTGAAGCGCAATTTTGTTTGGGCTTCAATATTACACCATATTACAGACACTGATAACACGTAGGTTCGTGCATATCAGATTTAACATTGTTAAACAATGCCTTTAAAGCAATTTAGGAGGTAGGAATTATCTCATGATGGGTCTGGAAGTAGTAATAAAGTATATTTCTAATTTAAAACTCACTAAACAAGAATGAAGATCTAGATCACAGTGCACTTATTTTAAGCACATATTTTAAGCACATTTACATGTAGTCACTCTATACATTCATGTATAATGCATATTATCCTGCACTAACCAAGTTCTTAACTTTATCCCTGCCCCAAAAAGTATCCCTATCCCTAAACCTAAGCTTAAACCTATTTCCAGCCCTTATCCAAATCCTTTATATTCAACTAAATAAAGCCCATAGCATTTGTCACCTGAGCATAGCCATACACAAACATGTATATATATAAGAGCATCCATTTATATTTGCATCATTCAATTAAAATATGTTCTCTAGTATTAAATGTACTTGTATGAATTACTGTTTGTAAACTTGTAGGTCAAAACTCTCAGGCTTCTAGGTGTTAGGTGTCCAACATCAGCCTCTTTACATCACCTCGTAGATGCTTTGTGTTCCATGCCAAACCTGACTGATCTGGCAATACAGGGAAAGGATTTCCAGGAGGAGTTTTATTCTACACTGAATGCAAAGGCATCAACCTTACAGGTATGTATGTGTGTTTGTACTCTTTATCCATGCCATGATCAATTCATGTACACATGTAGCAGTGGAGATGATTTTAAGGAGTTTTGATATTCTTGCAACAATCAATATTTGTTCATTGCGTGTAATTTAAAAAAAAATTATTTCATATAAAAGTCTTACTAGACAAAGGAAATTATTAAAAAAAGGTTCTATTTTGTGCAGTGTTTGATAAAAAATTCATATAGCTTAAGTGGAAAATATGATGTTCTACACAAGGCTTATCTTTAAAAGGTTTGCCTCAGAAATTGTAGTTTCGTTTTTGATGGAGAATAACCAGATGTGCTTAAATAAGCTTTTTTGTGGGGGTGGGGGGGGGGTGGGGAGGGGGGTGTCGGGTTGCTACTTTGGCTGCAATGCAATTTTAGTTTTAAAGATAAATACCAGTTATTGTCATGCGATTGCATTGTGAAATAAACGTGTAATCGATCAGAAACGGTTGATCATCTAGCATATTAGGATTGGTGTGTACTGCAAGGTTCTGGAATCATCAAAATGATAAAAAGTTCGCTTTGTCTTGGTAAAATTACATGCACTGCACACAGAAAGATGTATATGGGACTACGCGACACGTGCACGACAGGTGCGCAATATCTATCAGGTCCAAAAAGATATAATCATTTATAAAATATATCAATTAGTAGGCGCTTTCTCTGCAAAATTTGTATCATCACGTATTAGTCAAAACATTTTTTTTTCACATGATTGGTAATAAGAGCTTCCATTTCATTTTTGGAGAGGGGGGCGTTTCGAAAACTGATCTTTACCTTAAAGGTTACTTGATAACTCTGAAGACTGGTGGATACAAAAATAATTTGTTGTAATTCTTAAAGGGAATAGGTAATTTTGTCTCAGATTCTGAAACAAAATCCTGGACTTAGCTCATGCTGCAATGATTTTAAACCTTTAGGTCAGTCAGGAACCCCATGACTATTACAAGCCAAACGCCTGTATTATTATGAAGATATATACGATTGGAAATCGAAATCAGATTTTGTGTTTTTATAACACTACAGTCTATTGGGGAAAGCGAGTATGGTAAAATCGGTCACTCAAAGATTTTTTACTTTTTTAAAGCACTTATTGATAATTTTAAAGCGCAATTTGTTTAGGGCTTCAATATTACACCATATTACAGACACTGATAACACGTAGGTTCGTGCATATCAGATTTAACATTGTTAAACAATGCCTTTAAAGCAATTTAGGAGGTAGGAATTATCTCATGATGGGTCTGGAAGTAGTAATAAAGTGTATTTCTAATTTAAAACTCACTAAACAAGAATGAAGATCTAGATCACAGTGCACTTATTTTAAGCACATATATTTACCACAATAAATCATATGTATCTACCTATTATTGCTTAGTCCTCCAAGACAAAGCAGTCATTCGAAACAAAAAATCACAGATGTGCATACCCCCCAACACCCCGCTATACCCGTCACGCTCGCACAACGCCAGCATGTAACCTTCCTCTCTTCTTTTCGCGGTCCATCGTTAAGGAGTGCAGATAAGTCACTAGCGCTGAATTTGGGGTTTTTTGCTCCTCGCAGCGTTTTTGGTGCTTTCTTTCTGTCATTATCCAGTTCCAATTTGTTTTGATACATTTTGGTTCGGTTTTTTAACCCTCAGTCACTTTAGCTTGGCAAGAATTTAGTGTTCTTTTTGCCGAGCGAACTTCCCTTTTTGAGTTCAGTTCAGTTCGGTCCCGGGCACAGTGTTTTGTGTTCCGGGGCTTTTTCACTGTGTGTGTTAAACTCGAATGTTACGGGATTTCTTTGTGCATACCTCGTGTGTTGTTGAAGTGTGTGTATACGGTGCGGCTCTTTTGTATGAGAGCTCGCTGTGTGTTAAGTTCTTTGTTGACGCTAAATATGCGTTTTTTTCTCTTTCGTAGTTGTTTGCTACGTTAGGGTTGTTTTGTTACGAGTTTGTCGTGTGTTTATAAACGACGCTTTGTTTCGTTCGAGTTTGTCGTGTGTTTATAAACGACGCTGTTGTTTTGTTCGAGTTTGTCGTGTGTTTATAAACGACGCAGTTTTGTTTGTGATTGACGCTAGTTGCTCGTCGATTTTGTTTTTAGTAACTGTGGTTACTTTGTTTTATTGTTGTTTTGCTTTCGTTCGAAAGTTTGTTTTGTCTCATCCACAGATTTCCAATGGACAAGGAGTCTGGTTTTGGAGTGGATTCACTTCCCCCAGTTACGGCTGTTGTCACCACCTCACTAGCGAGTGGGTTTGGTGCGGCAGGAGGGGGGGAGGTAAGGGCGTCTCGAGTACAGGCTCGAGACAGGTTGCTCCCCGCACCGGGTATTTTTATGCCTGGTGGGTCTGGAGTATTGCCCTGTAGTAAGTTACCGACGGATACCGCGTCCGGGCCAGCCAGCGGGCTGTGCTCCGGCGCCAGTATGACGAGGTCTGGAGATTCATTGACACTGAATAAAGAGACTCCTACCAGCGGCTCTCCCCCTCGCGGGTTAGCTCGACTTGTAGAGGCCCTGGGCTTCACGGCCCCTGTGCTCTGTTGCGAGGCAACAGCCGTGCGAAGCACGATCCATGCATTCAAGCGTGAAGTCGACCCGGATTGCGGTCACATATGAGGTGCCTGTAATCACCCCAGTGACACGCCACGGTCTGAGCTCGCTGAGGCTTCTCACGAAGTTTGACGCTCGAGCAGCTCGCTGAAGCTTCTCGGGAAGCATTCACGCGAGCAGACCCCAGTCACACTGACCAAAGGGTTTCGCTGAAACTTCGCACGAAGCGTTGAAGCGAACAGACCCCGGTCACACCGAGCAAGGTGTTTCACTGAAGCTTCTCTCGAGGCATTGCTGTGTGAGGGTCCCGGTTACGCTATACCGTAGGGGTTTCGCTCATGTTTCTACGGAATCAGTGAAGCGTGACGACCCAGGTCAATTGACCGTAAGAGCCGAGCTTGACAAAGCTAACACGGCCGAGATGCCTCCTTTGTTAGGGGTTGTCGCTCAAGTTTCTTTAGAAGCAGTGAAGCGAGACGGCACAGGTCAATCGACCGTATTATTGCCGAGCTTATGAAAGCTAGCAGGACCAGGAAGCCCTCCCTTCGTCCCCCGTTGTAGCGGGTAAGAGGCAGAAGGGTCCGAGCGCCTTGTCTGGGTTGGTAGGCTATTGTCTTGGCAGGTGCACAAATTGGCGAAAAATTTGTCACCCGGCACGCTAGTGGTTCGGTGCCTACCGTAACCCGTGCCCCGCCTGGTGTTGTTCGACGGAGCCGTGCTTTTTGTCCTCAGATTCGGATTATGTTTTCCGAATTCTTGGGTGTCCCTCCTGTGGCGTTGATTTTGTCACCCCATACAGTCGGCTTTAAGGCTTTGTGTCTACGGCGCCCGCTTCTCTCGGTGCGTCTCCGGGAGAGGAATCGTTTGACTCACTGGTATTCTGACCTCAGCTTTAGGCTGTTGGTGTGGCTGTGACTCTGTCTCCCAGGTCTCGCTCACGTTTCTATAGAAGCAGTGAAGCGAGACGGCTCGAGTCAATTTGGCCGTGGAGCTATATGCTTGAGAAAGCTAGCTAGGCCGAGAAGTTCCCTTCGTCCCCCGTTGCTACGGGTAGGAAGCGGAAGAGTTCGAGCGTCCATGCTTTGGCTGGTTCGCGGGCTAAGAAGGAAAGAAATCGACGCCGGTGTCATCTTTGTCGAGTTCTGCGCAGGCAGAGCTCAGGGCTCTCATGTTGCAGTTGTTCCGTCAGCTGGGCGCCCCAACTGTATCGGCGGGTGAACAAACTTTGATGTCAAATTTGTCACCCGGCACGTTATCGGGATCGGTATTTCCTGTCCCCCGTGCTCCGGCTAGTGGTGTAGCGGAGCCTGTCCTTTGTCTTCGGATTCGAATTCTTTTTCTGAATTTTCGAGTGCCGCTATTCTGTCTTCAGAATCTTTGCCTCTTACAGTTGGCGCTCGGTTAGACTTTGTTTCTCCGGCGCCCGTTTCTCTCGGCGCTTTGCCGGGTGAGGGGTTGTTTACCTCAGTGGGGTTTTATTCCCTCAGCTGTATGATTCGGTCATTCTGGATTGTCAGTGTGACTGGGACTCGGCCTCCGTTGTCTCGGAGGGTTCGCAGCTGGCCTCGGGCCCGAGTCGATTTTCGAGTCTGGCTCTGACGCGCGGGTTTTGTTAGAGACGTTTCTTTGTGTTACTTTTTTTCGCCCCAGTGCTGGTGGTAGTGTCCCGTTTTCGCTGTTTTCAACAGCGTTCTTCTCCGGATTCTATACCTCTTTTGAGGAATTTATTTTCTCGTGCACGGCGGACTTTTTGCGTGATATCCCATATTTTTGTGAGGGAATTTCCACGTACGGCTGATCTGTTCCTTTGTGGGGACATTAGTGTGAGGCTTTGTTTCGTTTTTGAACGATCGCCTGGTAGTTGGAAGGTATCGGGATGATACCCAGCTCGTGTTTTGTTAAGCCTCCTCTTTTAACTGAGGTAATTAGTGCGGAGGTAGTTTTGGGGCCCCTCACGGTGTGTCGTTTTCGTATCATGTTCACCGCCCGTAAAGCTAAAGCTGAAGCTCTAGTAGGGCCGTGAAGCTCGTTTCGCCACCCGTTTTTTACGGGTGAGAAGCGGAGGGGCTCGAGGCCCTATTCACACCGGCCGTAAAGTTGGGTTATGGATCTATTGAGGCCGTGTAGCTCACTTCGCCGCCTGTATCTACGAGTGAGAGGCGATAAAACTTGTTGCCCTGTTCACACCGCCTGTTTAGCTTCAGTTTAAGCTCTAGTTCGGCCGTGTCGCACGCTTCGTCTCCGGTTTTTAGGGGTACGAAACGGAAAAGCTCGTCCACCCGTTTTCGGCTGGGGCTGGAGCTAAGTTTGTGCTGTTAAGCGCGGAGTTGTTCCGGCTTTTCACGACCAACTTTGTCGTGAGGGGCCCTGTTTTTCTCTAGCGAGATGCATGTAATCGCCGCCGTAAAATGTAAGTGTTCAGGCTCGCTTTGACTTTCCGTGAACTGGAGCTGACGCTCTAGCACGGCCGCGAAGTTCGTTTCGTCCCCCGTTTTTAGAGGGGAGAAGCGGTGGAGTTCGCGGCCATGGTTACGTTGCCCAGTAGCTAGAGCTAAGGCTCTGGCAGGGCCGTGGAGTTTGTTTCGTCCCCCGTTTTTAGGGGTAAGAAACGGAAGGGCTCGTCCGCCAAGTATCGGCTGGGACAGGAGCTAAGAAGGCGAAGTAGAATTTCTCGCCAATGTCGGCCTTTCTGCCTCCGCTCAGGCTGAGCTTCGGGGCGTTTTCACAAACGACTACTGTTCCGCCGAGTTCGGGCTGTGTCCATCCCCCATGAGTGGCAGTTTATTTAGGGCTGTTGCCGGGGATATAATACTGTTACAAGCCGTGCTGTCTTGTCCGGAACGGCCAGCTTCGTAGGAGGCGCGTGCCTCGCGGGCTGTGCGTAGTTGTTTACAACAATTCGTGCCGTCGGGGGCGAAGTTGGCCCTGGTTTCACAACCAGGTTCGCGAGTGACCCCGTTTTCGCAAGCGAGGTGTTTCTATTCGCTAAGTCTTTCGTTGGAGTGGGGAGGCGGTACTGCTCCGTTCCCTCCGGCTGAGAAGGCGGAGTGGTAGTTTGGCGGCCAGGGTTTAGCGTCAAACGCTTCAGTCGGCCGTTTCTGTTTCCGTTCAGGCGGCTTTGAATTATTGGGGGTTTGATATTTCTTTCGCTCGGGCTACTGGGGCTTCCAGTTGTTCCGGCAGACGCCAATATTTTTGGCATCAAATTTATCACCCCGTTCGGGCGAGGGCTTGGTGCCTATTTCTGCCCGTGTGCCGGCTGGCTTTGAGCCGGACTCGGTCGCACCGTACTCGTTATCAGTTGTATTCGCTGAGTTTGCGAGTGTGTCTGCTGTGGCGTGTAAGTTGTCACCATTTTTATGGGAGTTGTTAGTTGGGTTACTGAAGTTTCAGTAAACCTGGCGGCGGGCTTCGCGGTTTTTCAGGCGGAGGTTTACTCCTTTTTTTTTCTTGCCCGTGCTTTGGACGGCTTTTGAGTCGGCCCCGGTCATGCCTGACTCAGTTTCGGGTTTGATTTATGAGTCTCGGGTGTTGCTTCTCCGGCATCTGTTAGACCTTTTAGGCCCAGATTGCCTGTTGCTGTGTTGGCTTGCCACCTTGTGCCGTCGGCTCTTGTTTGGGGTTAAGCCTCCAGCTGTTTATTAGTGCTCCTCTGGGGGCAGCTACTATCGGCGCCTTGCCCCGTTTTGGGAGGTTGGTGCCCTCAGTTTGTCAGTCTGACTTCGACTCTGTCTGACGGTTTTCTTATGTGTTTCGGGTTCTCAGTTGAGTTGCCTCCGTGACAGAGGGCCCCCGGTCACGGGGTGGTTTCTACCACCAAGTGTTGCAGCCTTAAGGTGCGGTGTAGCACGATAGTGATAATCGGGCTGGTTCTGTAGCTAAAACCCTACAGCCTTAGTAAGGTGTTTGGGCAGGCTTCGTCACCCGACGTTTCGGCGTAGGGTAGGAAGCGTTTGTTTTCGGATTGTGTGTCTCCGATTTTGGCCTCATCTGAGAAGGCCATCGGCCGCCCAGGGGGCTGGTGGGGGCTTTGCCCCTGCCCCCGGGGTATCTTGGTTGGACTCGGTTACACTTTCTGGTGTTTCTGGTTCTCGGTCTGTTTCGGGATCCGTTTTGCTAAGCTCGGCTTCTGTGAAGCTCTGTGCTGTTGTTAGTCTTTTGCGGGGTCTTTGCCCGTTGGTGGCTAGACTCCCGCTACTCCTCTGTGAGAGGAGTCGGTAGGTGGATCAGTTTTCTCCTTACCCCTCTGGGGTTTTTGGTTTTTGCCTTGATAGCGTTCTGCTTTTTCCTATCAGGCGGGAGCCCGTCTCACCTGTCTCGTGGGAATCTATCTTTGGATGGATTGTGGAGGCGGTTCAGACTGGGTCCCGAGGCTCTCTCGGAGGGTGTGCGTCCTCGTGCACATGATACCAGGGGTCTTAGTACCTCCTGGGCTTTGTTTTGGGGTTGCCCTTCATGATATTATGAAGGCTGCCTTTTGGTTGTCGCCGAATACGTTCATCTCGTGCTATCTTAACACTTTGGAGACGACGGGCTTCTACAAAAGCCGAGCGAGTTGTTAAGTCTGTGACGACGGGCTTCTACAGAAGCCGAGATATATCCCTAATATGTTGACAAAGTTTTCCAGCTTATTATTAGCTATTATGTGCTAAAGTTCTTTGAAGTATTATTTAGATATATTCATTCATCTCATCTATTAAAAAAATAGTATAGTTATGTAGACAAAAATCGAGAAAAAGTGATTTCATTTCAACTTTACTCTAAGTTTGTGTTCGGATCGAAAAAAAGGCCCCGAAATACCCGTACAGCTGGCGACGGACGCGTACGCGCGCGTCCGTTCTATATTCTTGCCAGGATTGGTGCTTGACACTACTTCCAAGTTCCATGCACCCTTCCGCATTTCAGATATTCGTATTACGGGTCGTATTATTAGTTCGATTTCGACCCTGATTATTTACTTATATTTATCTACCCTACCGGTGTGGAATTTTTTCATCATATATTTATCTAAGCCTTATCGATGTAGGGTATTTACATGACAATACGCTTTTCATGTTATAAACTTGACCAATTTAGCGAATCATTCATGTATGGACCTCTTTTATGAAAGGCTTATCCCCCACCCTAAGAGGAACAAAAGAATGTAAAGAAGTAACTACTCTGGAAGATTACCATTTTGAAAGAAGAGGATGAAGGCCTAAACGTAGGTGAATAGGTCAATCTACATGACAATTCAAACAACCACTCTAACTTATATACCTTTACGAGGGCATGTAACCATTTTAGAGCAGGTTTGAGTAAAATATCTTGATCAACCTAAAGCCGGTCTTGGTTTGAGCGGCATATGAAATGTCAAAATGTTATGTTCTGAAAAACGACCCCTTACTCTTCCCCTTTCTCCCCACGGAATATCACTCTTGTCTTGAGCAACTCCGGCGGTATAGCCACGAATATGAGTCTTTTCCTGGGCAAAGATGCTACCATTGTTGAAGAAAAAATGCAAGGCAATATAAAAGCAAGTTTTCTTGCAATTAATAAAAACGAGTGCAAGATGAAGAAAATAATTGTTATTATCATTAATATTTTATTACAATATTGTAAGTATCATCATCATCATAATCATGTCATGTATACATGAACATGCCATCTACATAACTGATCATGAAACGAGGATTATCAAAGTTTTATTGACACGATAGGTTGAACGAGAACACAGATGGAGACGAAGACAAATAAATTGAATTCTCACATTGTTTGCACTTCTTTCTTTATTGTTTCATAACATATAATGATTTACTATATTTTCAATATCATTTATTTTCGAATAAATAAAAGACTACCACGACTAGGGCGATTAGCTCCTTTTTAGCCACACCCTTTCCACAAAAAACAACAACAACGCGATGCAGAAATAAAACACACTGAAGCACATTTCCAATTTCACGAAATTCCTGAAGTATTCAGAGAGGGAGGGGGAGGAGGGAGACAGAAAGAGAAACATACAGAGATAGATAGATAAATAGACCCAAAAAAAGAGAGAGAGAGAGAGATGATTGTGATGAATTGTGATTTTGTTCTAATCTCTGTCACATGATTGAGCTCTTTCCATTACAAACAAACCAAATCAAATATGCGTACAAAAATTCAATAAATATTTTATTGATACAGCAACCTCATATCAAAATAGAGATGTATAAATAGGGAAAAAATAAACAAAATTAAGCGGGAGGCAAAAACTAAAACAAAATGAATATTTCAAATTATGAGAAACGAAGTCGAAAGCATTCAAAGTAAATATTATTTTCGTTTTCGAGAATAAAACAATGTATACATGAAATGATGATGATGATGAAAAAACTGTTCATCTCAAAATTCATTTCCCAAATAGTCCTATATTTGATTTGCACATTTTAAAAAAGGGCATCTAGTGTAGATCATGGCATAATGTTGTTCAGAATATAGTTACAAAATGTGTCGAAAACCCATGTAAAACAAAGGCTTAGGCCTGTTATTTATGGCTCTGTTGATTATCGGCCGAGCTTTAGCAGACGACAATCGTTGACAATGGGGAAATGAATGGAGGTATCGACCGATCTGCGCGTGCGGCGGTGCTTACGCAATTTGTATTGTGAGTGTATTGAAAAGGAAAGACGTGATGCTTCAGCAAAATAAGACGGCAATTCCCCTCAAAAATAACAGACCTTATTTTTCGTATTGACAAGCAAAACTTATATTTTTAGAAAGGAAAAAGTCTGATCTTTCATTTTTACATTTACAAAAAATCCTGAAAATGACTGTATGAGGCGCAATGAGCAATGGAAGTAGAAAGCACCGCCAAATTTTCCATTATTGGTGATGTAACCGAAATCGCTCCATCACAGGGGAAACAATCGCCGTGCGCGGACTCGCACTCAAAGGGTTAAGGATGTGCCGACGAGTAAGGAGCGTTTTGCTACGGCATCGTTGTTGGCGGCTTTGTCTTCGTTGGTTCCCCGCTAACCTTTTTTGTTTGGGACATGCCTCCCGCTTGCATCTGTGTTGGTCTAAGCAATAATAGGTAGATACATATGATTTATTGTGGTAAATTAGTTAAATCAGAACTGATTTTATTATTTACTATATAAATCTATGTATCTACCTATGTCCCTCCCTCCGGCCCCTCTCCTTGTTAGCAACATGTCCCTGTTCTGTATCTGGGACCGCTTTAAGAGAGGAAGTTTACATGCTGGCGTTGTGCGAGCGTGACGGGTATAGCGGGGTGTTGGGGGGTATGCACATCTGTGATTTTTTGTTTCGAATGACTGCTTTGTCTTGGAGGACTAAGCAATAATAGGTAGATACATAGATTTATATAGTAAATAATAAAATCAGTTCTGATTTAACTATTTAAGCACATTTACATGTAGTCACTCTATACATTCATGTATAATGCATATTATCCTGCACGAACCAAATTCTTAACTTTATCCAAGCACCAAAAAAGTATACCTATCACTAAACCTATCCTCAAACCTAATTCCAGCCTTTATCCAAATCCTTTATATTTAACTAAATAAGCCCAAAGCATTTGTCACCTGAGCATAGCCATACACATATACATGTATATATTAGAGCACCCAGTTATATTTGCATCATTCAATTAAAATGTGTACTCTGGTATTAAATGTACTTGTATGAATCACTGTTTGTATACTTGTAGGTCAAAACTCTCAGGCTTCAAGGTGTTAGGTGTCCAACATCAGCCTCTTTACTTCACCTCGTAGATGCTTTGTGTTCCATGCCAAACCTGACTGATCTGACACTACAGGGAAAGGATTTCCAGGAGGAGTTCTATTCTACACTGAATGCAAAGGCATCAACCTTTCAGGTATGTATGTGTGTTTGTCCTTTACATCCATGACATGACGAATTCATGTACACAAATTGCAGTGGAGATGAGTTTAAGGAGTTTTGATATTCTTGCAACAATCAATATTTGTTCATTGCGTGTAATTTTTTAAAATTTATTTCATATAAAAGTCTTACTAGACAAAGGAAATTATTAAAAAGAGGTTCTATCATGTGCAGTGTTTGATAAAAAATTCATATAGCTTAATTGGAAAACATGATGTTCTACACAAAGCTTATCTTTAAAAGGTGTGCCTCAGAAATTGTAGTTTCGTTTTTTTGACGGAGACTAACTAGATGTGCTTAAGTAAGCTATTTTTATTTTTTAATTTTTTTTTTTTTTGGGGGGGAGGGGTGTGTTTGGTTGCTTCTTTGGCTGTAATGCAAGTTTAGTTCAATACGGTTACTTGATTACTCTGAAGACTGGTGGATACAAACATAATTTTTTGTAATTCTTATATGTTTAAGTTTAAAGGGATTGGGATGAGTTTAAGGAGTTTTGATATTCTTGCAACAATCAATATTTGTTCATTGCGTGTAATTTTTTAAAATTTATTTCATATAAAAGTCTTACTAGACAAAGGAAATTATTAAAAAGAGGTTCTATCATGTGCAGTGTTTGATAAAAAATTCATATAGCTTAATTGGAAAACATGATGTTCTACACAAAGCTTATCTTTAAAAGGTGTGCCTCAGAAATTGTAGTTTCGTTTTTTTGACAGAGACTAACTAGATGTGCTTAAGTAAGCTATTTTTATTTTTTATTTTTTTTTTTGGGGGGGGGGAGGGGGGTGTTTGGTTGCTTCTTTGGCTGTAATGCAAGTTTAGTTCAATACGGTTACTTGATTACTCTGAAGACTGGTGGATACAAACATAATTTTTTGTAATTCTTATATGTTTAAGTTTAAAGGGATTGGGTAACTTTGTCTCAGATTCTGAAACAAAATCCTGGACTTAGCTCATGATGCAATGATAATTATAAACCTTTAGGTCAGTCAGGAACCCCATGACTTTTACAGGCCAATCGCCTGTCTGATTATGAAGATATATATGATTGGAGATCGAAATCAGATTTTGTGTTTTCCTAATGGTTTCCATAACACTACAGTCTATTGGGGAAAACGAGTATGGTAAAACCGGTCACTCAAAGATTTTTACTTTTTTAAAGCACTTATTGATAATTTTGAAGCGCAATTTTGTTTGGGCTTCAATATTACACCATATTACAGACACTGATAACACGTAGGTTCGTGCATATCAGATTTAACATTGTTAAACAATGCCTTTAAAGCAATTTAGGAGGTAGGAATTATCTCATGATGGGTCTGGAAGTAGTAATAAAGTATATTTCTAATTTAAAACTCACTAAACAAGAATGAAGATCTAGATCACAGTGCACTTATTTTAAGCACATATTTTAAGCACATTTACATGTAGTCACTCTATACATTCATGTATAATGCATATTATCCCGCACTAACCAAATTCTTAACTTTATCCCTGCACCAAAAAAGTATACCTATCACTAAACCTATCCTCAAACCTAATTCCAGCCCTTATCCAAATCCTTTATATTTAACTAAATAAGCCCAAAGCATTTGTCACCTGAGCATAGCCATACACATACATGTATATATTAGAGCACCCAGTTATATTTGCATCATTCAATTAAAATATGTACTCTGGTATTAAATGTACTTGTATGAATCACTCTTTGTATACTTGTAGGTCAAAACTCTCTGGCTTCAAGGTGTTAGGTGTCCAACATCAGCCTCTTTACTTCACCTCGTAGATGCTTTGTGTTCCATGCCAAACCTGACTGATCTGACACTACAGGGAAAGGATTTCCAGGAGGAGTTCTATTCTACACTGAATGCAAAGGCATCAACCTTTCAGGTATGTATGTGTGTTTGTCCTTTACATCCATGCCATGACGAATTCATGTACACAAATTGCAGTGGAGATGAGTTTAAGGAGTTTTGATATTCTTGCAACAATCAATATTTGTTCATTGCGTGTAATTTTTCAAAATTTATTTCATATAAAAGTCTTACTAGACAAAGGAAATTATTAAAAAGAGGTTCTATCATGTGCAGTGTTTGATAAAAAATTCATATAGCTTAATTGGAAAACATGATGTTCTACACAAAGCTTATCTTTAAAAGGTGTGCCTCAGAAATTGTAGTTTCGTTTTTTTGACGGAGACTAACTAGATGTGCTTAAGTAAGCTATTTTTATTTTTTAATTTTTTTTTTTTTTGGGGGGGGGAGGGGGGTGTTTGGTTGCTTCTTTGGCTGTAATGCAAGTTTAGTTCAATACGGTTACTTGATTACTCTGAAGACTGGTGGATACAAACATAATTTTTTGTAATTCTTATATGTTTAAGTTTAAAGGGATTGGGTAACTTTGTCTCAGATTCTGAAACAAAATCCTGGACTTAGCTCATGATGCAATGATAATTATAAACCTTTAGGTCAGTCAGGAACCCCATGACTTTTACAGGCCAATCGCCTGTCTGATTATGAAGATATATATGATTGGAGATCGAAATCAGATTTTGTGTTTTCCTAACGGTTTCTATAACACTACAGTCTATTGGGGAAAACGAGTATGGTAAAACCGGTCACTCAAAGATTTTTACTTTTTTAAAGCACTTATTGATAATTTTGAAGCGCAATTTTGTTTGGGCTTCAATATTACACCATATTACAGACACTGATAACACGTAGGTTCGTGCATATCAGATTTAACATTGTTAAACAATGCCTTTAAAGCAATTTAGGAGGTAGGAATTATCTCATGATGGGTCTGGAAGTAGTAATAAAGTATATTTCTAATTTAAAACTCACTAAACAAGAATGAAGATCTAGATCACAGTGCACTTATTTTAAGCACATATTTTAAGCACATTTACATGTAGTCACTCTATACATTCATTTATAATGCATATTATCCCGCACTAACCAAATTCTTAACTTTATCCCTGCACCAAAAAAGTATACCTATCACTAAACCTATCCTCAAACCTAATTCCAGCCCTTATCCAAATCCTTTATATTTAACTAAATAAGCCCAAAGCATTTGTCACCTGAGCATAGCCATACACATACATGTATATATTAGAGCACCCAGTTATATTTGCATCATTCAATTAAAATATGTACTCTGGTATTAAATGTACTTGTATGAATCACTCTTTGTATACTTGTAGGTCAAAACTCTCTGGCTTCAAGGTGTTAGGTGTCCAACATCAGCCTCTTTACTTCACCTCGTAGATGCTTTGTGTTCCATGCCAAACCTGACTGATCTGACACTACAGGGAAAGGATTTCCAGGAGGAGTTCTATTCTACACTGAATGCAAAGGCATCAACCTTTCAGGTATGTATGTGTGTTTGTCCTTTACATCCATGCCATGACGAATTCATGTACACAAATTGCAGTGGAGATGAGTTTAAGGAGTTTTGATATTCTTGCAACAATCAATATTTGTTCATTGCGTGTAATTTTTTAAAATTTATTTCATATAAAAGTCTTACTAGACAAAGGAAATTATTAAAAAGAGGTTCTATCATGTGCAGTGTTTGATAAAAAATTCATATAGCTTAATTGGAAAACATGATGTTCTACACAAAGCTTATCTTTAAAAGGTGTGCCTCAGAAATTGTAGTTTCGTTTTTTTGACGGAGACTAACTAGATGTGCTTAAGTAAGCTATTTTTATTTATTTTTTTTTTTTTTTTGGGGGGGGGGAGGGGGGTGTTTGGTTGCTTCTTTGGCTGTAATGCAAGTTTAGTTCAATACGGTTACTTGATTACTCTGAAGACTGGTGGATACAAACATAATTTTTTGTAATTCTTATATGTTTAAGTTTAAAGGGATTGGGTAACTTTGTCTCAGATTCTGAAACAAAATCCTGGACTTAGCTCATGATGCAATGATAATTATAAACCTTTAGGTCAGTCAGGAACCCCATGACTTTTACAGGCCAATCGCCTGTCTGATTATGAAGATATATATGATTGGAGATCGAAATCAGATTTTGTGTTTTCCTAATGGTTTCCATAACACTACAGTCTATTGGGGAAAACGAGTATGGTAAAACCGGTCACTCAAAGATTTTTACTTTTTTAAAGCACTTATTGATAATTTTGAAGCGCAATTTTGTTTGGGCTTCAATATTACACCATATTACAGACACTGATAACACGTAGGTTCGTGCATATCAGATTTAACATTGTTAAACAATGCCTTTAAAGCAATTTAGGAGGTAGGAATTATCTCATGATGGGTCTGGAAGTAGTAATAAAGTATATTTCTAATTTAAAACTCACTAAACAAGAATGAAGATCTAGATCACAGTGCACTTATTTTAAGCACATATTTTAAGCACATTTACATGTAGTCACTCTATACATTCATGTATAATGCATATTATCCCGCACTAACCAAATTCTTAACTTTATCCCTGCACCAAAAAAGTATACCTATCACTAAACCTATCCTCAAACCTAATTCCAGCCCTTATCCAAATCCTTTATATTTAACTAAATAAGCCCAAAGCATTTGTCACCTGAGCATAGCCATACACATACATGTATATATTAGAGCACCCAGTTATATTTGCATCATTCAATTAAAATATGTACTCTGGTATTAAATGTACTTGTATGAATCACTCTTTGTATACTTGTAGGTCAAAACTCTCTGGCTTCAAGGTGTTAGGTGTCCAACATCAGCCTCTTTACTTCACCTCGTAGATGCTTTGTGTTCCATGCCAAACCTGACTGATCTGACACTACAGGGAAAGGATTTCCAGGAGGAGTTCTATTCTACACTGAATGCAAAGGCATCAACCTTTCAGGTATGTATGTGTGTTTGTCCTTTACATCCATGCCATGACGAATTCATGTACACAAATTGCAGTGGAGATGAGTTTAAGGAGTTTTGATATTCTTGCAACAATCAATATTTGTTCATTGCGTGTAATTTTTCAAAATTTATTTCATATAAAAGTCTTACTAGACAAAGGAAATTATTAAAAAGAGGTTCTATCATGTGCAGTGTTTGATAAAAAATTCATATAGCTTAATTGGAAAACATGATGTTCTACACAAAGCTTATCTTTAAAAGGTGTGCCTCAGAAATTGTAGTTTCGTTTTTTTGACGGAGACTAACTAGATGTGCTTAAGTAAGCTATTTTTATTTTTTAATTTTTTTTTTTTTTTTGGGGGGGGAGGGGGGTGTTTGGTTGCTTCTTTGGCTGTAATGCAAGTTTAGTTCAATACGGTTACTTGATTACTCTGAAGACTGGTGGATACAAACATAATTTTTTGTAATTCTTATATGTTTAAGTTTAAAGGGATTGGGTAACTTTGTCTCAGATTCTGAAACAAAATCCTGGACTTAGCTCATGATGCAATGATAATTATAAACCTTTAGGTCAGTCAGGAACCCCATGACTTTTACAGGCCAATCGCCTGTCTGATTATGAAGATATATATGATTGGAGATCGAAATCAGATTTTGTGTTTTCCTAACGGTTTCTATAACACTACAGTCTATTGGGGAAAACGAGTATGGTAAAACCGGTCACTCAAAGATTTTTACTTTTTTAAAGCACTTATTGATAATTTTGAAGCGCAATTTTGTTTGGGCTTCAATATTACACCATATTACAGACACTGATAACACGTAGGTTCGTGCATATCAGATTTAACATTGTTAAACAATGCCTTTAAAGCAATTTAGGAGGTAGGAATTATCTCATGATGGGTCTGGAAGTAGTAATAAAGTATATTTCTAATTTAAAACTCACTAAACAAGAATGAAGATCTAGATCACAGTGCACTTATTTTAAGCACATATTTTAAGCACATTTACATGTAGTCACTCTATACATTCATTTATAATGCATATTATCCCGCACTAACCAAATTCTTAACTTTATCCCTGCACCAAAAAAGTATACCTATCACTAAACCTATCCTCAAACCTAATTCCAGCCCTTATCCAAATCCTTTATATTTAACTAAATAAGCCCAAAGCATTTGTCACCTGAGCATAGCCATACACATACATGTATATATTAGAGCACCCAGTTATATTTGCATCATTCAATTAAAATATGTACTCTGGTATTAAATGTACTTGTATGAATCACTCTTTGTATACTTGTAGGTCAAAACTCTCTGGCTTCAAGGTGTTAGGTGTCCAACATCAGCCTCTTTACTTCACCTCGTAGATGCTTTGTGTTCCATGCCAAACCTGACTGATCTGACACTACAGGGAAAGGATTTCCAGGAGGAGTTCTATTCTACACTGAATGCAAAGGCATCAACCTTTCAGGTATGTATGTGTGTTTGTCCTTTACATCCATGCCATGACGAATTCATGTACACAAATTGCAGTGGAGATGAGTTTAAGGAGTTTTGATATTCTTGCAACAATCAATATTTGTTCATTGCGTGTAATTTTTTAAAATTTATTTCATATAAAAGTCTTACTAGACAAAGGAAATTATTAAAAAGAGGTTCTATCATGTGCAGTGTTTGATAAAAAATTCATATAGCTTAATTGGAAAACATGATGTTCTACACAAAGCTTATCTTTAAAAGGTGTGCCTCAGAAATTGTAGTTTCGTTTTTTTGACAGAGACTAACTAGATGTGCTTAAGTAAGCTATTTTTATTTTTTTTTTATTTTTTTTTGGGGGGGGGAGGGGGGTGTTTGGTTGCTTCTTTGGCTGTAATGCAAGTTTAGTTCAATACGGTTACTTGATTACTCTGAAGACTGGTGGATACAAACATAATTTTTTGTAATTCTTATATGTTTAAGTTTAAAGGGATTGGGTAACTTTGTCTCAGATTCTGAAACAAAATCCTGGACTTAGCTCATGATGCAATGATAATTATAAACCTTTAGGTCAGTCAGGAACCCCATGACTTTTACAGGCCAATCGCCTGTCTGATTATGAAGATATATATGATTGGAGATCGAAATCAGATTTTGTGTTTTCCTAATGGTTTCCATAACACTACAGTCTATTGGGGAAAACGAGTATGGTAAAACCGGTCACTCAAAGATTTTTACTTTTTTAAAGCACTTATTGATAATTTTGAAGCGCAATTTTGTTTGGGCTTCAATATTACACCATATTACAGACACTGATAACACGTAGGTTCGTGCATATCAGATTTAACATTGTTAAACAATGCCTTTAAAGCAATTTAGGAGGTAGGAATTATCTCATGATGGGTCTGGAAGTAGTAATAAAGTATATTTCTAATTTAAAACTCACTAAACAAGAATGAAGATCTAGATCACAGTGCACTTATTTTAAGCACATATTTTAAGCACATTTACATGTAGTCACTCTATACATTCATGTATAATGCATATTATCCCGCACTAACCAAATTCTTAACTTTATCCCTGCACCAAAAAAGTATACCTATCACTAAACCTATCCTCAAACCTAATTCCAGCCCTTATCCAAATCCTTTATATTTAACTAAATAAGCCCAAAGCATTTGTCACCTGAGCATAGCCATACACATACATGTATATATTAGAGCACCCAGTTATATTTGCATCATTCAATTAAAATATGTACTCTGGTATTAAATGTACTTGTATGAATCACTCTTTGTATACTTGTAGGTCAAAACTCTCTGGCTTCAAGGTGTTAGGTGTCCAACATCAGCCTCTTTACTTCACCTCGTAGATGCTTTGTGTTCCATGCCAAACCTGACTGATCTGACACTACAGGGAAAGGATTTCCAGGAGGAGTTCTATTCTACACTGAATGCAAAGGCATCAACCTTTCAGGTATGTATGTGTGTTTGTCCTTTACATCCATGCCATGACGAATTCATGTACACAAATTGCAGTGGAGATGAGTTTAAGGAGTTTTGATATTCTTGCAACAATCAATATTTGTTCATTGCGTGTAATTTTTCAAAATTTATTTCATATAAAAGTCTTACTAGACAAAGGAAATTATTAAAAAGAGGTTCTATCATGTGCAGTGTTTGATAAAAAATTCATATAGCTTAATTGGAAAACATGATGTTCTACACAAAGCTTATCTTTAAAAGGTGTGCCTCAGAAATTGTAGTTTCGTTTTTTTGACGGAGACTAACTAGATGTGCTTAAGTAAGCTATTTTTATTTTTTAATTTTTTTTTTTTTTTGGGGGGGGAGGGGGGTGTTTGGTTGCTTCTTTGGCTGTAATGCAAGTTTAGTTCAATACGGTTACTTGATTACTCTGAAGACTGGTGGATACAAACATAATTTTTTGTAATTCTTATATGTTTAAGTTTAAAGGGATTGGGTAACTTTGTCTCAGATTCTGAAACAAAATCCTGGACTTAGCTCATGATGCAATGATAATTATAAACCTTTAGGTCAGTCAGGAACCCCATGACTTTTACAGGCCAATCGCCTGTCTGATTATGAAGATATATATGATTGGAGATCGAAATCAGATTTTGTGTTTTCCTAACGGTTTCTATAACACTACAGTCTATTGGGGAAAACGAGTATGGTAAAACCGGTCACTCAAAGATTTTTACTTTTTTAAAGCACTTATTGATAATTTTGAAGCGCAATTTTGTTTGGGCTTCAATATTACACCATATTACAGACACTGATAACACGTAGGTTCGTGCATATCAGATTTAACATTGTTAAACAATGCCTTTAAAGCAATTTAGGAGGTAGGAATTATCTCATGATGGGTCTGGAAGTAGTAATAAAGTATATTTCTAATTTAAAACTCACTAAACAAGAATGAAGATCTAGATCACAGTGCACTTATTTTAAGCACATATTTTAAGCACATTTACATGTAGTCACTCTATACATTCATGTATAATGCATATTATCCCGCACTAACCAAATTCTTAACTTTATCCCTGCACCAAAAAAGTATACCTATCACTAAACCTATCCTCAAACCTAATTCCAGCCCTTATCCAAATCCTTTATATTTAACTAAATAAGCCCAAAGCATTTGTCACCTGAGCATAGCCATACACATACATGTATATATTAGAGCACCCAGTTATATTTGCATCATTCAATTAAAATATGTACTCTGGTATTAAATGTACTTGTATGAATCACTCTTTGTATACTTGTAGGTCAAAACTCTCTGGCTTCAAGGTGTTAGGTGTCCAACATCAGCCTCTTTACTTCACCTCGTAGATGCTTTGTGTTCCATGCCAAACCTGACTGATCTGACACTACAGGGAAAGGATTTCCAGGAGGAGTTCTATTCTACACTGAATGCAAAGGCATCAACCTTTCAGGTATGTATGTGTGTTTGTCCTTTACATCCATGCCATGACGAATTCATGTACACAAATTGCAGTGGAGATGAGTTTAAGGAGTTTTGATATTCTTGCAACAATCAATATTTGTTCATTGCGTGTAATTTTTCAAAATTTATTTCATATAAAAGTCTTACTAGACAAAGGAAATTATTAAAAAGAGGTTCTATCATGTGCAGTGTTTGATAAAAAATTCATATAGCTTAATTGGAAAACATGATGTTCTACACAAAGCTTATCTTTAAAAGGTGTGCCTCAGAAATTGTAGTTTCGTTTTTTTGACGGAGACTAACTAGATGTGCTTAAGTAAGCTATTTTTATTTTTTAATTTTTTTTTTTTTTTGGGGGGGGAGGGGGGTGTTTGGTTGCTTCTTTGGCTGTAATGCAAGTTTAGTTCAATACGGTTACTTGATTACTCTGAAGACTGGTGGATACAAACATAATTTTTTGTAATTCTTATATGTTTAAGTTTAAAGGGATTGGGTAACTTTGTCTCAGATTCTGAAACAAAATCCTGGACTTAGCTCATGATGCAATGATAATTATAAACCTTTAGGTCAGTCAGGAACCCCATGACTTTTACAGGCCAATCGCCTGTCTGATTATGAAGATATATATGATTGGAGATCGAAATCAGATTTTGTGTTTTCCTAACGGTTTCTATAACACTACAGTCTATTGGGGAAAACGAGTATGGTAAAACCGGTCACTCAAAGATTTTTACTTTTTTAAAGCACTTATTGATAATTTTGAAGCGCAATTTTGTTTGGGCTTCAATATTACACCATATTACAGACACTGATAACACGTAGGTTCGTGCATATCAGATTTAACATTGTTAAACAATGCCTTTAAAGCAATTTAGGAGGTAGGAATTATCTCATGACGGGTCTGGAAGTAGTAATAAAGTTTATTTCTAATTTAAAACTCACTAAACAAGAATGAAGATCTAGATCACAGTGCACTTATTTTAAGCACATATTTTAAGCACATTTACATGTAGTCACTCTATACATTCATGTATAATGCATATTATCCCGCACTAACCAAATTCTTAACTTTATCCCTGCACCAAAAAAGTATACCTATCACTAAACCTATCCTCAAACCTAATTCCAGCCCTTATCCAAATCCTTTATATTTAACTAAATAAGCCCAAAGCATTTGTCACCTGAGCATAGCCATACACATACATGTATATATTAGAGCACCCAGTTATATTTGCATCATTCAATTAAAATATGTACTCTGGTATTAAATGTACTTGTATGAATCACTGTATGTATACTTGTAGGTCAAAACTCTCTGGCTTCAAGGTGTTAGGTGTCCAACATCAGCCTCTTTACTTCACCTCGTAGATGCTTTGTGTTCCATGCCAAACCTGACTGATCTGACACTACAGGGAAAGGATTTCCAGGAGGAGTTCTATTCTACACTGAATGCAAAGGCATCAACCTTTCAGGTATGTATGTGTGTTTGTCCTTTACATCCATGCCATGACGAATTCATGTACACAAATTGCAGTGGAGATGAGTTTAAGGAGTTTTGATATTCTTGCAACAATCAATATTTGTTCATTGCGTGTAATTTTTTAAAATTTATTTCATATAAAAGTCTTACTAGACAAAGGAAATTATTAAAAAGAGGTTCTATCATGTGCAGTGTTTGATAAAAAATTCATATAGCTTAATTGGAAAACATGATGTTCTAAACAAAGCTTATCTTTAAAAGGTGTGCCTCAGAAATTGTAGTTTCGTTTTTTTGACGGAGACTAACTAGATGTGCTTAAGTAAGCTATTTTTATTTTTTAATTTTTTTTGGGGGGGGAGGGGGGTGTTTGGTTGCTACTTTGGCTGTAATGCAAGTTTAGTTCAATACGGTTACTTGATTACTCTGAAGTCTGGTGGATACAAACATAATTTTTTGTAATTCTTATATGTTTAAGTTTAAAGGGATTGGGTAACTTTGTCTCAGATTCTGAAACAAAATCCTGGACTTAGCTCATGATGCAATGATAATTATAAACCTTTAGGTCAGTCAGGAACCCCATGACTTTTACAGGCCAATCGCCTGTCTGATTATGAAGATATATATGATTGGAGATCGAAATCAGATTTTGTGTTTTCCTAACGGTTTCCATAACACTACAGTCTATTGGGGAAAACGAGTATGGTAAAACCGGTCACTCAAAGATTTTTACTTTTTTAAAGCACTTATTGATCATTTTGAAGCGCAATTTTGTTTGGGCTTCAATATTACACCATATTACAGACACTGATAACACGTAGGTTCGTGCATATCAGATTTAACATTGTTAAACAATGCCTTTAAAGCAATTTAGGAGGTAGGAATTATCTCATGATGGGTCTGGAAGTAGTAATAAAGTTTATTTCTAATTTAAAACTCACTAAACAAGAATGAAGATCTAGATCAGTGCACTTATTTTAAGCACTTATTTTAAGCACATTTACATGTAGTCACTCTATACATTCATGTATAATGCATATTATCCTGCACTAACCAAGTTCTTAACTTTATCCCTGCCCCAAAAAGTATCCCTATCCCTAAACCTAAGCTTAAACCTATTTCCAGCCCTTATCCAAATCCTTTATATTCAACTAAATAAAGCCCATAGCATTTGTCACCTGAGCATAGCCATACACATACATGTATATATATAAGAGCATCCATTTATATTTGCATCATTCAATTAAAATATGTTTTCTAGTATTAAATGTACTTGTATGAATTACTGTTTGTAAACTTGTAGGTCAAAACTCTCAGGCTTCTAGGTGTTAGGTGTCCAACATCAGCCTCTTTACATCACCTCGTAGATGCTTTGTGTTCCATGCCAAACCTGACTGATCTGGCAATACAGGGAAAGGATTTCCAGGAGGAGTTTTATTCTACACTGAATGCAAAGGCATCAACCTTACAGGTATGTATGTGTGTTTGTACTCTTTATCCATGCCATGATCAATTCATGTACACATGTAGCAGTGGAGATGAGTTTAAGGAGTTTTGATATTCTTGCAACAATCAATATTTGTTCAATGCGTGTAATTTAAAAAAAAATTATATCATATAAAAGTCTTACTAGACAAAGGAAATTATTAAAAAAAGGTTCTATCATGTGCAGTGTTTGATAAAAAATTCATATAGCTTAAGTGGAAAATATGATGTTCTACACAAGGCTTATCTTTAAAAGGTTTGCCTCAGAAATTGTAGTTTCGTTTTTGATGGAGAATAACCAGATGTGCTTAAATAAGCTTTTTTGTGTGGGGGGGGGGGGGGAGGGTTGCTACTTTGGCTGCAATGCAATTTTAGTTTTAAAGATAAATACCAGTTACGGTCATGCGATTGCATTGTGAAATAAACGTGTAATCGATCAGAAAAGGTTGATCATCTAGCATATTAGAATTTGGTGTGTACTGCAAGGTTCTGGAATCATCAAAATGATAAGAAATTTCGCCTTGTCTTGGTAAAATTACATGCACTGCACACAGAAAGATGTATATGGGACTACGCGACATGTGCGCGACAGGCGCGCAATATCTATCAGGTCCAAAAAGATATAATCATTTATAAATGACATAACATAATCTGTTATTACTACCCTTCTCCAATCTAATATGCTGAGCGCCTAGCTAGAAGGCAGAAGGTCCCATTTTTATAAGTCTTTGGTATAACTCGGCCAGGGTAAAATATGTACTCTGATATTAAATGTACTTGTACTGATCACTGTTTGTATACTTGTAGGTCAAAACTCTCAGGCTTCTAGGTGTAAGGTGTCCAACATCAGCCTCTTCACATCACATCGTAGATGCTTTGTGTTCCTTGCCAAACCTGACTCTACTGACACTAAAGGGACTGGATTTCAAAGAGGAGTTCTATTCTACACTGAATGCAAAGGCATCAACCTTACAGGTATGTATGTGTGTTTGTCCTCTTTATACATGCCATGATCAATTAATGTGAACATGTAGCAGTGGAGATGAGTTTCAGAGTCAATATTTGTTCAATGCGTGTAATGTTTTTTTATTTTTTATAAAAGTCTTGGTAGACAAAGGAAATTATTAAAAAGAAGGTCTATCATGTGCAGTGTTTGATAAAAAATTCCTAAAGCTTGATTGAAAAATTTGATGTTCTGCAAAAAAACTTATATTTAAAAGGTTTGCCTCAGAAATTGATGTTTCGTCCCTGAAGGTTTTGAATTTATTTGATTTGATTTGGTGTATTACAATAAAAGAACATGCAGCTGGGAAGCTGAAATTGCTCAATTTACAAAGTCAATGTACAACACAATAAATGATCAAATTATGAATGACTAAAACGTAAGACCATGAATCAAACATAATTAAACAAAATGAAACTGAAATATTACATCAAAATCTAAATATATTACAAATATTACACCAAAATCTAAATATATTACGAATATTAAAAATATTTAAAACCTATGTCATCAAAGGTTAATAAAAAAAGAGAGAGAGAGAGAGAGAGACGGAACCAGAAAGAGGAATAGAAGGAAGAAGAAGAAAGAAAAAATAAATGCGAGTCTCTGCCAAGTGCACCTGAAGTTGAAATATAACTTGATTTTAAAATATATAAACAGTTTGAATATATAATATATTAATGTCATTTAAAAAAATCATTAAAGTCAAAAGAGTCAAGTTATGCCAATCCCACAACACATCCAAGTCCAATGCAAATAATTTTGTAACTCAAAAGGTTAATATGTAGATTAAAACAATTAGAAATAAAAGAGAAGTCATATTCACTGTTACTATCAAAGCTTTAAAGTACATGTAAAAAATGGCAAATTATGTATTCTGTGAAGGAAACTAACTAGATGTGTTTGAGTAAGCTATGTATTTTGTGAAGGGGGGGGTGGAGAAGAGTGTTGGATTTCTACTTTGGCTGTAATGCAATTTCAGTTTTGAAAGGTTACTTGATTACTCTAAAGACTGGTGGATACAACAATATTTTGTTGTATGTGTAAAATGTTTAAGTTCAAAGCAATTCATAGGGTTTGGTTATGTCATGATGGGTATGGAAGTAGTATCGAAAGTATATTTCTGATTAAAAACTTAATAAACAAGAATAAAGATCTAGATTACAGTGCACTACTTTTACGCACATTACTCACTTCTATTCATTCGTGTATAATGCATATTATCCTGCACTAACCAAATTCTTAACTTTATCCCTGAACCTAAAAATTATACCTATCACTAAATCTATCCCCAAACCTATTTGCTGCCGTTATCCAAATCCAATATAATTGACTAAATAAACCCAGAGCATTTGTCACGTGAAGATAGCCATACACATACATGTATGTTAGAGCACCCAGTTAAAATTACAGTCATTCAATTAAAATATGTTCTCTAGTATTAAATGTACTTGTATGAATTACTGTTTGTATACTTGTAGGTCAAAACTCTCAGGCTTCTAGGTGTTAGGTGTCCAACATCAGCCTCTTCACAAAACCTTGTAGATGCTTTGTGTTCCATGCCAAACCTGACTCTACTGACACTACAGAGAAAGGATTTCAAAGAGGAGTTCTATTCTACACTGAATGCAAAGGCGTCAACCTTACAGGTATGTACGAGTGTTTGTACTCTATATTCATGCCATGATGAATTCATGTACACATGTAGCAGTGAAGATGAGTTGTAAGGATTCATGATATTTTAGCAACATTCAATATTTTTTCAATGGTTGTAATTTCTTTCTAAATATAGAAGTCTAAGTAGACAAATAAAATTATTAAAAATAGGGTCTATCATGCACAGTGCTTGATAAAGAATTCATATACCTTGAGTGGAAAATATGATGTTCTGCAAAAAAATTATCTTCGAAAGGTTTGCCTCAGAAATTGTAGTTTCGTTATTGAAGGAGACTAACTGGATGTTGGAAGAAGTGTTCGGTTGCTACTTTGGCTTTAATGCAATTTCAGTCTAAAAAGGTCACTTGATTACTCGAAAGACTGGTGGATACAAAAATAGTTCATTGTAATTCTCACATCTTTAAGTTCAAAGCAATCCATAAGGTTTGTATTATGTCATGATGGGTCTGGAAGTAGTCAAATTAATTTCATATTCAAAACTCACCAAGCAAGAATAAAGATTTAGATCACAGTGCACTTATTACCAGTTTTGGAAACGCCCCCCTCTCTAAAAATGAAATGGAAGCTCTTATTACCAATCATGTGAAAGAATATGTTTTGACTAATATATGATGGTACATATTTTGCTGTGAAACCGCCTCCTAACTAATATATTAGATAAAGTGTCATATCGATCTAGCCTGAATAGATATCGCGAATGCACTCAAACATTGAATATTTGGGCATAATTTTTTTGTTTTTTTGCAAAATTAGGTTGAAGTATTGCATCTAAACCTCTGGAATATTTAAACAATATTGAATGGACATTTTTCACCCAAAACCCTTGAACCACAATTTTACCACTACCAGTCTTTACCTTTAAGCAAATTTACATGTACTCACTCTACATTCATACATTCATGTATAATGCTTATTATCCTGCACTAACTACATTCTTAACTCGTCCCTGCACCAATGAAAGTATACCCATCACTAAACCTAACCTCTAACATATTTGCAACTGTTATCCACATTTTTTATATTTAACAAAATAAAGCCCAGAGCATATGTCACCTGAGCATAGCCATACACAAACATGTATATTAGACATCCAGTTTATTCAATTAAAAAAATGTTCTCTGGTATTAAATGTACTTATATGAATCACTGTTTGTATACTTGAAGGTCAAAACTCTCGGGCTTCTAGGTGTTAGGTGTCCAACATCAGCCTCTTTACTTTACCTCGTAGATGCCCTGTGTTCTATGCCAAACCTGACTGAACTGATACTACAGGGAAAGGATTTCCAGGAGGAGTTCTATTCTACACTGAATGCAAAGGCATCAACCTTACAGGTATGTATGTGTGTTTGTCCTTTACATCCATGCCATGACGAATACATTTACACATGTAGCAGTTGAGATGAGTTTAAGGAGTTTTTATATTTTAGCAACAGTCAATATTTGTTCATTGCGCGTAATGTTTTTTATTTATTTCATATAAAAGTCTTAGTAGACAAAGGAAATTATTGAAAAGAGGGTCTATTATGTGCAGTGTTTGATAAAAAAATCATATAGCTTAAGTGGAAAATATGTTCTACACAAAGCTTATCTTTAAAAGGTTTGCCTCAGAAATTGTAATTTCTTTTTTGACGGAAACTAACCAGATAGGCTTAAATAAGCTTCTTTTTTTTTTGGGGAGGGGGTGTTGGGTTGCTACTTTGGCTGTAATGCAATTTTAGTTTTAAGGTTACTGGATTACTCTGAAGACTTGTGGATACAAATATATTTTGTTGTAATTCTTAAGGGGATTGGGTAACTTTGTCTCAGATTCTGAAACAAAATCCTGGACTTAGCTCATCCTGCAATGATAATTATAAACCCTTAGGTCAGTCATACTGTTTTCACACTGGCAAAATTTTGCTTAACCCCGTACTATAGGTGAGGTTAAAGGGGATCTTAGCCCCACGTATAGTCCGGGGTTAAGCTTATTCCACTTTCTTTTCACACTGGCAAAATGTTGCTTCATCCCGTACTAAAGGTGGGGTTAAAGGGGGGTTTTAGACCCACCTATAGTCCGGGTTTAAGCTTATTCCACTTCCTTTTGCACTGCAAATATTTGCTTAACCCCGGACTATAGGTGGGGTTAAAGGCGGGTCTTAGCCCCACCTAAAGTCCGGGGTTAAGCTTATTCCTCTTTCTGTTCAGACACGTATTTACCAAAGTAGGCTAGCACTACCTATAGGACGGGGTTAGCTGGCCCTGCAAAATAGCAGGGCTAACCCCGCAATTGCGGTGCCAAACGAATGAATGAGAACAGAAACAAAAAATAGTCTGGGACAACGCAGTGGAGCAAATTAATGAATATTCATGCTAACAAATTGCAGTGAGAAAAGCCCAAAAAGTTAGTACGGGGTTAAGGATAGTACGGGGCTAAGCAAAGTACGGGGTTGAGCAAAACAAGTGTAAAAAGAGTATCAGGAACCCGATGACTTTTACAAGCCAATCGCCTGTCTGATCATGAAGATATATATGATTGGAAATCGAAATCAGATTTTGTGTTTTCCTAACGGTTTTCATAACACTACAGTCTATTGGGGAAAGGGAGTATGGTAAAACCGGTCACTCAAAGATTTTAAAGTTTTTTTAAGCACTCATTGATAACTTTGAAGCGCAATTTTGTTAGGGCTTCAACATTACACCATATCACAGACACTGATAACACGTAGGTTTGTGCATCTCAGATTTAACATTGATTAACGATGCCTTAAAACAATTCAGGAGGTAGGAATTATCTCATGATGGGTCTGGAAGGAGTAATAAGGTATATTTCTAATTTAAAAAAAAACTCACTAAACAAAAATGAAGATCTAGATCACAGTGCACTTATTTTTATGCCTCCATTACGAAGTAGCCGGAGGCATTAAGTTTTCGGGTTGTCCGTTCGTCCGTCCGTACGTTCTGTTCTCGTGATCGCGTTATCTGAAGAACCGATTGATGGATACCTGCCAAACTTTGGTCATGTATGTATCTTCCAGAGCCGATGAACTGATTAGATTTTGGGGTCACGAGGTCAAAGGTCAAAGGTCACAGGGCTCATTATATATGCAAAAACAGCTCGTGGTCGTGTTATCTCAAGAACCGATTGATGGATTCCTGCCAAACTTTTGTCATGTATGTATCTTGCAGAGCCGATGAACTGATTAGATTTTGGGGTCACGAGGTCAAACGTCAAAGGTCACAGGACTCTCTATGTATGCAAAAACAGCTTGTGAACGCATTCTCATTAGAACTGACAGATGGATTACTATTTAACTCAGGACATCTTGCAGAGCCAATGAACTGAGTAGATTTTAGGGTCATGAGCTCAAAGATCAAAGGGTCTTATATGTATATATGAGAATTTGCTTGTAATCATGATATTCTGAGAACCTGTTAATGGATTACAATGAAACTTGAATTTGACAAATTTCTTCTGTTTTGGTTTGTAAACTTGCTCTTTTACGGAGGCATCATTTTTTACTGCGCGTAGTCGAAGTACCATCTAGTTAGCACTTGTTTTAAGAACATTTACAAGTATTCACTCTATACATTTACGTATAATGCATATTATCCTGCACAAACCAAATTCTTAACTTTATCCCTGCACCAACAAAGTATACCGATCACTAAACCTATCCTCAAACCTATTTTCAGCCCTTATCCAAATCCTTTATATTCAACTAAATAAAGCCCATAGCATTTGTCACCTGAGCATAGCCATACACATACATGTATATATTAGAGCACCCAGTTATATTTGCATCATTCAATTAAAATATGTACTCTGGTATAAAATGTACTTGTATGAATCACTGTTTGTATACTTGTAGGCCAAAACTCTCAGGCTTCTAGATGTAAGGTGTCCAACATCAGCCTCTTTACATCACCTCGTAGATGCTTTGCGTTCCATGCCAAACCTGACTGAACTGACACTACAGGGAAAGGATTTCCAGGAGGACTTCTTTTCTATACTGAATCCAAATGCATCAACCTTACAGGTATGTATGTATGTTTGTCCTCTACATCCATGCCATGAGGTATTCATCTACACATGTAGCAGTGGAGATGAGTTTAAGGAGTTTTTATATTTTAGCAACAGTCAATATTTGTTCATTGCGTGTAATTTTCTATTTATTTTATATAAAAGTCTTAGTAGACAAAGGAAATTATTAAAAAGAGGGTCTATTATGTGCAGTGTTTGATACAAAATTCATATAGCTTGAATGGAAAAAAGGATGTACTACACAAAGCTTATCTTTAAAAGGTTTGCCTCAGAAATTGTAGTTTCGTTTTTGATGGAGACTAACCAGCTGTGCATAAATAAGCTTTTTTTTTGTTGGGGGGGGGGGGGGGGGGGGGTGTTGGGTTGCTACTTTGGCTGTAATGCAATTTTAGTTTTAAAGATAAAGACCAGTTACGGTAATGCGATTGCAATGTGAAAGAAACGTGGAATCGATCAGAAAAGGTTGATCATCTAGCATATTAGTATTGGTGTGTACTGCAAGGTTCTGGAATCATTAAAGTTATAAGAAATTTGGCCCAGTCTTCGTAAAGTTACAAGCACTGGACACAGAAAAGATGTATATGGGACTACGGGACACGTGCTCAATATCTATCAGGTCCAAATAGATATAATAATTTACCAAATATATCAATTAGTATCATCACGTATTAGTCAAAACATTCTTTCACATGATTGGTAATAAGAGCTTCCATTTCATTTTTTGAGAGGGGGGCATTTTCAAAACTAATCTTTACCTTTAAAGGAGCTACATAAAGAAAAATTCACTACAACTGATAATTAGAACAAATTACATATGGATGGAAAGATTTTCTCTTGAAAAACACGAATAATTTGCTGAGAAATCATATAGATATCATGGAAAGGCGTAAAATGCAATTTTTCAAGACCCTTCTTAGACCCCCGAACGCCCCTGAACGTAAGCCAAACAGACGAAGCGTAGCGAGCTCTGAATAGTGACGTCACACACTGGACAAACAGCTCGGTACCGGAGTCGCGCGTGTAGCATTTTGCAGCTAGCCAGCCGTGTCCCGTGTGTGACGTCACAAATATTGACGCTCTACAAAGGACCGCTGAAGGCAGAAAATCTGGATCTCAAAACTAACATTTTTTAGAGTTGATAACTGCGGGCCCCAAACATATTTTGAAGAGGAGAGTTGTTGTATTTGATCAGTAAGGCTTCCCCTTCGCAATGATATGAGTTTTGCATCAATTCAAAACTATTTTGTTTCTTTGTGTGTCCACTTTAAGGTTACTTGATTACTCTGAAGACTGGTTGATACAAAAATAATTTGTTGTAATTGTATCCCCCGGCAGTATGCCGGTGGGGTACTTTGGATTTAGCAGCGTTACGCCGCCGCGTCATATTCTTGTGTGCGCTCTAACTGCCACATTCATTGACAATTTTTTTTCAAATTTTGAATGGAGGTGTATCGTGGTGTAATCTCAACACCTATCACTTTTGGTGATGCTGCCCCCAGTGTTCCATCTTTCTATAGAGTAAAAGGCCATATTTTTGTGGATGGTTTGTGTGCGCTCTATAGGCCACATTTCTCGAGGGATAACTGCCACATTTCTTGATAGATTTCTTTCAAATTTTCTACAGAGATGCATTATACTCTAATCTACACACATATTGGTTTGGTGATGCTGCTCCTATCCTAGTCTTGACAATAGTCCGAGCCACTAGTATTGATCTCTACGTCATCCTTTTGTTTCAGGGAGGGGAGAGGGGATCTTTGTCCCTCCTTTGAACATAAGGATGACACAAAATCGCTGCCACTGCCGGGGGATACATTTGCATTGCACGGCAATACAGATTGCGATATTTCTAGTTTTTAAAGGGATTAGGTAACTTTGTTTCAGATTCTGAAACAAAATTAGCTTAGCTCATGCTTCAATGATTTTAAACCTTTAGGTAAGTCAGGAACCCCATGATTTTTACAAGCCAATCGCCTGTCTGATTATGAAGATATATGGGGCCAGTCACCACGAAATGAGTCCAGTGTCGCATTAGGCTCAATCGTAGTAATAGCGATGTATAGTGTGTATGTACTGAAAATTGACCCACCTACCACATTTAAGATTTTTCCAAAAATCGACTTATTAATGTCTTGTAGTTTATGTCCCCAGAGCTTAGGTCACAAAAATATCTCCTAACATTTTTTGGCAAATAATATAGGCTATGTTACGCATCATTAACTTTACACCTAATTATCTAAAAACTGGGTAATCCCATTGTTTATAAAGTCCAATTAGGTTTTTGTTCATATTTCTGGATATAATTTATCAATTTTAATGTGTGACCCCTTAATTTAAAGCTTACTTAATGTAGGTTCATATAATACTTAAAAACAGGAATAACATTTTTGACCAACTGGACTCATTTCGTGGTGACAGGCCCCATATATGATTGGAAATCGAAATCAGATTTTGTGTTTTCCTGACGGTTTTTATAACACTACAGTCTATTGGGGAAAAGGAGTATGGTAAAACCGGTCACTCAAAGATATTAAAGTTTTTTTAAGCTCTTATTGATAACTTTGAAGCGCAATTTTGTTAGGGTTTTAATATTACACCATATCAGAAACACTGATAACACGTAGGTTCGTGCATCTCGGATTTAACATTGATAAACGATGCCTTTTAAACGATGCCTTCAATGCAATTCAGGAGGTAGGAATTATCTCATGATGGGTCTTGAAATAGTAATAACGTATATTTCTAATCTTTAAAAAACTCACTAAACAAGAAGGAAGATCTAGATTACAGTGAACTTATTATAAGCATTTATTTTAAGCACATTTACATGTACTCACTCTATACACTCATGTATAATGCATACCAGTATTATCCTGCACTAACCAAATTCTTAACTTTATCCCTGCACCAAAAAAGTATACAGATCACTAAACCTATCCTCAAACCTATTTTCAGCCCTTATCCAAATCCTTTATATTCAACTAAATAAAGCCCATAGTATTTGTCACCTGAGTATAGCCATACACAAACATGCATATATAAGAGCACCCAGTTATATTTGCATCATTCAATTAAAATCAATTATGAATCACTGATTCAATTATGAATCACTGTTTGTATACTTGTAGGTCAAAACTCTCAGGCTTCTAGGTGTTAGGTGTCCAACATCAGCCTCTTTACATCACCTCGTAGATGCTTTGTGTTCCATGCCAAACCTGACTGAACTGACACTACAGGGAAAGGATTTCCAGGAGGAGTTCTATTCTACACTGAATGCAAAGGCATCAACCTTACAGGTATGTATGTGTCTATATGAATGCCATGATGATTTCATGTACGCATGTAGCATTGGAGATGAGTTTCAGGAGTTATGCTATTTTAATAACAGTCAATATTTTGTCAATGTGTAGAATGTTTTTTATATGAACATTTATAATATTCTTAGCAGAAAAAAAGAAACATTATTATAAGAAGAGTCTTTCATATGCAGTGTATGATACATAATTCATATACCTTGAGTCGAAAATATGATGTTCTGTTAAATAACTTCATTTCTAAAGGTTTGACTCAGAACGTTAATTTGGTTTTGATGGAGTCTGACTATATGTGTTAAGTAAGCATTTTGAGGGGAAAGGGAGTGTTGTATTGGTAATTATGTATTAACTCTTAAGCTGCCACACGTACAATGCACCCAGTGCCACAGTGCTAATCCCTATTGTGCCAGCCACAAATTCCCTGTTTGCCAAATTAATTTTAGGGTTGGTTCAAGTGCGTGTTTTTTAAATCTTTACTATGTTTGATCCACTATAACTTCTCATTTGTATGTTGTATAAACAAACATTGTACATGAAAGTTGTAGGAAATTTCACCCTCTTTTCACTGATAACAATATCATTTCATGAATTTGTAATTTTGCTGAGGTAATTAACCACTATCAGTGAGTTGTCAAACCAATCCGTCGTCTCATATGGTTTATGTATGTCAATGAAGCATACCCGTTTCTTGCGATGGGGAGGCATAATGATGATATATGATATCAAACACAAATCGCTAAATTACTCGACAAAATCCAATCTGACTGTTGTAGACAAAGACGCGTAATCGATAGCCGATAATCTGATGCACGCGATGGTACTTTCAATAGCGCTGCAAAAGCACTCATCACGGTGCAATGGGCATGAACAATAACTGTTATTACATATGCGTGCTTGCGTGCACAAAGCAGACAAGCGGTAGCTCGCTAGCATGAACGTAGCAATCAATCGATAGCGCGCTCGCGTGCACACAGCACTATAACAATAGCGCGCTAGCAGTCTCATGGCAGGATATGAGTTAATACAATTCAGTATAAACAGATTGCTAAAGTACTCTAAAAACTAGTAGATACAAATATTTTTGTTTGTAATTTTTATATTTTAAGTCCAAAGTAAATCCTAAGGTTGGAAATATGTCATGATTGGTCTGAAAGCAGTATTAAAGTTTACTTCAGATTCAATACTCAGTAAACAAGGATTAAAATCTAGATCACAGTGAACTTATTATAAGAACAGCTACATGTACACATTCTACATGTACATCCATGCATAATGCATTCTTTATGTCGTGGATGTATTATATAGCATTTAGTAATGTCAAAAAATGTGTCTAAATAATCGAAAAAGCATAAATTCCTTCTTCGGTTCATTTTATTCAAAACCACACAAAGCATGATATAACCTGTCACATAAAAAAGAGACTGGTAAAAGTACATCAATCAACATATTCTAACTTGAGTACATCATAAACTGAATGGTTTAAGGACCCCTTTAGCTATGCTTGTGAGCGGGGCCCTATAGTCACAAAATACATACATTTAGATTTTCGTTGTTTATTTCATTCTACAAACCCAAATAAAGCCCTATTAAAACAAATTATATGAGTCATAAACATTCTCCGAATGGGCATCAATCATGGTTGATATAGAGGTGTTTATTGTCCAGTGGATATAAGTCTCTGGACATTGGACCACGAAGTATGGGGTTAAAATCCCTGCAGCACGTAAAACTAGTGTTGTTTCGCGAGACATTAATCTACATTTGCCCCGCTTGACCTAGGTGTAGTAAGTGGGTACCTTTTAGGATATATTCCTTGAATGCATCATTATATAGCAGGTAGTAAGTAGATGCACTGCAAAAGTAGTTGTCAATCCTGTTGTTGGACAAATGCTCCATTAATAATTTCCCGTGCTTACTCTCCTCCACTCTTTGTATTCTTAACTTAAACCCTGCTCCAAAAGGTATACTTATCACCAAATCTATGATCAAACCAATTTGCAGCCCTTATCCAATTCCTATGTATTTGACTAAGTAAAGCTCGGAGCATTTATCACCTGAGCATGGCCATAACACTACATGCATATATTGGAACGCCCAGCTATATTTGCAGTCATTCAATTAAAACATGTACTCTGGTCATGTATTTATATGAATCACTTTTTGTATGCATGTAGGTCAAAACCCTAAAGCTTGATTGTGTTTGGTGTCCATCATCGGCCTCTTCACATCACCTAGCAGAAGCATTGACTTCCATGCCAAACCTGACTGATCTGACTCTACATGGAAAGGATTTCCAGGAGGAGTTCTATTCTACACTGAATGCAAAAGTGTCAACCTTACAGGTATGCATGTGTCTATATGGATGCCATGATGAATTCATATACGTATGTAGCATTGGAGATGAGTTTAAGGAGTTATGATATTTTTGCAACAGTCAATATTTTGTCAATGTGTACAATGTTTTTTATATGAAAATTTATAATATTCTTAGCTGAAAAATGAAACATCATAAAGAGAGTCTTTCATATGCAGTGAATGATACATAATTCATATACCTTGAGTCGAATAAATGATGTTCTGTTAAATTACTTCATTTCTACAGGTTTGACTCAGAACGTTAATTTGGTTTTGATGGAGTCTGACTGTATGTGTTAAGTAAGCATTTTAAGGGGAAAGGGAGTGTTGTATTGGTACTGATGAATTAATACAATTCGGTATAAACAGATTTCTTAAGTACTCTAAAAACTAGTAGATACAAATATTTTTGTTTGTAATATTTATATTTTAAGTCCAAAGCGATTCCTAAGGTTAGAAATATGTCATGATCGGTCTGAAAGCAGTATCAAAGTATACTTCAGATTCAATACTCAGTACACAAGGATGAAGATCTAGATCACAGTGCACTTATTTTAAGAACAGCTACATGTACACATTCTACATGTACATCCATGCATAATGCATACTTTATGTCATGGATGTATTATATAGCATTTAGTCTTGTCAAAAAATGTGTCTAAATAATCGACAAAGCATCAATCCCTTCTATGTTTATTTCATTCACCAAACCCAAATATAGCCCTATTAAAACAAATTATATGAGTGATAAACATTCTAAACGAATGAGCATCAATCATGGTTGATATAGAGGTGTTTATTGTCCAGTGGATATAATTCTCTGGACATTGGACCACGAAGTATGGGTTTAAAATCCCTGCAGCACGTAAAACTAGTGTTGTTTCGCAAGACATTAATCTACATTTGCCCCGCTTGACCTAGGTGTAGTAAGTGGGTACCTTGTAGGATATATTCCTTGAAAGCATCATTATATAGCAGGTAGTAAGTAGATGCACTACAAAAGTAGTTGTCAATCCTCCTGTTGTTTGACAAATGCTCCATCAATAATTTCCTGTGCTTACTCTCCAGTTTTTGAATTCTTATTTTTTACCCTGCTCCAAAAGGTTTACTTATCACCAAATCTATGATCAAACCAATTTGCAGCCCTTATCCAAATCCTATGTATTTGACTAAATGAAGCCCAGAGCATTTATCATCTGAGAATAGCCATACACATACATGGATATTGGAACGCCCAGTTATATTTGCAGTCATTCAATTAAAACATGTACTCTGGTAATGTATTTATGTGAATCACTTTTTGTATGCATGTAGGCCCAAAATGTCAAGCTTGAAGATGTGAGGTGTCCATCATCAGCCTCTTCACATCACCTAGTAGAAGCTTTGTGTTCCATGCCAAACCTGACTGATCTGACACTACTTGGAAAGGATTTCCAGGAGGAGTTCTATTCTACACTGAATGCAAAGGTGTCAACCTTACAGGTATGTATGTGTCTATGTGAATGCCATGATGAATTCACGTACGCATGTAGCATTGGAGATAAGTTTGAGGAGACTAACTGGATGTATAGAAAAAGAAGATGAAACAAAAAATACATAAGGAAGAAGAGGTTCAAAACAAAGAAACATTTTAGGAAAAAAGATAAAAGAGGAAAAGTACACAGAAATACTTAAGGAAAAACTTCAAGAGAAAGAAAGGAAATATATAGAAATACATGAGGAAAGAGAGATAGAATAATGAGAGAAATACATTAAAAAATATGTAAGGAATAAAGAGAAATACACAATATATACATAAGGAGAAAAGATGAAGTGAAATCAAAGAAACGCATAAGGAATCTCCAAACAAGAGAAAGAAGGATAAAATATATAAATTAATCTGGAAAATAAATAAGTAAAGAGAGGTGGATAAACAAGAGTAAAACATTTTGAAAATATATATGGGAAGAAAAAAAAGACCATACCTAGGGCACAGGAATAATTTCACATTGAAATTTATTTTTTTCTTAGTACAAAACAAACAAGAGAGCTCCTAGCAAGTCACAGATCACAAATTACAGATTTTCCAATTCAGTTTGGTCAATTTAAAACTAAACTTGATAACTGTCTTATTCTTTATCGAACTTCTACCAAATTTTTACTAATGTGTTTTCTGCTGTTATTAAAATCAATGTAATATCTGGGTGAACTTTTCCTCAAGTAAAGAAAAAAGACTGATATAAATATATGGGGGAAGAGAGAAAGAGAGAGAGCAGGATGAAAAGGGAATAATCAGATTGTATTTTATTTTCTATTATAGCATAATCAATCTTTTATAACTTAGCTATTCCCATATTTACACTGATCTTTACCTAAGATTATTAATCATATAAATCATACTCTAGTATGTCTAAGCATCTTCACAATCTTTCACTATGGACATATCGTTAATTCATTGCACCTGTGTAAAAAGTGCATTTTGTATAACCTCCATGTGTACAATTGTAAGATAGGCAATACAGGTTTAAAATCATGTGTATAATTATATAGTAGGAAGACTGTGGTGAGAGATGTATTTTGTATCTCCCCCTATTTCTGTATTACCAGTGCCTATAGTTTACAGTAATTTGTCTACCGTATTTGCCGGCGTAAAGGCCGCAGTATTTTCGGGTGAGAAAAAATCAAAAAGTCGGGGTGCGGCGTATACGCAACAACAACAAAATTCAGCGGTCAAAACATCACGTCCATTTGCACGTATGGGACTATATGAACGGTAGCATGACTAGACAACGGTACAGGACAATTCTAGAATAACTCCACACAACTTACCGACAATTTTATGTTGCATAGTTGACATGAAGACGAAAAAACTTATTTTTCTAATAAAATCTGCCGATAGATCTAGATCTAAGTCCGTACCATTGCATCGCCAAAAAGTAAAAAAAGGGACAGGCCGTTATACTTACGGAGCTAGCTGCCGCGCAACGCAACTGCGCAGGTCGAAAAACGCTATTTCAGATTACACCGCACATCGAGGTAGGGGTATTGTAGGAGACCAAATCTGTGTACGATACAGTACTAGCTTAAAAGTCGATGAAGATCTGCTAAATTATGATCATTTTTTAGGTTAACTTCTTGTTGATTTATAAGAATATTGATGAATTTGGTATAGTTTGTAAAAAAAAAAGAGGGTTCTACAAGAAAATTACGATCATTTTGTTTGGTCCGTTTTTTTTTTCTCTTTTTTTTTTTTTTTAGTTTTTTTTTTTTTCCTCTACGAAATGTCAAAGTTGGGGGTGCGGCCTATACGGCGGTGCGGCCTTTACGCCGGCAAATACGGTATATGTTTGATTGTGCATTTGCACCTGTTTTTATTTTGCTTTTTTATCTCCTGTATATTGTAATTTACGTCAATTAATCAATGTATCTACCTATTATTGCTTAGTCCTCTAGACAAAGCAGACCATCGAGAATAAGAAAGTCACAACCGTGTATACCCCCCATGGAACCCCGCCAACCTCCAGCTCACGCGCGGAACGCATACACACATAATCATCCTCTCTTTATTTCTGCTCCATTTCGTTTTCTAACAATTTTGGTTTGGTTTATACCCTCAGTCACATTTTTTGATTGCCAATAAATTAAGTTAGATATTGCCGAGCTTACTTCCTTTGTGTTCAGTCCCAGACACATCTTTTTGTGTTCCGCATTTTACGCCTAGTCTGCTGTGTGTGTAGCTTGACTTGTTTACAGATTTTGTGCATACCTGTTTGTCACTTGTATAGTGGCCTTTTGGGAATAATTTGTTAACGTTGTTGACTCTGTTGTTCGTAGTGGCCTTTGTTCGCTACTCAGTTAGTGTATGCTCCTTTCTTAGACATTCGTTAGCTCTTAGCTTTGAGTTGCTAACATGTTCTTCAGCTTTAAGGCTATAAGATGTTTTTGTATCTATATACTATTAAACCTACTTTTGATCGTATATAGGTTATTTATTTACGTCATGCTGACGTGTCCTTCCAGACATTTAGGAGAGTGAAATAAAAAAAGTATCACAATTTGTATTTAGGGGAAAGCTTTCCACAGATTAAACTATACTTCATTATAAAAATCGTTTAAAATAAAAGAGTAAACGCATACAAATGTGAGGATTGGAAGTCCATTCTGTCACGCTGGAGTTACCCATACTAATAAATGGCATATTAGATGGAGCAGATAAGACATGTTGACTTAAACACATAAATTAAAACACGTATATGGTCCTTTGACAAAATAATACATAGATAGAAGAGTAAACTTAATGTATATGCTTTATATACATTGTACAGATATATATATAGACTGTACAATATTAGTGAGAGCAATACAAACGCGAATTTGACTTTGGAAAAGTACAACAAATTAGTACAAAACCTGGGTTGTGTTCTCCCCTAAACTCTGGGGGACCACTCAGAGGTTCTCTTAGAAATCCAGCAAAGGGCCTACACTAGGCATGAACCATTTTAGAAAGGTTTAGATATTTTACAATATAAATGAGAGAAATAGAATGCAAATTTGAGTTTGGGAAAGTACAACGATCTACACAAAACCTAGGTTGGGTTCTCCATGAAACTCACAGGAACAGTTCAGGGTTTCTCATAGAAATCTAGCATACAAAAAAAGCCTAAACGTTTTATAATGACTTTGTCTTTTTCAATTAAAAAAACGAAAATAAGAGAAATTTAAAGAAAGTTTGAATCAAATCAGACCAAAAATAAGAGAGTTGTGAATGTTTGAAATATGAGATTACTGGATGTACACAAATCTCAATTGAAAAATTTGGTCAGCGGATTGTGAAGTAGAGACTGAAAACTCTCCTGTTTGTTGTGTGAAAGAACCCCCCCCCCTAAGTGCATTCTTCCATGGGGCACTGCACATTTTAAAACATTGATAATTATATTAGTCATGTTGTGTCCTGGAACAAATAGGTAAGTAGTGTGACCCTACGTCACAGTGAAATTACCTATTCAGCTGATTTAAAATGCTCATACTTAAAGTGATCACAAATATTCATAACTCTTTTAATATTTGTCAAATTGTCACAATCTCACCTTTTTTTTAGGGGGGGGGGGAGAGTGTTGAGTACCACCCCCCCCCCCTGATTATTTCGCTGGCTAGCTGATTTACCACTAAATATTGTTATCCTGAATTGGACAACAAAAAAACAAAACTAGTCCCCCCCCCCCCCCCACCCCCCGCTTATTCGCCTTTAAATATTTTCTCACGCAAGAAAAGAAAAATTTGTGCTCATTACCCCCAACCCCATCCCCCCCCCCCCCCTTTTTTTCATCTGCTGGCTGATTCGCCACTTTTTGATATAACCCTTTTCCTGGTATGCATCTTTAGTGTATTCTGGAACTTCTACAAGACAATTTTGCAAGGAAAATTTGAAAAATGAAAAATGGCACAACACTGGATTTTTGCAGTTAGCTAAAGTTTTTCTAGTTCTGAAAATGCCTGTCCTTAACTATTCACAGATTTTTTTCTGGACAATATCATATCTTTCTGTTGTAGCTGAAGGCAAAGATATTGAAGGTAGATCATGTGTCAGATTATCAAAAGCCCAAGGATGACGAGGAGTTGGATGATGCAACTAAGAAGCAGAGAGAAGAGGGTTGCACTCCCAAGACACCTCCAACATCTGACAAGGAAGATGAAGAGGAATTGGTTCGACCTACAAAAGGTATGGCATTGAATAAGTACTGTTTCAGCTTTATGTGGAAAGTAAGTCCAATGTATATGTTATGAAGGATTATGGAATTGTATTATGGAATTTGTGAACTTAAATTGGCACGTAAAATATCTTATTTATTTGATGTTTTGTCCAGTCAAGCTCTAGTGGGGCTATTGGGTTGATGCAGTCATCAGGTATAATGAAATCTTAGATGTGGTTTGGAACTGGGACAAAAGAGCTTGGACTAAGATGTCCGGTTATTAAACAATACAAGTTCTGAAATTGTGTGCATATGTCTCAAATGAAAGTTGCTCTCAGACAGTATTCATAATAGTTTTTCTATACTTCATGTGTTTTATTTTTATTCAAACTTTGAGAGATTTCCTATTTTTTAATGCTCATTGTGAGCGAGATTGATAAGCAGTTTTAATAATCCGTTCACTTTCTTGACCTAGTCAAAATGTTAAAGATGACTTATAATAAAGAAATCTTTGAATGCTTAATTGTTGTTTGACACCGTTTTCATATTCAATTTCATTTTATTTTAGGAAATGAAATTCCCAAAAAAAAGAGGGCACATGATAGCGACGACAGCGAGTCCACCCCCGTTGTGAAAATCAAAAAGAAAGAAGATGAGGACTGCAGAAGAAAGAAAGAACAGACAAAGCAAAAAGATGATAAGAAGATAGTGGATGGGTCTGAACGAAAAGAAAAAAGAGAGAGCAGGAGGAGATACGACGACGACGAAGCTAGGAGTTCATACCATTCTACTAGATATGAGAACGAAAAAACAAAAGTTAAGAGAAGAGAAGATGAACAGAAGGATCGAAATGATCGTTGGGATAGGGAACGAGAGGAAAAACCAAGGATGAATAAAAGAGAAAGGGAAAGAGGAAGGAGGAATTTGGATGGAGAGAGGGAAAGTGAAAGAAGGAGAGGTAGAGAGGAGTGGAGGAATGATAGAAGTGGAGAGAGAGAAGACAAAAGAAATAGAAGAGATAGGAGGGAAAGAGATAGAGAGAAGGAAAGAGAGAGTAGAGATAGAGAAAGAGAAAGGCAACGAGACAGCAGAGATAGGGATGGGAAAAGAGAAAGAGAAAGAGATAGGAGGGATAGAGACAGGGACAGGTACAGATGACGATAAATGTGAAATGAAACGGACTATCTTCCTGGATGTCTGTGGTCTATAAAGTGGTTCCTATGGTCGATTTTCATTTGAGAGATCAAGGGTTCAAATCTCTTCCCAATGTGTTTGTCCTTATATACTGCATTTCCTGACCTATTCACAGTCTCTTTTGACCTAGGAATGAAATTGATACCTATCAGGATTATTCTTGAAATGCAATTTGCACTGATATAGGTTGCCAGAGTTAAATCCAAGATGATAAATTCCACAGCTCTCTTGAAGTACATAAGAAGGTGTCATGGCATAGCGGTTCATTCACTTGACTCTCAATCCAAGGATTGAGGGTTCAAATCCCCACTCAGCACTAATGTCCTAAGGCAAGATATTAATCCATATTTGCCACTGTTCATCCAGGTGTTAAATGGGTACATGGTAGTAGGTTGGAAAGTTGTAGTTTACTCAGCATTTAGATTCATCTGTAAGCTGGTGCCTGGGTATTGTGCTGCCCAGGGAGTGGAGAATGTGTGTACATTTTGAGTCGGTAAACCTGAATTCAATGACTAGGTTAATGATACAGTGGAACCTCAGTATAAAGATCTCTGATATAACGAGGTATCTGTTATAACAAGGTAATTGTCTTGGTCCCAAGGACCTTGTTATAACGAGTTTCCACTGTTAAATGTACGTCTATCTGTAAACCACTTTGATAGAGACTACATTGATGTATTAAGCGCTGTATGAACCCAAGATATTTTTATTATTTTAAGGTTGTTCCATGTTGACATGATACATGCGCTTAACAAAATATAGAATTATTATTCTCGGTAGTGAGCACATTTTTTTTTTTGGTCCTCAAAAATTTTAAAATTTGCACCCCCCCCCCCCCCCCCTGGATCCGCCACTGTTGCATGGTAAGCCAGGTACTTTGTGCAAACCATAATATATTCTGATTTCCCGGTCTGCTTAAAAAAATGATGGTAATTCCCTGCTTTGGAAGTTATGCACAATAATCTGAAGATAGTTATATTAGCTATCTCTTAATCATCCCAGAATTTCAATATTTCTTTCAGTTGCAGATCAAGGATTTTCAGGTAGTGGAGGGGGGGGGGGTACATGTAAGAAATTCTGTGGAAAAAAAGAGGGTCAGCATGTTTTGGAGTGTCGTTTTTGCTTTTAATTAAACGTCCTGACAAGAGGGGGAAAAACCAACTCGTCAGCATATGATCATTCTCCCCCCACCCCCCTCCTTGTTTTTTTTTTGGGGGGGGGGGAGGGGGCATGTGCCCCCAATGCCCCCTTGATCCGACAATGCCTTTCATAGAAAAATTTTGAACGATGCTGATTTGCAATTTTAACTTTTAATAGAAGATGTCCCAGAAAGCAAGATTGAATGTGAGGTTGTTTTGTAACTTGTGATTGTAATTTTATTAAGTATTTACTGTACCAAGTTGCTCTTAATTGTATGTATTATGTTCAGCTGCACACAAGTTGGGCATACAAAGTTGGGCCCTGAAAGTTGGGCCCTGAAAGTTTACATGCACCTGGAAGAAACTAATTTTACTCGGATGTTTTCAACTGCACTCATTCCTATCAGGAGTCACTCGTCTCAGAGTAATTAGTGGTGTATATACTATAAACACAAAACAAATTTTAATATCTTCCTGAAGTGAAAAGTTGGCAGGAATGAGTGAAGTTGTGATAATTTATATCAGGCCCAAATATACATTTTTATACATCTACAATTCAGGGATTTTTCCAGTACTTGATTATGTTTTTTCTTCATCTTCTTCAATTTTAACTATCAGTAGATGTGTACCAAATTTTGTGTGCCTTGCTTTGTATATACTGTAGCGGTATGAAACCAAAAAGGAAAAAAGTCTGAAGTTGAAGACTATCAGGCCTAATAGCAATTATTCATGAATGAATTCCACAATAAAAAAGTATGACTACTGTTTATTGGTCAGCAGATACACTATCTGCCGTAGCAACAATTTGTTTATGCTGAGTCGATCTCTGGTTGGTCATGTACACCCAGCCAGCCCACAGGTACATGGTAACTAACAATGACCCCATGGATAAGACTTGGGGCATATATGCAGATTATGTTTCAAGTATACTTATTCTAAGTAGTATAATGATGTTCCAAGCACCAATCATACTTGCATCAGAAAGAAAGAAGAAAGTTTCACTGTCAAGAAGTTGTTCATACCGTTTGGATCAAAAAGTTACTGAAAGTTGTAGAAAGTAGGAGGTCAAACAATCCGTGAGTTAAAATGTTGTTTTATACATGTAATTGAAGTTTGTAACATATTTAAGCCCGAATGGGATATAAGTTTCAATATTGCAGAAGTATCATCTCTGTGTATCCAGCAGTCAGTGCGGTTTGTGTGTACATAGTTTTTATGTATGTAAATACTCAAGTGAATAAGTCACAAAACTGTTGTAAACTTGCTATATAAATTGATATTATTGTTTGATTATTGTTTAGAATCATAAAGTAGGTGTTCTTGAATGTGAATAATATTTGTTCGTAACTTTGGATTAATATCATTTAAGGTGTATAGGAACAGTTTCACTGTACTAGTCCGTCACTCTCACCCTCTTCTTCTTCTATCTCTATTTTTTTCACATTCTCTCTTTCTTTGTTCTCCTCTCATCCTATCCCATTCTACTCTTCCCCTATGCCTATTGATTAAAATGACACTTTTTTAATGACACATATTATCTATGTCTGTTATTTTCATTTAATATGTTAGCTTCTTACTTAATTTTGTTCTTCCTAATTTATTCATATGAAACCTTTTATATCATATATCTGTATGCTTGTTATTGTATTTGATGCAATAGTTTGTTATTTAATTTTTGTATTTTATGCATGTATGTCATCTTTAAGTAGTTTTTCCTATGTATTTACTAATGCCTATGTATTTGTGATCTGTTTTATGCTTTTTACACGGACTTGCTGAAAAGCAGTCTTTTTAGACTGATATGAGTTTACCGTGAATAAATCAAATTCAATTCAATATAATTCAATTCAATTCAATTCAAAATTCAATTCGAGCAATTAGGAATTAGTAACTGTGGTGTATGCTTAATTGTGTATAAGTACACATGGGTACACCCACACACACACACACATACACACACAGAGTCTTTGTTTAGGGATTTGGGGAACACTGGTCTTAACTAGTCAACTAAGTATAGTAGAGCTGGTCAGTGAAGTCTCAGATGGGATGCTGTTACCAAGATCACAAACTTCTTAGAATAGAGGCATGTTTACACTGTAGTTTAGTGCAGTTGTATCAAAATTAAAGTTAATACCAATTTAACTGTAGCTTAAGGGGGCACCCTTGACCCCAGCCACGGGCGTTGCCACTGGACCCCCATGTGATCTTCCTCCTTTTTGGGAATTTCTCTGTCTCAAAGCTGGACAATCTGATCACTGTACCCCGAATCAGATGATCTTATAGTTTGTAAGTTTACAGCCATGTATTTATATGATATGCAAAGAATACGAAATTAACTGAAATGGAAATGTTATTACATCTGAAATATGTTCATAACAATCATGTTTATGCATACCATGTTTATGTGTACAGAGTATGTGCCAAAGATTAAAGTATTTGTTGTATTTCTTATTCCGAGTCTGAATTTATGAGTTATTTGTAAGGTTTGAATCCAGAAAAAGAGGGGGAATGAAGGTGGATAGGCAGGAGGGAAGGGAGACAGGGAGAGAGAGAGAGAAAGAGAGAGATGAGGGTGCATATGAGAGGAGATGGAGGGAGGAAAGGGAGAAGAGACTGAGGGAGGGGAGGATCAAGGGAGAAAGAGATGAGGGTGCATGGGAGTGGAGGATAGAGGGAGGGAAGAGAGTGATGGGAGGATCAAGGGAGGAAGGCAGATGTCCTATCTGTGAAATTTAAACGTTGGAAGTGTCCTAGTATTCAAATCATGCAAATTTCTAGACTTTGATGTCAGACACTATTGAGTGACTGACTGACTTCTCTTTTTATCTGGTAATAACATACATAAAATGATCTTTAAAGGGTTCATATGAGCATTAGTCTACATCAATAACCCACTTCTTATAATGGCCAAAAATAAACTGATTGAATCTTTGCGCAGCACAATATAGGTAGTACATGACGGGTAAAGCATTTCATGGAATAGGATGAAATTGTGAAAATGCATTCTTCATTATGTCAATTAGGGTCAAAGGTGTAACTGGTTATATGGCACGGGATCAATTGTCATATTGTCCCAATCTATTTTCCATGAATCTATAATGATTATAGCTCCACAGTTTAAACATGACATTATATGGAAAGACCTTAATGGGAGGAGCATTTTTCAAGATATGAAATCTTGAAAATGCATTCTTCAATTTTTAAACAAATGAGGATATGTAGGGCTGTACCTAATTCGTCAAAGTGACGGATTCAAGTCTAGTTTACTTTTGAATTCGTCAAATGGTTTGATGTCTAAAAGTAAATTGCGCAAAGATTTCACGCAGGATGCCTGTCCATTTCCGTATCTTACTCCATAAATATCATAGTCGAGGAGGAACTCGATGAAAGTGCTCGAATACGCCGCTGGCTCGGGCGGCGCGACCAGGGTCGACAGCCACCTCCAAGCGATTGGTCTCCTGGATCAGAACAGCGCCCTCTACCCCTGCGTCTTCAGTAAAGCCTTTAGTGACCCCATCGACAGGGCCTCTCATGTGACAAATCACCACGATTAGTTTCTGTCACTGTTATATGGAGTGTGTTTCATTCAAGAAAAAGATTAACCCTAATTTCTACAAATATAATTATGCAGTGATTTCGTCTTATTATTATTGTCAAAGTTCCATTTACCCTCTTACAGGTGTTACCAAATATGTTATGATAATAATTATTGTCATGCAGGAACGAGACGGAAAGGTTCGAAGTGCTTGATGTCCAAACTATGCTGCGCAAAGAAATGATGCACAATGATAATACATTTATATTTACAAAGCAAAGAAAGAAAGAAAAAATACAGACGCGGAACAAAAATATCAATATTTCATTACGTTTCTTTGTTAATCTCTCAACATTTTCTGCAACCTTAAGTGATATATTACTACTGAGTCCATAATTATTGATAGACCAAAAATAAATGTATGCAGAGTAAGGTTCAATAAAACCCTTGAGCATAAATAATTGTATACCTCTCTTTAGAAATCAAGCCATCCGATTGGTCGAAATTGGAGTCGTGATTTTAGCCATTCCCGTAAAGAAACGAACAATGCCAGTAACGGTCACTAGTTCATGAGTGAGATTCCCTAAAGATTCCTGGTACTGGGAAAATAGTAAAATTTTTATGAGATCCCCATTGGTTTACGTGTTAAAAGTTACCTTGTGCGAGCGCGGATACCAAATAGTGCAGTGCGTGTTCGATTCCCAAATAATTGTAACATTCAGTCATCCTTCCAGCGAAGATTAACAGACAGTGTCTCAGATTTTCTGTGATGTTTTAACCAATCTTTGCTCAAGAAAAGGATAAGGTAATTAGAATTGTTGGTAGATTTTTGTCTGAAATCGGTGTATAAAAGATATATCGACTGCTTTGATATTCGAGGCCTGGCTGTTTCTATACTGGCTCTCGGGGACGTTGCATTGACTCTATACAAAACAGCCAGGCCTCTCATAGCAGTCGACATGTCTATACTATAACCTTCATTATCCGTGAATCTCTACATTTCGTATCTTGAATTTCATTTCTCGCAAGAGCAAGACATCTCTTCTTGTTCATTCTTTATAATGGAAACTTTTAATTTGTTATGATGTATTGAAAACAATGTAGTTATGCTTTTTTGAAGAGATGTTACTGGAGAAAGTTGGTTTGCTATTTTAAAAGAAACACACGGTACCAGCCTAAATACATAGCGAGAGAAATGTTCGTGGAACAGAAGACAGTTGGCAATATACATGTAGCTTAAATAATCGTTTTCTTTATTTTTAGATATTCTACCAAAATATACATATTTCAAGATGGATTTCATGATTTTACTCTGTAATAGTACAGATACAATGCTATACAAGTTTAATATCAATCCAATTAACTGAATAAGCAATTAACTAGTAAGTAATACAGTAACTAAATATGTATTATATATTAAGTATATAACTACAAATAAAAAATATATGTAATAAAATAAACAAATACAATAATGAAATATAAAACGAATACATCAATGAAAACAAAACATATGGGGATCTACATCTCGTATTTCAAGTTCAAGATAGTCACTATGTCGCAGCGTTTTGAATGAAACAGGTTACGGGGGGGGGGTTTCTTTTGTAATAATGGATTCCGAAAATATCCCCAAATAGTTAACCAGAACAATTGTAATAACAATAACCATTGATCCATTTTTGTCTTTGTTTTATGAACCCGATTTCATGTTGGGAAAAAACAAGTGGGTTGACCAAGAAAATAGTTTATAAAATACATCCGTGTAAACTGTATTGGACTAGTACATTAAAGAAAATAAATCCGAGGCGTGCCATTTGTTTATATTTCATGTAACAGTGGAGCTGATATCTGGCCGGTATTTTAGTTTGGGTAGTTTTTAGCGTGATATTCATCAGGATCGTCCAGGCAAAAACAAAATGAACAAAGCATCTGTCTATTGAATTGATGTATCTTACAACGTAGGGTCATCACAGTGTAAAATTGTATTAGGCATTTGACTTTGCAGATCCTCAATCATTAAGATGTCAAAAGTTTGAATGTTCATATAAAATGCTATTGCAAATTCTTCACAGATAGGATCGTAGTCAGATCGTAGTCAGATCGTAGTCAGATCGTATAATATGCGGTAGGTAGTTAAGAAAGAGTTATGTAAAGAGAAGAAAAACAGCGTGAACAAAAAATCGTGGTAGAATATGTAAAAGGAATGATATAGTTCAAATTTATTTTGAAACATATATCATCAGTACTAATAATTAATGTATATTCAGGTCGTGAGTACGCTTTTTAATTGATCAAACAATGATTGCCTCATAAACACCCTCTTGTATGAAATTCAGAAATTCGGTTGCATCAACTTGAAATGAGTTCAGGTAATCGTTTCCAACAACTAACCGGAAATTAATAAATTACTGTAGTTATAAATGTCTCAAATTAGTTCCCGTTTGCTTCTTTTTCATTGTTTCTAGATACTGAATTGCTGGCCGAATCATTCTAATGCACTGAACGTCATCCTTCATACTGTCTTTTAAAACATAACGACTGACTGACGTCGACACACTCCTTTCAGCTTGAGTCCCACTTAAGCATTTTTCTGCAAGTGCTTCGTTCAGTTTCCCCAGTGTTCTCACATCTCGGGCCATCCTTTCCCGCCCGTACGCATTCACCTTCATCCATAGTGTCCGATTGAAATGTTCATAGAGGAGCGCGTCACCGTGGTTCCACTTGTAAAGTTGGGTGAAGGTCCTCTCTGACATTTCGTTTACTTTTGACTTTATCCTCGCATTGGCCGAGAAATAAGTCACATCGCTAAAATCCCAGCACATCAAATCTTTTAACAGCACCAACGATTCCAAAAGATACTCTGCTACCAGGACCAAGTCAAACTCTTCCTCCAAACTCGCAATTTTATGTTGTATAGCGTTTTCATTGCTGAATTCAGATTTTGCCATACCAAGGTCATAGAGAGTTGGGTTGAGGGCGCTGTGTGGAGGATTAGGACCTTGTCTAGGGTAGTAGCTCAGAGGCTTGTCCGCAAACCCTGACAGATTAACCTTGAATATGCCTCCAAATGCATAATAGGCGTACATACTATCAAACTGTGTTGACGGATGGCGAATGATGGTCACGTATGCTGCGTTGGCATACATGATCTTTGCCATTTCTGGAATGAAAAAAAGAAAGTCAAGCATAGAATAAATTATGATACAATTTAAAACCGAACGTTTAATAGCCGCGTTAACCACATCTGCTTCCCTGCGGACCCTACAATAGTTATTTCCCAAGGTCGGAAGCTTCCAACGATATGCTTGCTTAAATCAATTTCGTCGTTTTGCAACCAATTTAGTCAAAGCGTCATTCAAATTCGTTACTCGATCGTTAAAGGGATACGTCTTTTTTTCCCTTTTTTTCCAGAATTTGTTTTTTGTGTATATGTATGACTACTTTTCTTGAACCGAGCAGTTATATGAATATTTATTTTCATCACCATTAGAATCATGCAGAATTGTTATTTATCTCTTTCTTTCACAATCCTTTTTTGTTGTTGCTATGCATTGATTTTTTTTTCCAGCTGTGATCATGTTGATTATAGGAGCCAAATGTAACAGTTGATTCGTGTTTATCAATGACGTATAATGTGGATACAACGTAACTAATCAAGGGAATTGATATTTTCAAGAATAGAAGATTCTCGCTGAATCCAAACAGAGTTGACAAAAGACTTAACTCCGTTTCGTTGACGATCAGCTATGCATCAAGTCTTTCGTCTTCTTTGTGCATGGCTGATCTTCAACGAAACGGAGTTGAGTCTTTTGTCAACTCTGTCTGTTGCTGCGACAGGCAGCCAGTGAAAACGAATTCGTTCAATCAAATTATGGAAATGCAAGCATTACTTTAACAAAACAAAACGTTGTTATTCCTTGCTCATTTTTCTTCATTGAGGTGTCATATGAAAGGGCAGAAAATGAAATTTCTAGAAATATGATTTTTCTCTCTGAAATTCAGATATCACCCGCCAAATGACTTTTTGGTTTCCTCTCTTCAAATTATTTTTAATCCCTCATGCGTGAAATATGCATCCTTATTCATATGAGTTGCATCAAATGAAAGAAAAGGATCTAAGCTTTACATATAGGCTTTGTGTCATTTATTAATTCTAATTGTGATTAAGTTATGATAAAACATCGATAATTATCGGTTTCGTTGTTTCTGGGACGCACTGTATATATATATATATTTATATATATATATATATGGGTATATATATATATATAAAGAAACTTAGGAGCATTTGAAAGGCAAATGAAACTTAACTCCACTTTGCAGGCAAATCACAAATGAGTGATAACCCTACGCCAACTCCGAGCCAAACTGCAACTCAGGAAAACAAGAACACACAGCCACCTATCATTAAAAAGGTAAACACATGGACCTCGAAAGTCCATGATCCATATCTACAGATATTTCTTGAAAACGTAGAGACAGACCACATGTACAGATACCTACAACACAACAAAACGCCGAGACAACTTATCAAAAGGAGAAAGACAAGCCCTCAAAAATTGAAATCAAACACTGATATTGTCATAACCGGCAGACAAGGGACCATCGGTAGTTATAATTTCTAGAGAGGACTACATATCAGAAGGGGCACGGCAATTATCATACGAAAGCACTGACAAAGAATTTGCACGGGATCCCACTCTATCCCATCTTGACAAAGTTCACAAGGTAGTAAAAGAACTAGATATAGATAGACCTACAGACACAGAAAGGTTTGATACCCAAGACTACTGTCTCTAAACCATATCCAAGCAATAAACAAAGACTCTAACCCCCTCTCCCCGAGAACCATACTGGCAACAGCAGACGTGTCTTCTCTGTACACAAATATACCACACGGTGAAGGCATTGAAGCCTGTCGGGAAGCCCTCAACACTAGAAAGGAACAGAACCCACCTACAGTTCAATTAATACGATTACTTGAACTCATCCTTAAACTGAATAATTTTCAGTTCAATGGAAAACATTATTTGCAAATTGAGGGAACAGCAATGGGTACACGAACACCGATTGCCCCCACCTACGCAAATATATTCCTGGGCCGCTTAGAGAAACAAATACTCAACACAACACAATCACCCACCCTGGCTAACTCATGGAAGTGGTACAATTAGACGACATCTTTTTTCTTTGGACAGGCTCACCCAGAACATTATCCAAACTGCAAGAAAAAATGAACAATATACACCCAACTATCAAATTCACATTCGAATCATTTAATGACAGGACTCACTTTCTCGACGTTTCACTTCAACTATCCAATAACCAAATAGAGACAGAACTATACACCAAACCTACGGACTCACACACATGCCTCCTGCCATCCTCCTGTCACCCTAGCCACTCACTCAAAAGCATACCATACAGCCAAGCACTACGAATTCGAAGAATCTGCTCAAAACCTCAAGATCCCAGGCATAATGAGAAAAACGTACTAAGACCCCAAATAGCCCGGCCTATTTTGGGTTAAGGTTATGAAAACATATGAATTTAAGAGATCGTAGAGACGAAATATAATTTAAGAATGATATAGTGAAACATTAAAGACCCTATCCAATTAAAATACAACTTTTTAATCAATGGATAGCGGAATGAACGTAGAATACAAATATGAATCCAAATATCTTCCCTTTCAGTATTGCACAAAAGCGAATTAAAAACCTTATTTTCCGCACCTCTACAAATTACAGGTCAACAGGGGTCGAATTTGCCGCAGTTTCAGCACTGACACAAGGTCATTATGCAAGGGTGTCTTCTATTGATTTATCTTCTGCATTTAACACAAACCAGGAACATTATCATGATAGAAAAATTAGAAGAGCTATATGTAAAGCCGTCTTATGATCTTATGGATTGGGGACTTTCTTTCCAATGGAACTCAGAAGTGAAAGTACAAAATGAATTCTCCCAACAAATTATTTGCTATACCGGTTCTCCTCCAGGTTTTTTTTGTCAGCATTCCTGTTCATGTTATATACAATTGATTGTAAATCAGTAAATGATGATGTAACCATCTTAACATATGCAAACGATACAGTATTGATTGGTCTAATAAACAGAGGAGAAGAGAAGTATCGAAATGAGTTGACAAATTTTCAAAATGGTGTAATGATAACCTCTTACAGGTAAATGTCACCAAAACGAAATAGATGATAATTGATTTTGGAAAAGCATTTGCATCTTGTATTGAACCAATTCAGATGAATGGTGTTGCTATTGACATTGTGAAAGAAATATACCTACCTAGTATGACCAATTAGTGTGGACAGAACAATGTAAGGCTAGCACGAGAAAAGGACAACAAAGAATGTATTTCCTACGAACAATTAAGCCCTTTTATGTGTATAGGACGATTTTGAGTTTGTTTTATGTTTCGATAGTACAGAGTGTAATGTTATTTTATTATATGGTTTGCATGTTTTAGAAAAGGGGGTCCTGCAAAATTGGAAAAAAGAAAGCAAACATACAGAAAGAATCACTGGCTTAAATCAGGACTTGAGGAGGGGGGGGGGGGGTAGAGCTTGTAGAAAGAAAATCATCTAAAAAGCCCCTAAAATCATGAAAAATGGCAACCATCCGTTATTTTTATTTCTTTGGGTTTCTCAGATCCTGGAGTAAGTTAAGGTCACGGAGATGTAAGACACAGTGATTTACAAACAAATACGTTTCGTATTTTATCAAGGCATTTAACCAAATATAAATATAATGCGTTTTGTTAACCAGCGTTTCTGTTTTTTTTCTTTAATATTATGTTTCGTTAGGAGATGAGTAAAATGAATTACTGAATGTTAATATTACGGTGTAGTTTATGGTAATCGTTGGCTCATATAATTCAGTATTTATATTTTCAATTTATCAGATATGTTCCGATAAACTTCATTACAGTTTAAAAGCCTCATTTTGTATGTGTATATTGGTAAATAATGTATACATAATAATGTTTGAAGACAGTTAACCCTAATAAAGCCGGGCGGAATTGTGCCCCCCCCCCCCTCCGCGAGATCTTAGGTGGGGGAGGGGGGGCATAATGCCTCCCCCCGGCCGTATTAAGACCTCAAACAGTCCGGCTTTTTGGGGGTTTATAACTTACGTTACTTAACAATGTTAAATCTGAGATGCATGTCCCTACGTGTTATTAGTGTCTGTGATATGGTCTAATATTGAAGCACTACAAAATTGTGCATCAAAATGATCATAAAGTGCCTCAAAAAAGTAAAAATCTTTGAGTGACCGGTTTTACCATACTAATTTTCCCCAATAGACTGTAGTGTTATGTAAACCGTTAGGAAAACGAAAAATGGAATTTTGATTTCAAATCATAAATATCTTGATAATCAGACAGGCGATCGGCTTGTAAAAGTCATAGGATTTCTGTCTGACCTAAAGGTTTATAATTATGTTTGCAGCATGAACTAAATCCAGGATTTTGTTTCAGAATCTGAGGCAATGTTACCAAGTCACTTTAAGGAAAATAAAGATCGAAGCCATAACCAAACGAGAATCGATATTATGTATGACTATCATTTTGTCATCACCAAAATGTATCCATATTTGGTATCACATTTCTGTTCCGTGTAAACTTTGCCTGAGCCTATAGTTTACACTGTAGCAAACCAAATATCCATGTTCGATGACATTGGACAAATAAGTACATTGAATTGAATACAATAAGGAGAAGAACAAGAAGAAGAAGGAGGGGAATAAGTAGTAGTAATACAAATAACAGCTGTAGTAAATAGTAGTGGTAGAAAAATGATAATAATAATGGTGTTATTAGGCCAAGTACAAAAAAAAAAGGTGTTAAGCGTCCCCGCCCGCTCCCTTTTTGGGGGCCGCCTCCTATTTTTTTTTTTTCTTTAATGAATTAAAAGATGAAAAACATACTGCTGATTTTGAAATAAAATACCGGCGGCCATCTTGAAAAATAGCCCGACTTTCCGGGAAAATGTACCGAGCGGCCATTTTGAGCGGCCATTTTGAAGAAAAAAGAAGAAAAAAAAGGGCCTCCTCCTTCCTTTTTTTTCAAAACAACAGGACGCTAAACATGTTTTTTTTTTATTTGGCCTTACAAGGGTTGTTGTAAACATTTTGACTCACCGGGGCGGTTATATCTTGCATGATTGGCGAGCATGTTGTATTTCCCTGTCGGGGACTTGATTGGAAACGTCCTTCGAAACAATGCGGGCACTCCCATGTATACGCCTGATTGGGGGAGGGCAAATGTTAACCCGTTAGCGTCACCATAACGATACACAATGTTCTGTATGGTTGAGCTTCCAGTTTTGTGCGTTTTAAGAAACAACAGGTTCTTTCGCGGAGTGCACGTCGTGACGTCATTACGCGCAGGTCCACTAGATTTGTGCACAGACGCACTCACGGTGTCTGTACTCGTGTTTCCATTGAGCCGCACATTCTCCAGGTGCGGATTGGCAGTTTCTTCGATACCGTCATTTTGAAGGTGCAGTTTTGTATCGTACAGGATGTCTGCATCCGTTCTTGCGGGGGAGTGCTTTCCTTGTATTTCAGTACCGGAAGAGACTGTGAGTGATGCTTCCCTGAACGCATTCTTGGCCAATGCATTCTCGTTATTGTCTTTAACTCTCCTTGTTCCTGTTTGGTAATTTTTGCGGTCTTCTGAATTAGCTCCGGTCTTCCCATGTTGAACTGTTTGGTGCGCTCTCTCTGTTTTTTCAGCAACTAATCGAATATTTACTGGCTCGATCCGTCTAAAAGCACAATGAAAACAGGAATAAGAACAGCAATAAATAATATTAATATTATTGATGATGGGGATGATGTTGAATAGACTAATGGAAATAATTACAATAATGCTACTACTACTACTACTACTACTGCTACTATATTTACTAAGACTACTGCAACTACTGCTTTTACTACTACTTTTACAAATTATCATTATCTTTATCATAAACAATACTTATATAAAAATTAATGATAATAATAATACACGCACACACATGCACGCATTGACGCACTTGTTTATACATGGCAGACGAAAGAGTGTCTCTGAGATCATTTAGAGGAATTGATTAGAAGTCTGTAGCATTTATGATTGTGGACAGAGTTAAGCAGAAAGAGAGGCCGCAAGCACGGCCCGAAAGAAGCAAAATGGCGCCTAGAAGTGCCTACGAAGTTTGAAATGAATAGGGATAGAGGAAAGGACCTGGGATGGGGTCACAAGCACTGCGTGCAAACCGAATGGGATTTGAGTGACGTCATGACGCATGCTGTGGCCCAAATGGCCTTCCCTACTAATAATACAATATAATAATGCAGGGAATAAAACGGAGTCTAACCTCCCCTCCCCCCCCCCTCCCCCTTGATTAAAATCTCGCTTCGCGATGCCATGCGTTTCGCCATCACAAATATGTTTTTACAATCTGAAGAAAAAAGAAAGGAAAGTCGGCAAAAAGCGTTCTGAAAAATACGTCATAGCCACGTGTTCTTGTACGGAAACTCAGTATTAGAACAGCCAAGACGCGTTTTTTTTTTTGCTTTAGACGTCATTTTGGGGGTAATGGAAGGCATCCATGCTAAAGCTTTTGCAACCAAACAAAAAATAACTTAGCGGTGGATGCCACGCGCATTAATAACAAAAAAAATGTGATTTCTTGCTCAAAATTTAAAAGAATGTACAAAATCATGATTTTTTAATTTTTTCAACCGAATATGTATTGACGATCAGCCGTAGACGAAAGACTTCATGCATGGCTGAATGTCAACGAAACGAAGTTAAGTCTTTTGTCAATTCTGCTTGTTGGAACTGTGGAAATTAAAGCATCACTTTAATCAAACGAACTTTGTTATTCCTTGCTCATTTTTCCTGATTAAGGTGTCATATGAAAGGGCAGTAGCTGTACTTTCTAGAAATGTGATTTTCTCTTTGAAATTCAGATACCGCCCGCCAAATGACTTGTTGGTTACCTCTCTTCAAATTGATTTGAATCACTCATGCGTAAAATATGCATCATATGAGTTGCATTAAATGAAAGAGGAGGATCTAAGCTTTACAAATATGTGTAATTTATTAATTATAATTGTGATTAAGTTATGATGAAACATCGATAACTCTCGGTTTCGTTTTGCTCGGACGCACTGTATACGGTATATGGCCATTCTATTAAAACAGGTATCACCAATATTAGTCCATGGGCCAATAATAGGGTCTAGTATGAATTGTGACTATGAAATGAGAAAAGACGTAAGAGATTATAGTTTCTTTTAATAGTAAGTTCGCTGGAGTAGAATAGACATTTATGCTGCAGATACTGTCAAAGCTTTTGAGGTCGAACAGTTTAGAGTCAAACAAAATAATTGCTCGGAATTATTATGTTTATCATGATACTTTGCATGTTTTCGTAATCCCCATTTTACTTAACCTTATACTACACGTCCAAACGTAAACTCAAGAAAAATATAGATAATTATCAAAGCATTGTCCTCCCCCAGACTAAGTGGCAAATTTGATCGTACACATAGTGAGAAAAAAATAAATAAAAAAGAACAGTCAGTAGCAAATCAATAAATCTCGATCAAAACTATGCGCCCAATTGCTGGAAGTCAGCTGTTGTTATCCGAGCAGCCAAGTCACCCCAAGCTTCCCAGCTAAATGATTTCAGACCAATAGCCCTCACTTCACTGGTTATGAAATGGTTTGAAAGGGTTGTACTGCAATTCTTGTTCCCTTGTGTGTTAAAGGATATTGATGTTAGGCAATTTGCATACCAACCAAAGAAATGTGTAAACGAGGCTATACTTTCACTTATACATTTTGTCTCACAACACACTGATAAAGCTGGTTGCTATGTACGGATTTCATTTATAGATTTTTTGTCCGCTTTTAATACGATTCAAAACCACAAGTTGGTTCATAACAGAAACAAATGAACATTAGATCTTCTTTAATTTTGTGGATACAGAATTTCCTGTCAAATCGTACACAAAGGGTAAAAGTACAAAATGAGTTGTCGGATCTGATCACAGTAAATACCGGGTCGCCACAGGGATGTGTGCTATCGGCACCTTTGTTTATTATCTATACACAATTTGACTGCTTTAAAAGGGCGTTAAACTTGTGAAATATGCCGTTGATACGGCCATAGTGGGTCTCATGAGTAAAGATGAGGTACATTATCGGTACGAGGTAAACAAGTTTGAAAAGTGGTGCAACGAACATTTTCTTCAACTTAATATTTCCAAAACGAAAGAAATGGATTTTGATTTCAGAACTTCCACACGCTCAGTTTTATTGCCTATCACGATAAAAGAAGAAAATATAGAAATTGTCGAGACATACAAGTACATAGGGACCGTAATTGACAATAAATTATCATGGGCTGATCAGTGTAAGACCGTTCTTTCAAAGGCTCAACAAAGGATGTATTTTTAAAGAGAACTTGAATCGTTTCATGTAGATAAGACTATTCTTACTTTGTTTCTACAAATCCATCATAGAAAGTGTTATGTTATTCAGTTGTGTTGTCTAGTACGGGAGGTGTAGGAAGAAAGACTTTATCAAACTCTAGAGAATCACCAAACAAGCAGGGAAGATCACGAGTGAAATTTAGAATTTAAATGAAGCATGCGAGTCCAAAATTATTCTAGAACTAAAACAAATTATGAAAAACGAAAATCATCCACTCTTTCCATATTATGTTTTTATGCTTTCTGTTAAACGACTTCGTTCAATGAACTGTCGCACTCAACGTTTTCTAAATTCCTTTGTTTCTTTGTTCCTTTCTCGATCCGCAAATACAATCAAAATGCTACCTGAATTTTACATTCTTCTTTACTTCTTTGTTTCTTTAATGTTATTTCTGTAACGTTTCCGGGTCATCCCGTCCACTCGAACATATAAAATAATTCACTTATCTTATTTTGTTTTATAATAACGTAGGAAAACTCTCTGTAAAGCAATATTCTGAAGAATTTCTATCACTAAGTATGTGATGCATTATGTATGTAAACTTATTTTGATTCTTTGTACATTTTTAAAATGTGAGCAAACAAATTTCCACTATTGGAAAATAAATTGAAATTAAGTTACTTTTATATGTTTTAATAATCATGGGGCCAAATATCAGGGAAAATTTGCATTTTATGATATTTTACAGTCTAAGTGACGTGATATGCTTCAATTGGGATCTCTCTTGATAGTGTAACCAGTAGGGGTGGGGTAAGGTCAGTTTTGTTCACCCTTTAGCACAATTTTGTTTGTTTACATTTGACAAAAAATGAGGGGGGGGGGGTATCCTCCGATACCCAACATTAAAAATATTTGAGGGGGGTTAAACCCAACCCCCCGTATGCGTACGCGCCTGAGTGTAACCATATATTTTTTTAATAATCTATCGACCACCCATCAAACTGATTATTAATAATCATTGATAGAAAATTCCCATGTTAAAGATAACATGTCTTGCATCCCTGCCAGTGCCAGCAGCCAAATTGGAGAGCACAGTAGCATCAGTATTACAAAACTGTCTTGCATAAAGCATTATGATTATTTTTGTATTGGCCTATCGATGAAAATCCATACCTCGAAAAGACTTTTGATCTTCACCACTTCGTATTGTAAATTTTGAAACATACACCACCCAAATCCGATTAAATTAGATACGGATTGGTTATTTTGGACACCTTTATGGATCGCTACGATTTCTGGTTTCCATTTCCCATTGTAATTGGTATTAACGATCTTTCCGACCCCCGACACCTAAAGCTATGGTCACAAATCAGAGCAGCGACCGACCGATCAGTAGCCTGCTCGGTCGCTGCTGGAATTAGGCGTCGCCCAGCGATTAGGTCGGTGCCCGGGCGGCGACCGCCCAGGCACCGAGCGTATTTGGGGCGGCGAGTGAAAAGTGAGCAGGCGCCGCCCGAATTTTAACTCCGCGCTAAAACTTCAGCGGCGACCGAGCGATGCCCTAAAAACGAGCGGTGCCTGGGCGGCCGCCGCTCGGTGGCCGGGCCAGGCAGAATTGGTTAAAAACTCGCCGCTCGGCCGCCGAGCAGGCTACTTTTGGGTAATGTGACCATAGCATGAGTATAGACATCAAAGTACAGCTTTTAGATGGATATCGTACTATTTATGGCCAATTTCGGTTTCCGGCGAATCAAAATTAAAACATTTGGAAAATGCACCATTGTTCTTTTAAAACACACTCCAACCTCCTAACAAATGATCTGAATTTACTATTGACAATAACAAGGTATTTTGAAACATTTCTGTAGTGACCTGACCCCATATTTAGGTGTAATGCATGTTCCATGATTACATAACAATTACAAATGGGGCATCATTGTAAATATACTAACAAAGAAACGCCAACGTTTAAACTTTAACGCAAGACCCTTTTTGAGGCGTTTGTATTATTTAATCGATAATCCCGTTTGTAACATGTGATACCATCAAATCACCGAAACAATCCTGGGCGAACTGAATTGTTCTTGCCAAAGATGAAAAAAGCAGTATTAACACTAATGTGGCAAATATCCACTTATTAATTAATTGTTCATTTCATAATGACGCTTCGTAGGTGGTCTACAGGCACATACTCTAATCTGACACTTTTCCACAATTCATAAATCCTTGGGCAGAACCTAGGTCCGCCAGTCCTTAGCTGTGTCCGGAGCAGCTAAAGTATATTGCCTATGCAGTATGCCGTCAACATAGTCTCACTGTGCAGACACTGTACAAAGACCGGTAAGGGTTTGATCCTATAAAATACGTTCCTATGCGTTGGGCATTACTTACACGACATGCGTTGCTCTCCTAACGCCATCATACTCTATCTGATCCTCATGTACAAGAGTGAAACCTTTAGGACCTCTAACGACAAAAATCAGCAGTACCAGCGCCAGCGTTCCTAAGATAAGAAGACTCACAAATCTCCTGATTGCATGCATGGTAACACCCCTGAGGAAATCAGAAAAAAAAATATACTTAATAATAATTAAAATTGTTGTGATGACGATGATAGTAATGATAATTTTAAAAAATAACATAAACACCAATGATAAATAACAACAAAACAAAAATAATTGATAGAAGTAATAATAATTACAATAAGGATAATAATAATAATAAACTAGGCTTCTATATCGCGTTTCATTTTGTGAAAATATTCATGCGCTTTACAATAATAAAACAACTACAATTACAGAAAACTACTAATTCATGAACTAAAGGATTTTTTATTTTTTTTTGGTATTTATTAACATTTATTTCCTTCTTAACAGTACAATATGAAACACAAAGTATGTATGAATTGTATATGTAACAATGATTTCAACATAGAGTAAACAGGAAATAATTCAGATACGGAAGGAGGCGAAAACCCGAAAAGCAAAGCTTGAGTTGGGAACGCCCATAATAAGTTAACACAGTTACTGAGAGAACATTATATATTTTATTATGTAAATTACATATTGTATAACAGAACATTGATAGGAAATAAAAAATAGTAAATGGAAGAAAACAAATTGAGAAGAAAATTAAGTATAGGAAGGCATGTTCAATTGAGTTAACTCAATTGGGCTGTGCATGTGTCTGCGATTAAATCATTAAAATAACAAAGTACTAAAATTATAAAATAGACAGCGGGTACATATCACAAAAAAAGCATAATCAACAAACAAACAGCAGCTTCACCCGACAACATTGTCCTGGGGAATATACAGATGGTACCTAGCAACAGCTGAGGCGTGTACGTTAGTGATAAAAATAATCAAAATAAATAAATAATCGGCCATACAACATTTTATTGAATTCTACAAGAGGTCATTTTCACACATAAATACAAGAGAGGGTATTAATATCGAGCAATTAAATACAGTTTTGCCTTACTGGAAAAAGTCTGCAAGGAGAGCGACTTCTGTAGGATAGATGGTAAGTATCGAATATCAAATTGAAATCTTCGGGTTCTATGTTTAGGGAGATGACTGTTGGCAGCGCTTCTCGTATTATACGTATGGGTTTCCGAGTTGCATTGAAAATTGATAAGATCACTAAATTGTGATGGGAAGATGTTGTTCATGCTTGTATACATGGACATACCCTGTTGATGCAAGTTGATATCACTGAATCTCAAGAAAATAATTTGCTTAAAGACGGGACCAGTATGGGAGCGATAGTGCATTCCGGATATTATACGAATAATCTTCTTTTGCAATAATGTAAGCTTTTGAATGTTGTACTTGCAGGAATTCGCCCAAACAAGATTACAGTAAGAAAAAATATGGAAGTAAAGAGCACAATATAACATACGTAGAAAGTGATTGGGCAAGAGATGTTTGAGTCTGGATATAATGCCAATGTTTTTGGACACCTTACTTTCAACTTCGTGAATATGGTATTTCCAAGACAAGGAACTATCTAAATTAACGCCAAGAAATTTGACCTTATCCACCCTTGGCAATATGACATTATCAAGAACAATATTGAAATCATTTAAATCTGCATTCTTTCCATTGTGAAAAATTATATAATTACATTTCTTTACATTTACAGATAATTTATTAGATTTGAACCATTCACATATGCAAGACCTGCATTTACTGTGTCCATAAGAGACTTCAAGTTTGAATCTCTGTGAAATATGTTTGTGTCGTCTGCATACAGTATAAAAGACAATTCATTAGCAGATTTATAGATATCATTCACATATAATATAAATAACAGTGGCCCAAGCAGGCTACCCTGTGGAATTCCACATGTTACTGTTCTAATCTCCAAAATAGAAGATTGATACATAGTACATTGTAATCGATTGTTAAGATAGCTGGTGAACCATCTATGAGCTACACCACGTATTCCATAACGATATAGTTTAGATAGTAAAATATTGTGATTAATTGTGTCAAAGGCCTTTGACAGATCTATAAAAACTCCAATTGCAAATTCGTTTCCTTCAAAGGCTAGGCATTGCATTACTCGCCATGCAAATTCAGGATTGACAACAAATGTCGTGTACACGATTTTACTTGAATGATATGCATCCTGTCTAAAGATATAGTATAATGCTGGATGACAATTTATGGCAATTACAGACACAAAATATTGAAATACTCCATACACTCTGAGGAAAGACAGCTAGAGAGTTCGTGACACAATTTTCAAGAAATATAGTCATGCCAAAGAAGGAAAAAGGGAGGAAATCTAAAAACAAATAAAACAAAAACAGGTGTGGACCCAGACTGTACTGTGTGTACACAGGCGAGAGATAGAGAGGAATAAGACAAGCACACACAACTATGCTAGAGTAGGTGTAGGTACCTCTCCGTACAATAAAAAGATTAATAGTAACAATATCCTCGCCGTATACGCGTACATTAAAAGAAACAAAATAAGTAAGGAACTGCAATACTTCACAAGACTAGTCAATTTACAGATAAAGTATGTAGTCATTGCTCAAGTAGAAAATAATGTGAGATGTACGATTTGGTACACAGAGACATGAACAATATGCAATGATATCTACAAATCATATGAACTGTAATGAAAGAATACATTATTAGTCGTTCATTATCATTACAAAAGTAGAATATGCAATATCGTTTGTGAGACCATATATCTCCTGAATTGTACATGGAAATTACTCTAAACTATAAACGATATGAAACATATACAGGCTGGTTCATGAAATCTTCCCCCCCCCCTTTTTCTTTCTTTTTTCTCCTTCTCATGAACAAACAAAATATTCATCAAAATAAGAACAAGATTAATCATAATCAATCATTATCAAGATCAATTACAGGAAAATATATCGTACTGCCTTAACATCTGAAAAGGTTCGACTTACCCTTTTTAATCAAAATAAAAATCCCTCTCTCAAACAGGGAGAGACCAGACAAGAAATTGAAATGTCGTGGAAGAAATAGAACATAACATTGCACTCATATCGCTCCAGTGACCAGTCATCACTACAGTGAGTTTAACGTTTAGTGTACGCTCCGACAATACAACACTGCGCCCCGCACTACGCACGCAATTAATAAGCACGGTTCCGATTGCCTTCCAGTGTTCCTGGTTAGACGTCAAATATCGATATTTACTTTACATTGTTTGTTATCGGGTTAGATAATACATGTACGCTATTTATCGACCGGTATATAAAGACGACTCAAGAAGCTGCTTGTGGTTAGTGTATACTGATATGCAAACTGCGTTACCCTCCTAGCTGTGTATTAATTGTTCATATGAACCTCAAAACCGACAATTCAACCCCAAATTTCTACTGATCAATACACAAAACGCTACATCGTTTGCAACGAGGCCGAATTATCAACCTTACCGTATTATGTTTTGTTCGGACCATGTCAATGATTTTCGAATGATAATGCCAATTCCCTCACTTATTCCAAAAGGGTAATGCAAATTATATTTCCCTCCACACTCCAAATATATACCTCCATATTTATATTTATTGTTTGTTTGTCTTTTAGATTTGTCGTGAAATCTCCATTTCGGTTGAATAATGCAGCTGTCCATTTGTTGCCGAAACCAAGAGTTAGAACACCTCATCAACTATCATTCGCTCATGAATTTTCTAGATGTAACGCTCTGAAGTGTTCACATTTCTATTATGTTTCCATATTATTAGAATGATTCCTTCGGAGGATAGAACCCTCTGTCTTGATACCGAAGTAAACCCCAATAAATAAAGGAACTATTTGCTCACTGGACCTCCTGTTGTGAATGCAGTTTAATGAAGTGAAATTAATGTTACATGTGTTCCAGCTTTATGACCATACTTACCCTTCCTCTGACTTCTCCCCCTCTCCGTTAAATTTCCCCATCTCTCTACCTCTCTTACTTCCACTCTTCTGTTCTCCTTTTTGCTCTTCCTTTTCCATCAATTTCTCCCTCTATCTCTATCCATGTTTTCCACTTCGTTTCTCTCTCTGTCTATTCTCTCTCTTTCAATTTAATTAGCTTTATTAACCCATTGCTTACTGGAACCTGGTGGTCCCTGTGTTAAGTATATGGGAATTAGATAATTCAGTATTCAAGGGGTTAATATGCAGTGGCGGATCCAGGGGGCCGATACGGCCGCAACCCCGCCCCCCCCCCCCCCTATTGGCGGCGCAAAAAAAGGAAGGAAAAAGAGGAAGAAAAGAAGAGAAAAACGGAAGGAGAAGAGAAGAAAAAAAGGAGAAGAGAAAAGAAAAGAGAAGAGAAAAGAAACAGAGAGAGAGAGAGAGAGAGAGTAAAAAGGAGAAAATAAAAAAGAAGAAAGCCCGCCCCCCCCCCCCCCCACCCCCCTTCCTGTTCCCAAAATCTCCGATAAAGGGTTACTTTTCACGCAACACAGTCCGGCCCGTAATACACAAAAATCCGGTCCGTACTGACTTTACACACCGGAGATAGAGGGGTGCTTTCAATGAGAGGGGACATACATGGCGTACCCTAGATAACAATGGGTGGGAGGGGGGGGGGGGGGGGAGAAAAAAGTCAGGAGAGAAAGGGGGAAAGACAAGTAAATGGCGCTAAGTGACAGTAACGACGAATAAGGGAAAACTGTAATCGGGAGATTTGGGGTCATTCCAGAAGGCTTGGCAAACGTTATTGGATAGAGGGGCCGGGCCGGCCGCATAAAATCTCGAGCCTCGGATTCAAAGTTAAACGTTAAAAACAGCCCCTGCGCTACAAAGGTCATCACTCTTTAGTGAGAAATTTGAAAAGGGCTCAATATTTTGGATGTCTTTTAAATAGAAGCTATATACTCAACAATCAAATTTTAAATTAATGGCGGCATCGCTTCACAACTCTTTTTTGCCCTTCATTTGGATTCAGCTCATACCAACTCGCTTGTGCCTGTATTTGAACTCATGTTGGTAGTAATCATGGACAGGGGCGGCAATCCTGGGCCCGATAGGGGGACACGTCCACCAGGAAATTTAGATATATAGTTAAAGAAATAAAGAAATATACCGGAAAGAATGTACATATTGGGCTTAGGGATTACCTAGAGTGCATAATGTCAGCATTCCACATTGCAAAATCTCGCTTCGTCGCTACGCCCGGCCCTCGCCCGATAACACAAAACTATGATATGGCGCTCCCGGCCGTGATTTATCCATGGTTGGTGTAATATATCTTTTTTTTCCCTTTCATTTCTACTAACCTAATTGTGTGCTATCACAATCATGTTTGTTTCATTTTCCCTTTAAAGCAGACACGAAGCCAGGGGCGGTAGGGGCAGTAAGAGGACATAGGATGAAAAAGGAGCAGACAAAGAAACATTTTTGAAAATGCTGACAAGTCGAGAACGGTACAACGAATCCTATTCTTTCTCTAATAATTTATTGAAATGTCAAAGTTTCCACGCTTCGCTCGGGAGGGGGGCAACTGAATTCAGACAAGGATTGAGAGTCGAAAACGGTACAACGAATAGTCTTCTTTCTCTAATGATCTAATGAAACGTAAAGCTACCGCGCAAAACGCGGGAGGGGGAAAACTGAATTCAGACAAGGATTAAGAGTCTCGAATGGAACAACGAATCATCTTCTTTTTCTAATAATTTCAATTAACTATGAAAGGCCAAAGCTTCCGTGCTTCGCGCGGGAGGGGGGGGGGGGACTGAATTCAGTCAAGTTATAAGAGTAGACAATGGTACAACAAATCGTCGTCTTTATCTAATAATTTAATGAAACGTACAGCTTCCGCGCTTCGCACGGGAGGGGGAAAACTGAATTCAGACAAGATTACGAGTCGAGAACGGTACAACGAATAGTCTTCTTTCTCTAATAATTTAATGAAACGTTAAGCTTCTGCGCTTTGCGCGGGAAGGGGTAAACTGAATTCAGAGAAGTAGAGAATGGAACAACGAATCATCTTCTTTCTGTAATAATTTCATTAAACTGTGAAAGGTCAAAGCGCGGAAGGGGGAAACTGAATTCAGACAAGGAATACGAGTCGAGAATGGTACAACAAATCGTCTTCTTTCTCTAATGATGAATGAAAGGTCAAAGGGTCCGCGCCTCGCACGGGAGGGGGGGGGGAACTGAATTCAGACAAGGATCAAGAGTCGAGAATGGTACAACGAATCCCTCCTTTCTCAAATAATTTCATGAAACATCATTGCTTCTGCGCTTCGCGCGTAATGGGGGGGGGGGGGGGGGGTATGATTTGTTGATATCTGTTCTCGTTTATTTTGGTGATAAATAACACTTTCACAAAATACATATTATGCTCAAATTTTTGCACGATTGCTTCGCTCACTAGCCGAATTGTGAAACCAGAAAATTACTTTTTTCGGGCAAGAGACTATAGCCCCCCCCCCCCCCGCCCGATGAAAAACGGTCTGCGCAATTTTCAAATTTCCGCCCCCCCCCCCCCCCTATTGGAAAATCCTGGATCCGCGCCTGAATGTGCATGGTAAAATCGTAATCGTGTACGCCACGTTAATAATGGTGGGGGTAAAGGCAAACAATATTCTTGTTTTTATAAAAGCAATGACAACAATGTAATAAGCCTGTTATAGAATTTTGTTATCATCGGATTTAAAAAAGCGCTTAATATTTACCACGCCACTTATGAATCATGTCAATGATTCTTCTCTCATTTTGAAGCCATTCTGTCATTTTGTCTGCCTCTTCAACCCCGTTTCTTTCATTCAACCTCGCCGACGATTGCAACTATTCAAGATTCCCAAGTCTGACTTGAATTGTGCCACAACTGGATTTGTCCAGAGGACTTTGGATGTTTTAGTAGATTAGCTTGTTTTGACCAACTCCCGCATAAGACAATAGTCAAAACCAGAAACCAAATTATCTAAGTCTATTTGATAAAAGAGTACCCCTATCCTAGAATATAAATCTTTCAAATTTAAATGAGAATGTAATAGTATTAGTTCAACAATCAGAATGAAAGCATGGATTTGATAATCACAATATGATAGCCATCTCATATATATCGTAATAATTTAGAATTTAACCTATCGTCATCAATCACCGTGTTTACACAGTGATCCACCTCGAGGGTTGAAGCCGCAAGGCGTGTTGAACCCTCTAATGTTATCGTGTTTACACGGGGGGAAAAAGGCGAGTTCAACCATGAACCTTATCACATAGAAAAGGAGTATGTGGAGTATGGGGCGTTTTAAATACACGTTCGGAAATAAAGTGAAACTAGGACTAAGACACTAACTACATCAGGAAGGACGGTAGTCCATCCAGAGAGAAGGATAACAATTTTTTTTCGCTGAGATTGAGAGAAGAATAATGAAGGGAGAGAAAAGAGAGAGGGAGAGAGAGAGAGGGTGGGGATACTTTACACATAACTTATAATAAACGTAAAAGAGAGGAGCATTTGCGAGAGAGATAGGTAGATATATAGATAAAGAGAGATACATGGGGAAAGAGAGAGAGAGAAAGAGATACGAAAGAGAAAAGTACGGTAGTTTGAGTGTTGGGTGTGTGAATGTGTGTGTGTGTTTGTGTCTGCATGAAAGTTTTGAATGGAGAAGTATTTTCTGAAGAGGGCGAACGAAAGAGAGAAATTGTTTGTTTGTGTGTGTCTGTGTGTGTACAGCTATAATTAAGTCCGGCCTTTTTTTGGCTGGAGCAAATGTTGAATCACCGCAATTTTCGAAAGAAAACAACACGTTAAAATAGAATTGCTAACATGTCTCAAGCATCCTCAAAGTTGGAAAATGCAATTCACCATTTGCCATGGTGATATCCGGGGGTGATATTCAGAGAGAGGAGGCAGGGTTTTACAACCATGTGGCAAAGCTGTATTGATCATAACGTCTTAGTTGAACTATTTCAAGACGACGATGGTAAACAGTAATGACATTGTGTATCCTTCTTGAATACAATTTGATAAATGAATAGATACTAAATAAATAAATGCATTTATTGGGTAAATAATTTCATTTAATCTTTGAAAAAGAAGCGAAACATGATTGAATTGAATTGAATTCAATTTATTTCCACATTTGCATTACAAATACAGAAACATAGTAATAGACAACTAAAAGTATAACAAGTAACCAAACATCGATTACATGTGAAGATAAAAGGACATATTTTACACAACTTGAAAAAAACATACAATGCAAATTTGGCGGGATCAAAATAAGTTTGTGTAAAACTTATTTCCATGAGCCCGTACTACTCAAATTTAGCGGTTTCTGCACGGGTGGCCAAGCCTTTAAAGCTCGCGCCTCGCGGTGGCCACATCTAACGATTGGCATAACTTGGCGGACCGTAGGTAGTCTTCTCCCCCCCCCCCCCAAACACACAATCATGCACTACGTGTTCACACCTGCAATTTTGCAAAAACAAACAAGCAAACAACAAAATCAGTATAACAAAATCAGGCTTAATTTTTAAGTGTGATATCTGGGGCTGCACATGATGGACAAGTTCAGCAGGTCAGACCGGTCAATTTAATTTGTCAAGTCTTTGTTTTCTAGCCTCACCCTGTAACTCTCCATAATTTAATAGATACAGCGTTACTTCGTTAGTTGTACACTGTACATCTCATTGAACGCGGTGTAAAGGGGAAGGGGGCTTTCTAGTTTACGATTAAAGGGCCCATGACATCGAAATACAAGTGTATTCCTGTTGGTGTGTAGTACTGCATACATCTCATATTTTGATATGTAAACTTCTGAATTTGTTTCATAGATTTTTAAATATTGTTTTAAATATTTGTTTTTCAAACTTGCTAAGCTCCACCCCAAAAACGTTCAGATCTAATTCCCCTTGTGACATCATCTGTCAGTCATCAATGAGCTAACTTGAGAAAGTGGCATGTCACAGTTGACCACCTGTTACAATACCACGAACAATAGCAACATATACGTTGCTATGTCAGACATGTCAGACTAAACTATACTAGAATAGACAATGGTATGTAATTTCCCCAGCTTAGCACACGTTCACAATATAATTGCATGCTTCCATTATGTACAATACATCATTATTGCCTTTGTCTTCCTGGTGATGCTATACAGCATGTCTGACATAGCAACTTGTATGTTGCTATTGTATTACGTATTGTAACAGGTGGTCAACTTCGCAAAGATACATACCACTTTCTCAGTTAGCTCATTGATGACTGACAGATGATGTCACAAGGGGAATGAGATCTGGAGGTTTTTGGGGTGGAGTTTGAAAAACAAACATTAACAAAAAAAAAAAAAAAATCTATGAAAAAAAATCAGAAGTTTACATATCAAAATATGAGATGTTTGCAGGACTGCACACCGACAGGAATACACTTGTATTTCGATGTCATGGGCCCTTTAAAGTGAAGTTGAACAGCGTCCTCTCGTGTTTATATATTGATGTAATATATATTCATTTCATTATATATCACAAGTCTTCATAAGTCGTAAAAGTATAACCCCGAAACAGGCGGTCATAATCAGTAAATCACGTGTAAAGATACAGTAATAGTAATAATAATGACATAGATTTGAAAGATTCGAGGACAAATTAACTAACTCTGTTATGATTGGGTGCATGCCCTACAAGGAGAGCTTCGGCGGCACCCCTCCCCCGAGTGTCTTAATAACTGCAATTTCACATATTCTTGAAAATCCATGGCTGGGTTCTAACCAGACTCTGTAGGAATCATCCTCAGATAGGGCGTATCTGATATTGTTCAGAGGCCTGTGGCAGCTACCACTCCAGCAGGCTCGAGTCAGTACCCCTCAAAATGCCCCGTAGCAATAGTTATACAAATTGTACTTTTTCATCAAAATCGTTATTGGATGTAAACTTAATATTGTCAAGCAGGGGTAAAACGGTGAATTCATCATCCACAGCGCCATCTAGCGACACCACTGTTTAATTTGTATAGTTGATAATGTATGCTTATAAAACAACCTAATCCAATGTAATTATAATCGTTCTCATTGTCTTTCATAATGAATTAAAAAGTTGGTTGGGGGGGGGGGGGGGGGGGGAGGGGGGGGGGGGGGGGGGGGTGTAGTTGATTTTTTTGGCCTCGAAAATTTGTAAAAATCGCACCCCCCCCCCCCCCCCCCTTTGAGCGCCAGGGGAGGGGGCCCATCTCCCCCAAAAAGGTAAAAATAACATGTTTTTACACGTTTTTTCCCCAGGGGTGGCCCCCCTGGATCCACCATCTGCTCTCTCTCTCTCACTCTCTCTTCATCTTACTCCTCACTAATTGCCTTTTTATTTATTTTGTTTATGAACTGCAGGCTGTTTTGATATAAGGGTAGTAAAACAAGAAAGTCATTTTGAATCTTTGGATAATACTCAATTGCAAATGAACACTGTTTGTCTTCGTTTGTTTGTCTTGTCATATAATTATGTAGGGAAACACAAATTTGATGGTCACTGGGTTGTTTTACTTATAGGCATTCAGAAGGCCCTTTGGGGGAACGCTTCCTTCGTTCTCCCTCTTTCTCTCTCTCTCTCTCCTTCTCTCTCCTCTCTCTCTTCATATACATGTATATCTCTATATGAGATTTTTCATAGCATATTCGTATTCTCGGTTAATCCGGTCCTTTTATACTTCGCTCCAACCTGTCATTTTCTTATCCCTTTATTTAACTTTGAATAACAACCAACCCCATCGCATGAATCAAGAACGTATTTTGCCTTAATTCTTAAAATCTTTCTATCCAGTTATACTCATAACATGTAAATATCTTAACTTGATCAATGTTAATGAGCCAGTTCAGAGGTTTTTTTTTATCTGCAAATAGGTAGATAAAGGTCATTAAGGTGGTAAATAGCTGTAGAAAAAGAATCAGACACATGCTAAAAGTTACGTAATCAGTATTTATTCATGCACCGACGGTACATTCTGTGATACGCACGTGAGCTTATTCATTTCTAGAGGGCGATCAAAAGGTATTCATGAAGCACCTCCATGACTTTTTCAGTCATTATTCTGAAATGAGCAAAGACTTGTCCTTGTTAAAAGATTAATTTAAGGATATGTGATGTAATTTGTATTATGTCCTACAAACTTTTGTATAGACATGACAGAATCAGTAGTCTCTGCCCACACATACACATGGAAACAAGAATTTGATTGGCAACATCTTAACATGTTTAAGATGCTGCAAATGCTTTTTAGGTATTTCATCATTTTCAATTAAATTGCGTGATATTAAATCAATACATTCTTAAGTTTTGTATAAATTTTGTAAAGATTTAGGTTACAACTACAAAGTTGTACTCGATTTTTGTAAGATGAAGCAGTTTTCAAATGTTACAAATATACTGTATAGTGTTGAATAGGATCAGTGCACAAAACGTGTATACCTGTCTTCTGAACATTCTGTCACTATATCTTCTATTTACTTTACAATGATCAAAAAGGTAAGCTTATGTTCACATTTTTTTGTGGAACTAGTTGTAGTCCTGCGGCTATATATCTTATTACCGCGGCCACTTTATTCCTTCAAGATGTTTGGTTTTGTCGGTACGTTATCTTTTAAGATACGTTTTAACTTATACTTTTCTAGAGAAAAGAAAAGGACATCATACGTATAACGTCAAAATCGTTTAAATGTATAATCAAGCAAACAATATGCCTAGACGATACAGAACTTCTACACAAATGATTGTAACGTAACATGGAATAGTGAATTGTTTCTTCCCAAACAAGTCATCGCGGTAGGTATATGCAACATTATCTTTCTTTTGTTCTTCTTCAAATCGAGGTCAAATTGACATCTTTGTTAATTTTACGATAAAACAATACTTTAAATGCTCACATCAATATTTGTTTAAACATATGTATATATATTTTTAAAAGGTAGTGCATGATATCTTTCAAAAGAAGGCATCTATGATATATCGGTGCAAATCTCGTTAATGATATTTTAGTTCCACATCTATAATGTTACGACAATGCCTTTATTTTATGTTCGTGTATGCTAAACTGTATATATATTTCAATATCTATATCATAATCAACATATAAAGTGGTAAAAAATAGATCATACTTATACGGAGATATATTAGTTTATAAAAGTTGCCCAGGACACTATGGAATTGCGAAAGCCGGGTGCTACATACATGTACAAACATAACTCATACAGCTCTACAAACTATACACATACTTCAATGAGATAACAATTTCATGATAAATATTATCTGATAATGCCACATGAATGTGTTCCGTAGGTTTCCAAATCCATTGTTATTCTCATGGCATGTGTGCTGCTAAGAAAGACTTTGCCTATGCCCATGAATTAAAGGCACCGTTTACATAATCAATCCAAGTAATATTGAGATAAAAGAAAAATGGTTTGTTTAAAATGAAGGTTAAGTCTTCTTAGGTGCATTATCTTGTTCGGTCTTTGATTAAGTCACTTTGAGCCCTCTTCATTGTGATGAAGCAGGCGTTCGAGCGCGGACACCACGTTGACTTTATGTATTATGTATTCGACTCTCCGTATGCCAAATATTGTTATATCATAAATTTTCTATGGCGTAGATATAGAATTTGTCTTTCAAGAGCACCTCGGTATTAATATGTTGAACAAATTGTATTAATCTATTGATCTATCTAACATTTTACTTGAGACTGTTTAGGAAGCAGAATGGTTACATAAGCATGATCGTACCGGTGTGTTGGCTCAGTCAGTAGAGCGTCCGCTTCACAACCGGGAAGGTCGTCGGTTCGAACCCCGGCCGCGTCATACCAAAAGACGTTAAAAGACAGGAGTTGCTGCTACCTTGTTTGGCGTTCAACAATAGGGGATAGAGCAACGTCGATCTGGCGCTGCTCAGTGGCTGCCGGGCTCACGATCAATTGGGCAAAAAGAATTTCCATTTACGGTTTAACTAAATAAAATTTGGAGTGGACTTGAAAAGATTATTATTATTATTATTATTAAAATACAAGATCCAGAATAGAGAATCATCTCGGCACAGTCAAAGTAATTGATCTGTCAATGTACTTTCAAGTTGTGTAAAGGTCACTTGGGTAAATGCATTAGCAAGTTACGTAGCTGTAGAAACTTGTACAAAATATGTACACTAATACAATAAAGGTTTTATGTACAGGTTTATCTAGCAAATGCTTTTTGACGAACATCAATGATTACTTTCATGACTAAAAGCATCACTAGTTTCTTCCGAAGATGTCTCGGTCAAGGCGATGTTAGAGAGCCAGTCGCTATAGTTGATGCCGATATCTCCTATACCCCTTTCGTCCGATGTGTTAGTTCCCTCTTCAAACGGCTCGTTAGAAGACACGGTGGTTTGTCCTCCTGAGGAACATTGCGCTGCAGATGTGCTATCTATCCCGGATAGCTGGTGAGAATCTTCCATTTTCTGAGAGTGTCCTGGTCCTGTTCCTGTCCCTGCTTTTGGGAGATGGTAATTATCAAGACTAGCATCAGTGCTCTTCAACATGAGCTGGCCCAGAATAAATAATGAATCTTATCCTATCAGCAACACCCCGTGCCCCCCCCCCCACCCCCCCCCCCAAAAGTAGACAAAATCTGACAAACGACACATAGACAAACTAACAAACACCAAACCGGCATACCCTTATTCATGTTTCATGTTTATTTGTAAAGTGACATTGCCAGGCGGATGAATACAGAGAGTTATCATGATTATGACGGCTGAACGATATATTCTCCTTAGTTCTGGTAACGTGAAAAGCAGGCAGACAGTATAAATTAATTTCCTTTTTGTATTGATTATATCACGAACCAAATCAAATTATCAAACCAATTTCATGACGACCTTACCTCGTGGAAAATAATGGTCAGCAAGGTCTAGCAATTTGGCAGCCTCAAGCGCCCTCCTCAGTTCCATCCGTTCATCTTCCCTGGACACACCTCTTCTCCATTGTTTCAGCATGAGATGGGTTCCTCTACTAGTGACCTGTTCGTATCTCATGTTGGTCTTGAGAGCTCTCGCTATGTCACCCTGTATAATTCCAAGCTGACTACCCAGGCTATCGATCTTGGCCTCATCGGAAAGATCGTCTGCTATCTGCTTCAAGATGTCTGCAAACTCATCATTGGGTAGTTTCACGTTGGAATATACTTGAGAAATCAGAATAGTTAGAGAAAATAGAAGACATGCATTTTGTTGTAGCTTTAAAAAAAAAGGTAAGCGGATACAAGTTAAAATCTGCCATGATGGAAATAATCATAACAATTAAATGAAGCTCTCTATCTGGTTTCGTTTAGCAGAAGTATGTACCAAAGGTTATAAGCCTTTGCCTTTTAAGGAAATAATACTATTATTCCCAGACGGAAATAATGATAACAAGAAAAAGAACATGACGAACAGAAACAAGGACAGGAAGAAAGAAGAAAAAGAAAAAATAGATGCAAGATGAGGAGAATGAGAAAGAAGAAGAATAAGGGAAAAAGAAGATGTTCAATATGATTTACATTTTGTAATGGAAATGTGCCCTCAAGCTAGAATACGCAATACCTGAAACATGAGGTGTAGTAAATCGACATGCAATTCTGTTTCAACCTACTCTGCTTCTGATGTAGTACTCCTTTTTGATGGATAGCATTGTCCGATGAATCTTCTTCAGAAGAAC